>CM076580.1:1030022470-1030377470 GCA_034641835.2 Pinus albicaulis
TGATGTTTTCAGTCACACCACCCATTCCTGTCCTGACTTGCCTCATCTCAAGCCCATGGTTAATGTCGCGTTCCCTGATTCCACGGTCCCGGAAGCCTCTATTCCTTCCGCGACCGCAATCAAGAACCCCAAGACTATTCACACCAACCACCCCTATGCTTTGTGTGATCGCCATGGCCATTACACCCATCTTTTTCCCTGCCTCAAGGACTTCCGCACCTCTCTAGCCGCGGTCCACCAATTCGAGGCCAAGCGCAATGAGTTCACCTCTCCCCTATTTGTGCGTTTTTCTTTGGCAGAACTACCAGACATGACTGCTCCCATTGAAATTCCCCCTCCTGATGTCGAGATGACTGTTACACCATTTTTTGGTCATCTAACTTTTCATCATTAGATGGACCCAAGTACACCATGTAAGACCAGTTTTACCCCAAGTAAAACTGCTTTCACTATGTTAATTAGGAAACCCCAAAAGGAATAATTAATTAAACCATAATTTAATTATTATTCCCAGTCATGTTTAACCCAAAAACAAAGAAATTGATGAGATAAACCCATAGTTATCTTATTATTTTCTAGGAATAATTATTTAATAATATTCCTTGTTAAATATGACCAAATCAACCACCATTAATCAAATAAATCATTATTTATTTGATTATATCCCAACCACTTCCTTAAAAAGATAAATAAATCATTTATTTATTTATTTTTTCACTAATCAAGGGATTTGACCCAAGTCAAACACCCTTTCCCTCCAACAAATAATAATAAAATATTCCATAGAGGTGGATCTAGATTTGGTTAACATTATTTTAATCATGCATCAAGATCTAGAATGACCCAATATTTTGTTATAAATAGGAGGGTTTTCCCCTTCATTCTTCACCTTTTGTTGCATATTAGATCACTCTGGATCTATACACTTGGTCTCATTTCTGCCATTTTGCTCCCATTGAGCTCTACCTTCTACATTGGGCTTTCTACATCTACAAGAGAGAGAAAGCTTAGATCTGAAGTGCTGAGGACTACAAAGAACCCATCCCATTGAGGAGATCTGGATACACCTTCTTGTTTCCTCCCAGGTGCCCTGTAATATAAAAATTTATTCAAAAATCGTGTTCTTGTCTTGTCTGTTGGATGCATGGAGCAAACTCTTTACTTTACTGCTTAATGTCTTTCCATTTATAGATCTGTTTGTTGCAGCACTTTAACTACTAATTGCAGATCTGAAGATGTTTTGTAGCCATTATTGTTGTTAGGGCTATTAGTTATGCGTAGCTAAAGTGGTTCTTTTTCGTACGCTTCGACAAAGAATTCATACTAACAAATGGCGACTCCACACGGGTTTTAAATTACGACCGCTGTCGTTTTTCATATTCCCGCATATCCAGCTACTTCAGGCCCTAGGGCTTCTTTTTTAGCTGCTTAGTTTTTCTCTTTTCATGTCATTTTTCTCACATAAAACCCTAAAAACCTAAATTTTCTAACTTCCGTGTGTTTCTGGCCCTATTGCGCAGGTAAGCGACACCAAATAAGACCGAGACGTTAATTTTTCACCACACAAATAAATTTTAACGGTCGCATTTTACCCAAAACTCCGACTGACGCACCTTTTGGCCTCGTTTCCCTAGACCTCAACTCGCATCGTCGGGACCTCGCGACCTCGCCCTTTTTTCGCGCATTTTTCGTAATTTTTTCCTGCCCCCGTCACTGCCACCACAGTAGTTTTGTACCGTCTCTGTACCCCGCCGACTCAAGCATCCGATCCGTTTTTACTCATCTACGTGGGAACCCGTGCCCTTAGGGCTTTAGTACCCTCCACTTTTTGTGGAAGAGTTTCACCGTTTCTACCGTTTCTGCTTCGCAGCTTCACTTTTCTTTATCTGTGACCTCACTTCCAGATCCATTGAAATCGGCCTCTTTTCCTTTCAAATCACCTCTTGTCGTTTTGTTTGGACCTCCCCTAAAGGCCTCTGCCTTGCCCCCCCCCGGTTTTTTGCTGATTTCCCTTTTTCCAGCCACCTTGCCTCTGTCTCTTGGCTGTGATCTGCACCCCTTATCTGCAACTTTATCCTCCGGATCTCTGTCCCCTTTGACCCTAGATCTGTTGAGCTTCCTTTGTGTGTGTTTCCATAGTTTTTCCCTTTCTTTTCAGCATAGTTTTGAGAGACCCACTTTCTTGGGTTTGATAGATGCATATGTAGCTGTTATTTTTCTATTATTTCAGCATTTTTATTCTGTTCTCTGTAGGTTTATTTTCAGCTACGTTGCACACTTTTTTTCTCTCAACAACGGAAAGGGTTTAAAAATTAAAATTAACGCACACCACGCACTGACCCTAAGTGAAGAAGCGCCTGGTTTACACCGCCTGGCAAAGACTCTAAAATCAATTGTCACTGCACCTTATCTGCCCTTGACCTTCTTGATTCTGTCCCTTTCTGCCCTTGTCGGTTCCCTTCTTCCTGTCATCATTGCGCCCCCAAGGCGCTTTTCCCGGAGACTTCTTGGCCTTCATCCTCAGTTTCCGGTTGATCGACCTGCTCCGCACCGCCGTCGTCGAGCCAGTCCACCTTCGAGTCCGCACTCCGACTCCTCTCCTGCTTCATCAGGTCCCCCTTCTCCTTCCGGTTCTCCCCCTTTTACCTTCACCATGTCTGGACCAGGGCCTAACGCTAGCGGTTCTCCCGGCCCCAATTCCGGCCCTACTTCTAGCGGAACCGTCACAACCACTACTCCGGCCACCCCTGTGCTGCCGTACATTACAGGCCTCAGCCTCCCCGATTTCCATCAGTTGATTAATGACCCCATTCACCATAATACTACTTGGCCCGCTATGCCCACCAAGCTACCCTCTGATATCCCTAAGTTCGAGGGCCTTAATGGCGAAGACCCAACCAATCACGTCCGGTCTTTCCACATGTGGTGTTCCTCCAACTCCATTACCGATGACTCCATCCGTCTTCGTTTGTTCCAACGCACACTTACCGGCGAAGCTTCTAAATGGTATGTCGAACAGGCCACTTCCTCCCATACCACGTTCGAGACTCTTGCCCAAGCCTTTTTGTCGTACTTCCAGCTCCCTCTCCGATACGACACTGGCACGGAGCTCTTGACTTCATTTAAGCAATCTCTTCCACACGCCTTTCTGCCCATGTTCAGGAATGGCGACGAAGACGGAGCTTATGTCGAGCCCCTCCCTTTGAAGATCGGGTTTACATGGACTGGTTCCTTCGCACCCTCCCATCTCCCATCGGCAAAGATGTCGCCTCTCACCTTCCTCAATCTGAAGAAGCCGCCCTCCAAATAGCTTTAAAATATGACCTGATCTACGCTCAATCTGGTTATGTTTATACCGTTCTCCCTGACATCCCCGGGCCCGGTGGCGCTAACGCCCCGGGGGCATCTCATTCCGCCGACGGTATTGTTGGATCTCTTTCCCACCCCTCTGCTCACCCTCCTATGAGCCATGGCCTCCCTCGGGGAGGGGCCAGCACCTCTAGCACTCTGCCCCCTCCCGGCAACATGTATCCAGGATACGGCATGCCTCCTCCTTTTGCCCAACCTCCTGCTTACCTCAATGCTGCCCAACCCAACCCTTACTTTTATCCGCAGCCTGGTGCGCCAGCTCCCCCAGCATATGCGCTTCCGCCTCCCTTACCTCCTCACCACCTGCAACAGCCCTTACAACCCCCTCCAGGGCAAGTATTTGCACAGCAGGGTGCGTTTATTCCCCCTTCTTCTCAAAGAAGGCGGAGAGGCAACCAGAACCCATCTGCCCCCGGTAACCGAGGATCCAATTCTGGTATGGACCCTAACACTAGCAACCAGCCTCAGGGCATCCCGCCCAGGCCGGACAGGCCGCTTCGCACAAACAAGCCCTGTTCGTGTTGCAGTGATTACGGTCACTACACTCACGATTGTCCTCTCTTACCCCAGATGCGACAGATGTGGGAGTCTCAAGCCACATTGCGCGGACAACACGCCTCCCCTCACACTCCTCCTAATGTGGCCACTACCCCGCCAGCTGTGTTCACTGATCCTTTCCCTCAACAGGGATTCGTGGCTACCCAACCCCCCGACAGCCATGCCACCACACCCTCGTCCATTTCTGGGTCCTCTGACTACCAGATCCTTATGATGCGCTCCAATTCTTCCCCTTCCGTCGACCTTCACCTTCAAACTCGGTCTCGCCAGTACCCCAAGCCTCCTGCTCAGTCTGCTCCCGAGCCTCCATCTTCAGGTTCTACAGAGCCTCTTTCGACACCCAGTGGCCCCTTACACATCCCTCACCCCAAAGTTGAGGTTCACCCAAAGATTCCAAAGGGTCCATTACGCCGAAATGCTGCTTCTGGTCGAGCCGCCCAATCGTACAGTATAGTAGATGATTTGGCACAATCCCCTGCTGCCATTTCCACACTAGAACTCCTCCAGTCGTGCCCTTCCCAACGGAAGGCTCTACTATCTGCCGTGGGCGCTGTTGATCCTGCTGATGACCAAATGATTGTTTTCGACGCCACTCAATCGGACCACCCTCCTCTTCCTCCTTCCATTGCTTTCCAAGTCCCAGTCAAAATCCGGAATGCCACTGTATCCCGGTGTATAATTGATGAGGGGGCATCCACCTGCGTGATGTCCGCTTCGGTTTGGAAGCAACTCGGATCCCCTGAGCTGGCCCCTTCCACGATCACCCTTCGAGCGTGGGACGGTCATGCCTCCCAGCCTATTGGCCTGTTTCGTAACTGTCCCATCACCCTCGCCGGTAAGACTGTTTGTGTTGATGTCGAAGTCATTGACGCCCCTCTAGACTACAACATTCTATTGGGGCGAAGCTACACCTATGCCATGTCTGCTGTCCCATCCGCGGTCTTCCGCAAGATGTCTTTTCCACATAATGGAAAGATAGTCACCATTGACCAACTATCGTATCATGAGCCGCCGTCTCCATCCGCCTCCGAGACGACCATCTCTTCTGTAGCCAACAAGCAAACCGTCGATTCTTTGACCAGTGTCTCCCCCGGCGTCTATAAAGATTCCACCCTGCTTGGAACTTTTCCTCACCTTCCTTCCCCCCCTGTTACTGATCCCAACTTGTCGAATGTTTGCATGATGCAATCGTCTCAGGCTGCCCATAAACGGCCTGCCTCGGCTAGCCCGCACCCTCCTCCCCGCCCTCCGCAACCCGCTCCTAGCCATCCATCTCAGCCAGCCGGACCTCCTCTTTCTGGCCCTCCCCCTACAGCTGGTTCCCCCGAACCTCTTTATCCTCCAGGCTCGGTCCCCCCTGGCCTTAACCATCTTGGCGCCGTACCTCCTGGTCATTACCCTGCTGGACAGATCCCCTTCTTGGCTCCCCCTCCCGGAGTATATTCCATCCCCGTCATGGCCACCCTTTCTCTCCCTAACTTGACCTTGGGTATTCCGGTTTGGTACCTTGACCCCCCAGCCGCCACCCCCCCTGGTCACCCCAAACCTTACATGGCTTTGACACCGGTTCAACCGGTCCCCCTCGCTTTTTCCATAGCCACTGTGCCCCCAACACCTCCACAGGACCCTTCTCCTGTTGGGTCGGCTCCCGGGAAGAAAGGCAAAGCCCGCAAGGGGGCAACCAAAGACCAAACCACCACGACCAACCCGGCTCCTTCTCCACCCCCAAAGCCTTGTGCCTTATGTGATGTCATTGGTCATGCCACCCATGCTTGTCCCGAGTTACCTCGTATCCGACCCATGGTCAACTTCGCGTTCCCCGACACTACGGTCCCTGAAACTCCCACTCCTTCTTCGACCGTCCCCAAGAACGCCAAGACCCTCCGCACCAACAAGCCTTGTGCTTTGTGCGGTGTCCATGGCCACTACTCCCATTATTGTCCTCACCTGACACATTACCGCGCCTCCCTTGAGGTGATCCGCGAGTTTGAGGTTGAACAAAATCAATCCGCCTCTCCCATTCTCGCGCAGTATGCTTCAGGCCAGCCTGAGGATCCCCCCGCTCCGATCCACATCCCCCCCCCTGATGTTCAGATGATGGAGTCTACAGTCACCATTCTTTACCTATCCTCCTCTGCACGACACCCGGAGCCTAGCCCGTCTGCAACCTTCCCCATTGTGTCCGTTGATACCCGAGATCACTCCACTTGTGTCTCCGTTGACCTCCGCAGCCCGAGTCCTCGCCATGTTTCTGATAGCTCTCATACATCACCTTGTGTGAGCCTTGATCATCCTGCCCTTTCCCCCTGCCATTACTGCTCGATGACTTCCGTACCCTCACGCTGCCGTCATTTCCTTTCATCCCCTCATTTATTGTCTTGTCACACCATTTTGCAGGACCCCCCGTCCACACCCTTTATCGGTTACGCCGACGGTGCAAGTCGCTACTCCAGGAATCTTGCCTCGGCAGGGTGGGCCATCTTCACCCCCTTGCATGACCTTGTTTTGTCTAACAGGGTATGCATTGGTTCTGCCACCAACAATCAGGCCGAATATGATGCAGTGCGTGGCCTATTAGCCGATGCCTTGTTGCATCGCATCCGCCATCTGCACGTTTGTTTGGATTCCCTGCTTCTTGTAATGCAACCAAATGGTGTTTATCGTGTGCATAACCCTGTGCTGTTCAGACGCTATTTACGAGTGAAAGTCTTAATACGTGCGTTTGAAACCATCACTTTCAACCATGTACCCAGAGACCAAAATCACTACGTAGATAGTATTGCAAACCATGTTCTAGATTGGCATTTATCACACACAAGTCATACAATACAATAACATTAAATCAACCATCAAAAGACGATGCATATCCATAATATGTGTCGCAAACCATATATTGATGAGTCCATCTACTCTGATACATACGACATGCCCATAGCATGTTCCAAAAAACTGGGGGCACCATACGCCCCCCCCATACATATACTTACGACGTGCCCATAGCATGTTCCACACACTGGGGGCACCATACGCCCCCCCATATATATCCATCCGACATGCCCATAGCATGTTACAAACAAAATCCAAAAAACTGGGGGCACCATATGCCCCCCATACATTCTAGGGGGCACCACTTGCCCCTACACACATCCGAGAGGGCACCATATGCCCCTATATCTGGCCAATACACGACGAACGCCCTGATCTGCCTGGATCTCTGTCCGAAGTGTTCCCAGATCCCTCTCCCTCCAGTTGACCCGCAACTCTGCCATACCTGCACAACCACATTCTTTTTGTCAGGGTACATATCGGGAACACCATAACCACACACCACAATCCAACTCCTAGCCATAAAACAACACCAAACCCCCCTTATCTCCCAGGTCGCAGTTTTCTGCCATTTTCTGGACCAGGTCGCACTTGTTGCCCTAATACCTGCGTCCTGGGTCGTACTTTTTGCCCCAAAAAGTGCGACCCGGCCATAGAGATGAAGGAGGGGCTGTTTCTGGGGGTTTTGGGCCCTCAACCGCCAATGTAATCCATAAAAATGCAAGAGCAAGGTTAGGCCTCTCGCCTCCAACTGACAGATCTCGAATCCAACGGTCGGTTTGTCCGCTACGTTCGCCGCAAGATTTAGGGCCTTCTCTCCTCTCCACATTCACCACGGCAACAATAGCAAATGAATGATTTTGGAGGGAAAACCGCCTCATTAAAAGAGAACCCCTGTTTCTTCTTTCGACTGCTGCGACCACACCGTAGCCCCGTTCGACGAACCGTCAGCACCGATGGATAGATCTCACCGAGCTCTCAAATGGGTTTTCCTTAGTTTTTGGTGATTTGATACTTCACCCGGACACAATTTTCCACGAAGGATCACTTCACCGCTCCTTAAAATCGAATTTCCTCACTTACGACACTTGTACTTGGGGCACCATATCGCCCCCTTACTTGTCCATGTTCGTGTTGATTTTCATCATGAGTGCCCACCTTGTACTCATGCTTCTATGACCCCCCATTGGGGCCTTTATTGTGTGGCAGCACTATCTAGTCGCCCTTGCTTAGAGCATCAGAGTTGAGTCATCATTGCATTCATGGAGTCTATCCTGCATCCTTTTACACCCTACTATAGCCCTCCATTCTTTTTGCTTGGTTCCTCTCTTGTGTCGCATCTCATGACCTTCAGCCCCACTGTCCCCTGTCCCTTTCGATATTGTGTCAGTCGCTGCCATGTCATTCATGCCCTTTATGCTCTAACAAGGGAAGTCGTCCATTCGCCACTCCATCCTTCCAATTTCCACCATCCTCATTAGTGTCAGTCTGTCCGTCGCTCTATTGCTCTTCTCTCGTGCCTTAGTTGAGGATCTCTCATTGCCTCACCTAAGGCGGACCTCCTTCTGTCGACCTCGGCACATTTATTCCAGAAGCAAGGTCTAGAGGGCGGTGTACCTTGGTTCCAGCTTCCACTTTTTTTCGGTGCCTCGGATCAGGCAGGGGGATTTCTTACCTCCCTTTGACTTGATTGCTTCTCCAGCTCCTTTCAGCATGATCGAGATTCGTATACTGGACAGTTCAGTGACCCAGCAGCAGCTCTTGATGATTCCCGGGCGTGTGTGAGATGTCTCAGCCCTCATGAGGGGGTGGCCCTGCAGGTAGCCCCCCACATGGCCGGATGACCTCTTCATTGCAGCCTTTGATGCCGCTCCAGATTTTGATGATGTTGGCCTTAGCCACTTGCAGCACCTCTATGATTTGCATGTACCAGTCAGATTTTGTGAGCCCTTCCCCATTTACGGGGGGCATTTGGGGTTGTATTTATCTCATGTACTCAGATGATATTGTACTAGTCCTGGCTGTTATCCCGGGCACAGCATGTATGTGAGACTATTCATTGTATTTTTATCTGGCTCTTGATTATGCCAGCTGTATTCTATGGTTCGGTCCCTTGTTCACTGGACACACTATTCTTTTGTACTTTGTCACGGCGGGCATAGGTATGCCTCCCCCGCCGCCTTCAGCACAAGTACCCTCTCATAACAGAGACTTGTTGCACCTGCGAGTCTCGTCTCCTCAGGGTCTAGTCCTTCAGCACACTATCTACCTCATATTTCTCTCTCTGACATACCCTTTTATTGTCTAGTGATTGTCTTCTTACAACGTACTTCAGTCATACGATTTGCTCCTGACACTCGCACGCTGGGGGGCAATCTGTTACACCATTTTTTGGTCATCTAACCTTTCATCATTAGATGGACCCAAGTACACCATGTAAGACCGGTTTTACCCCAAGCATTTCAGCAGTACATTTTCATTTCCTTTCAAGTCTTGTCATTGTAAATTTCAAATTGCTTTTTAAAATTTCAAGTTGGTAAATCATTATAGGGGATATCACTTCCTTGAAAAAACATAACCAAACTTGTTTTCATCTTAGAATTTCCATTTCACCTTAGACAAACCAAAAACGACAAAAAGTTAAGAAATAGGTTATCTTGCACATATAGTGCGCCGCACTTCATCAGCTTACGATTCCCGGATTGACAAATTAAATGCAGCAATTTAGGACACACTAAATTGACCAAACAGGTACCTTGATCCTCCAGCCCCCACCTTGCCTGGTCAACCCAAACCTTATCTTACTTTGGCCCCGATTCAAACGGTCCCCAGGACTTCTCCCGCTGCAACAGTGCCTCAGTCACCTCAACAGGAACCACCTCCTGTTGTGACCGCTTCGGGTAAGAAGGGCAAAACTCGCAAGGGGGTATCAAAGGACAAGGCTGCCCCAAAAAACCCTGCCCCTCCTCGGTCTCCAAAGCATACCATCCATTGTGCTTTGTGTGATGTTGTTGGTCACACCACCCATTCCTGTCCTGACTTGCCTCATCTCAAGCCCATGGTTAATGTCGCGTTCCCTGAGTTCACGGTCCCGGAAGCCTCTATTCCTTCCACGACCGCAATCAAGAACCCCAAGACTATTCACACCAACCACCCCTGTGCTTTGTGTGATCTCCATGGCCATTACACCCATCTTTGTCCCCGCCTCGAGGACTTCCGCACCTCTCTAGCCGCGGTCCACCAATTCGAGGCCAAGCGCAATGAGTCCACCTCTCCCCTATTTGCGCATTTTTCTTCGGCAGAACTACCAGACATGACTGCTCCCATTGACACTCCCCCTCCTGATGTCAATATGACAGAGCCTTCATCCACCATTTTCTACCTATCATAATCCATGAGAACCTCGGAAAACATTCCCTCTGAATCCTCCGCTGTTGTTTCGCTTGACCTTCCTTCAGCGATCACCCTAGGCTCAACATCGGTAGATCCTTTATCTGCTTAATTTTCCATCACTCCTTGTGATGATGTGCATGTGAACCTCTCTTCTCATGATGATGAGTCAGGTAGCTTCGCCACGTCAGGTAGCTTCGCCACGTCAGGTAGTTTTTCTTCCACCAGTCACCCCATCTTCTATCACGATGACGAAATTATGGATGAAATCCCCACCCCTGACTTTATCTATCCCCCCTTACATCAAACCCATGCGTTCGAACCACATGCACCTTGTGGCCATTACATTGAAACCCAATATTTGGGTAAGGGGGCACCTATATTTGAGAGACCAAGAGAAGAAATTCTCCAAAAATCTCCTAGTGTATCTGGTCGTGTTGACTTTAGTACCATTATTATTCCACATTTAGAAGAACCTATAGAGTCCCATATCACTTCAGATCACTCTAGGGATGATACCCCTTATCGTTCCTTCATCTTACATCAGCAACCCCGTCTCTTAGACATTGTTGTTGACCAACCTATAGCTTTTCTATGAGAGCATCAGTTCATTATCTCCAAATCCTCTCTTTGGGATAGTGACACTAGGTATGCCAACCTGGAAACTTAAAGTCCATTTGATTCCTATATGTAGTACCAAAAGAGATTTGTAATTCTCCATTTCCTTTCTCAAACTGCATAACCATAACGAAAACAAATGGCACAACACATCATTAAAATGTGTTTAGATTCCCCTTTTTCTAAATACATTTTGGCATGACCACACCATGCTTGGGGGCACCTATGCCCCTCAACCATAACCCTCCTCAAAATCAAATTTCTTCACTTGCAACACTCATACTAGGGGCACCATTTGGCCTCCATACTTATCCATTCTCGTGTTGATGTTCGTCATGAGTTACCATCTTGTACTCATTTTTTATGGTCCCCCATTGGACCTTTACTGTGTGGCAGCACCATCACGTTGCCCTTGTTTAGAGCATCCGAGTTGAGTCATCACCACATTCATGGAGTCTATCCCGAGTCCCTTTGTATCCCGCTATAGTCCTCCATCCTTCATTGCTTGGTCCCTCTCTCGTGTCGCACATTATGGCCTTCAGTCCCACTGTCCCCTATCCCTCATGATATTGTGTCAGTCGCTGCCATGTCATTCATGCCCTTTATGCTCTAACAAGGGAAGTCATCCATTCGCTACTCAGTCTCCTTCATTTCATCATCATCATTGGTATTAGTCTGTCAGTCGCTCTACTATTTTCTCTCATGCCTTAGTTGAGGATCCCTTATCACCTCACCTATGGCAGACCTCCTTCTGTCAACATCAGCTCATTCATTCCAGAAGACAGGTCTAAGGGCGGTGTACCTTGGTTCCAGCTTCCACTCTTGTTCGGTGCCTTGGATTAGGTAAAGGGCTTTCTCATTACCCTTTGACTTGATTGTTTCTTAGCTCCAGCTCCTTTCAGCATGATCGAGATCTGTATACTTGATGGTTTAGTGATGCAGGAGTAGCTCTTGGTGATTCCCGGGTGTGTGTGAGATGTCTCAAACCTCATGAGGGGGTGGCCCTGCAGGTAGCCCCCTACATACCCGGATGACCTCTTCATTGCAGCCCTCGATGCAGCTCCATATATTTGATGATGTCAACCTTAGCCACTTGCAGCACCTCTTTGCTTTGCATGTATCAGTCAGATTTTGCGAGCCCTTCCCCATTTCCAGGGGGCATTTGGGTTGTATTTGTATCTCATGTACTCAGATATTATAGTATAAGTCCTGGCTATTATCCCAGGCACTGCATGTATGTGGGATCCCTCATTGTATTTCTATCTGGCTCATGTTTATGCCGGCTGTACTTTATGGTTCGGTCCCTTGTTTACTGGACACACTATTCTTTTGTACTTTGTCTCGGCGGGCATAGGTATGCCTACCCCGCCGCCTTTAGCACAGGTACCCTCTCATAAAAAGAGACTTGTTGCACCTATAAGTCTCGTCTCCTCAGGGTCTAGTTCTTCAGCACATTAGTCTACCTTACATTTCTCTCTCTGACTTCCCTTTGGATGTCTGGTGATTGAGTTCTTACAACGTACTTCGGTCATACAATTTTCTCCTAACACTCGCACGCTAGGGGGCAATCTGTTACACCATTTTTTGGTCATCTAACCTATTATCATTAGATGGACCCAAGTACACCATGTAAGACCAATTTTACCCTAAGTAAAATTGTTTTCACTATGTAAAATAACTTAATAAAACACATTTATTAGGTTGTTTATGGTCTAAACAGAAAACCCCAAAAGGAAATATTAAACAAACCTATATTTGTTTGATTTTCCTCAAGGAATAATTAATTAAACAATAATTTAATTATTATTCCTGGTCATGTTTAATCCAAAACAAAGAAATTAATTAGATAAATCTTTATTTATCTTATTATTTTCTAGGAATAATTATTTAAATCTTATTTAAATAATATTCCTTGTTAAATATGACTAAATCATCCATAAATAATTAAATAAATCATTATTTATTTGATTATCCTTCAACCACTTCCTTAAAATGATAAATAAATCATTTATTTATTTATTATTCACAAATAAAGGGATTTGACCCAAGTCAAATACTTTTTTCCTCCAACAAATATAATAAAATATTCCATAAAAGGTGGATCTAGATTTGGTTAACATTATTTTAATCATGCACCAAGATCTAGAATGATCCAATATTTTGTTATAAATAGGAGGGTTTTTCCTACCATTCTTCACCTTTTGTTGCCTATTAGATCACTCTGGATCTAAACTCTTGGTCCGACTTTGAGCCATTATCATTGTCATATTTTCCATTATTTGCTGTGTGAGCTCCCTTTGAGTTCTATCTTTGTCTGGGTTTTCTACACCAACAGGAGAGAGAAATGCTAGATCTGAAGTGCTGAGGACTTCCAAGAACCCATCCCATTGAGGAGAATTGGAAACACCTTCTTGTTTTCCTCCCAGGTGTCCTTAATACAAAAATTCTTTCAAAAAAAAAAAATATTGTGCTTGTCTTGTCTATTGGATGTATGGAGAAAAACCTTATTTTTACTACTTAATGTCTTTCTATGCATAGATCTGGTTTTTTGCAGCACTTTTCCTGATCAACTAACTGCATATCTGAAGATATTGGCAGCCATATTTGATGTTAGGGCTATAAGTTATGCGTAGGTAAAGTGGTATTTTTTCGTACACTTCGACAAAAGATTCATAATAACACTAAGTTAGGGCAGTGGACTACTATATGGTCCGTCTACTTGCATAACGTGCATGCAGGTGGGTTTCGTGAAGTGCCTTTAGGGGTAACTATGGGTTCCCTGCTAGGCCATTCTTCAGCTGACAAGAACATGATAGACCCGCTCATCTCCTCTGCTTGGGTCATGGAGTTACCGATGGATTCGACATCCATATCATCTTCTCGGGAAAGATGAACTATGGCTGAGCAGAGGCTAGCAAGGGCTAGCTAGAAATGAGGTATGTAGTGACAATCCTCCAATAGGTGATTGTCGGCACATAACGAGCATGTGAATTGTGCTACCTATAGCCCCACATAGTAAACCCTTTCGATTGGGTACCATCTGTGAATGAGTTCCAATGTGGCACACTCTTCGACGTAGTGGCCGCATTCATCGCATAGCATACAACGTATAATGGGAATTACCGGGGGTCTTTCTACGAATCTATGCTCCTCTTGTAAGTATAGGATGGTACGTGGCTCGTCATTGATAGACTGGATGGAGGGGTCCTCTTGATAGGATTGATCGATCGCGTGTAAGGCATCCCTATACCATGGTATTTCTGGACAATGGTGGGTATAATGCCCATAGGTGTCACAGAGAGCACATGCGTGCTTGGTATGTAGCGTTTGCTTGTATTTTTGGTGGAAAGTTCCTTTTTATGGGAACGCCATTTCGAGGTGCCTGCCTCGTGTTATTGTCCTGTGATTTGTCAGATTGGCAAGCCAAATGACAGGGTAACATCAAACCAACTTTGGAGCCCTAGGACCTAGCCTTCCTGGAATCAAAGAGGGCGCTCTCTATTATGCAAAGGATGTAAACTTGTTTGCTTTTTGTATATTTGATTTTAGGCTAGTTGTTAAGTATGTTTTTAGTTTGTTTTGGGTTTTTGAGGGGAACTGATCAAAGGATAAATAGATAAAAAGTTCTTCAGATCAACTGGGCTATGGGGTCGAAAAGGTTGAGGCTGTCTCAATGGTGGACAAGGTATTACTGCAGGGCTGATTTGGTCGAGGTAAATGGATTCTTTGGGTGAAAGTGAAATGAGATGGACATTAATTTTGTGAAAGACAAAGAGATTTTAAGCATAAATAGTTGAATAGAAAGCATTCATGAGGTAGGGCTGACGATTAATCTCTATGAATGAAACTCAAACTGATAGATACAGAAAATAAACAATCCAGTGATACATAGAAGTATAAGACCCTCTAACTTTGGGAAAATCACCTTCAGACTTTTGGGAAAACAAATAAGATAAAAAAACAGCTCAATATATGAAGAGGGAACTCCTACACATCATATTTTGAGCTATTGGGAACTTTGAAATAAGACTGCGGAGCATGGGCAAAGGGCAAGATCGAAACAAGACCTCTTTGACTTAACTAAGACAATCAATAATTCATAGAGAGATTTTAGAGATGGAGTTTTGAATAGCTATGAGTAAGCATGGCATACCATGAATCATACTAAACAGCATATATAATAACCATTAATGAAACTGATAACTAATTCTTAGGGTACTAAAGAGAAATTAAGAACTCTTTGACATAACCAAGAAAGATGAAAACATTTAAGCTATAATCAATCAAGAAATTTGAGGTGCCTCCATGGGCATATCTCAAAATTATTCTTTACTGAACTACAACAAGCAAGAAGCATGAAAAAATTTATGATAAACTAATAATACATAACAGATAAGGGATAGAATACCATTCACCAAGCCATGCAATCCTACATACGATCCTCCTCCACCATCAAAGTCAAGCAAGAGATCATCCACTTCATAAGACAAAGTATTTCTTCAAAGCTTTTAATGCTATGTATTGCTCTATAACATCAAGTTCAGCCTCTGGTTACAATGAATTCTCTTGGATTATATAGACCAAAGAGAAAGAAACCCTCCTAGAGCATCTAGAAGGCCATTGGCCTAATACAAATATCTGATTTTGTCCTTGAGGCTTTGCAAAGCCCAAGGCACAAAATATCATCAAAAATATCTATTTAAGCTAAAAATAGCAAGAAAATTGACTTCTAATCTTTGATATAGAGTTAAAAATAGATATACGCACATTTGGATGGCCACCTTCAAAAAACTGCTTTTTTAGCCAAAATGTTGTAGGAGCGTAGCAGCAGAAAGAAGCATGTTTTGTAGATAACTTTTGAGGAATGTCCCAATGTTGAAATGAGGCCCGTGATAGCTTGTTGGGAAGCCCTGGATGTCTAGTTTCTAGAACTACTTGATTTTTCTCAAAATTATCTCTATAATTTTGTCAAAAAGTGGATTGAGTGAAAAAACCGAGGGTCTCATCTGTTGATATGTGAGGCAGAAAGGTGAATTTTGACTAATTTTTTCCTCTTTGGGGGACCAAAGCACCTTCTTTTGATCTGAAAATTTGTGAGTAGATGCCCCCAAATTTAATGCATCCAAAAAAATGACTTTCATGAGCTGAGGATGCTCCTATAAAACATGGCAACACCTAGAAAAATGTGCAATTAGGGCCAAAAAACACAAAAAACAAGATCATGTCAAAATTTGCTCAATTTTGGTGAGAAAACCCCTTATGGGTTTTTAGAAGCATGCAAGGAAGTTGAAGCCAAGATTTCAAACCTAGATATGTCTTTTTCCCCTTTTTTCACTGGGCACCTTCTTTGGGTAGTTTTGAGCTTTTCTTGGGCAACTTTAAGTTTTCTTCGGGCAAATTGATTCAATTTCTTGTAGTGCCTAGTCATCTTCCTTTGCAAACCCAAGTCTTTGTTTGCTTTGTCTAATTTATCCTCAAAATGCTTGTTGGCTCTTTCAAGCCATGATTCTTTATCATTTTCTATCTGTTGGGAAAGCAATTGTGTGAGAGGATATGATCGAATAAGGGCTGCTTCTTCTTCCCTCTATTTCTCCAAATCTTTCCTAAGACCCATAGTCTTAGGCCTTTTTCTTATTGGCTGCTCTTCTTCCTCAATATCATCAAATTCGCCCATATACTCTTCAAGCTTGACTTGTGATTTGTATGCTTCCCTTTGGTATTTGAATGCCTGGGCCTCATAAATTTCCATTTACCCACTCATTTGTTTATTTTTCATTTGCAGACAGTGTATGAGGTCCTTCAGCATTTCTAGATCAGTTTCTAAGTCCTAGATCTGGGCTTCTCTATTTTGTAAAAGTGACTCAAGAATTCTGGCTTCATCATCTCTAGCATCACTGTCTATATGTATGATGTCAAACTCCCTTTCTTGTTCATGCCTACTCTCCTGTTGTTCAACTTTTTCTTTGCCCTTGCTTTGGATAGACTTCTTTTCTCTTTTTCTCTTTGGAAATTCAACAATACTCTTCTTAGGCAGTTTGCCTCTACTCCTTAGCACTCTAGTGACATTACTAGTCACTGTTGGAGTGATTTTCTTCTTTGCAGATTTGGTTTTTTTATCCTTTGGTGCCTTTGAGGAATGAATCATGGCCCCTTGCATAGGAGAGGTAGCAAGCACATGTTCTTGGCTGTGTTGAGGAGAAGAAAGAGGGGGTTTTATCACTAGCACTTGTTCAACTTGATTCTTTACACTGCTGCCTCCATCATCACTTGCTTTGCTGCCCTATTCACTGTTTTCCTCACTGTTTTGAGTTTGGTTAGGGCTGGCATCTTCACATTTATCACTGTTTTGAACCTCTTGACATATGTTGCCTTCAACCTCATTAGTGCTGTATAGAGTATGCTTTTTAGGGTTGTTAGCTTCATCATCCTTTTCTGCTACTTGACTATCTTCATTGTTTGTCTCTGGACTACCTTGTTTACCCTCCTCACTGTCTTGAATTTGTTGAGGGCTGCCTTCATTATGACTGTCTTCTTTGTCATTTTGCATGCTGCTATCATCTTCACTGTTTTCCTTAGACTCTGTGTGTGGGCTGCCACCATGGTCACTACTTTGCTGGGAGGCGCTTTTTTCACTGTCCCTTTGATTGGTTTCATGAATTTATTGAGGACTGTGGTGTTCCTCATCACTGCTTTGAACATCTTCCTTTTGCTCTTCATCATCACTACCCTACTTCTCTTCAGTTTGTTTTTCATCCTCACTAGTTGGCTGCTCTTCAGTTTGTTCTTCATCATCACTAGCTGTGGGTGGACTGTGCCCATGCTCATTTTCACTGCTTTGCTTAGGGCTGCTTTGTTCTTCATCCTTACTACTTTGCTGAGTGCCACTAACTTCCTTATTCTTTGGTGAGATTTCTTCACCATCAATAGTATACTCATGGTCACTGTTCTATGGTTTTTCACTTGGTTCATGCTCACTACTTTGCTTAGTATCACTATGTTCCTCATCATCACTAACTTCATGCCTGCTTTCATAAGATTGCTCTTTTTCACTATCAATCATAGGATATTCTTGCTTTTGAGGAGTAGTTTGACTCGATGAAGGAGAGAAATAGTGAGTGTAGGGTGAGGAGGTCATGTGAGATGGGCCATGAGATGAAGAGGCAGTAGTAAAATCCGGATGAGAAATGAAAGTCTCCCAAGAAACTCCTTTCTTTTTAAGTTGGTGAAGGATGATGATTTTGATGAGAGAATGATGCAAAAGACTAGCCTTTTGCTAAGTGTGAGGTCTGTTTTGGACAAGGGAGGACATCTTGTCTATTGATTTTCAGAGGAAGAAAGGGAGATTCAGCAGCCGAGTTCTTGTGAAATGCATGAGAAGCCTGATGTGATAGGAATAAACTCGGGAATATCTCCCTTCACCTGTGAAATACTTCAGATAACTCTCATGAGGGGGGCATAGCTGCTCAATAAGTGAGAAAAAGGAAATATATCTTGTCAAGCATCCTGATGGTCTAGTTTTAGGAAGGGTTTGTAGTGGTCTAGGTCCAAGTAGGCTTGTTTGAACCATTTCTCAACTAGATAGGGAATCTTGGTGGCCCTTGACACCGACCTAGGAGTGAGAAAAAAATCAAGGCCTGCTAGGTGGACATGTTTTCCTTGTAGCCTCAGGGTGAACAGTTGTGTTAAGGGAGGGTGATTGGTGACCTCCTGGACTTTTTGGCAAAAATCAAGGCACCCTACCTCATGGAAGTTGAAAAGAACCAAAGGGGAGTCATTTATTTCCTGAGTTGTAATAGGCTCAAACCTTTTATGAAATCCACCCTTGCTAACCTTATTTGGAGGCATAGTTGTTTAGACCTTCCTTCACTCTCTTACCAACACAGGTCTTTCAAATGAACAAAAAAAATAGAACTCTTCTTTCAGCACTGTATTTCTTTCTTAACTAGCAAACAAGTTCTTTTTAATGAAAATAAGTTTCCTTAAGAAATGTGCTTTTCCTTCTTTGAAATCACTGAGTTTTGTCTTTTAACCTCTTACACCAAACAAGCTCTATAAATTGACAATAGGTGCTTTTCCTCAATCATTGTCTTTTTGTCTCTTAGTAAACATGATAGTTTTGAGAACAAACTGTGTTTTCCCCTTCATTTACACTGTGTCTTTTTCTTAATAAAATTGATTCTAACACCTCTCAAAATCAAATACTTAGGCGAGGAAAACAAGAAATACCTCCTAAAAATGTGTTGCCTGATTTTGGAGATAAATTTCCTGTGCAAAAAGTCCGATTTTGTGGTGACTTGGAGGCCTCTTGAGTGGTGCTACGCTCCTGTGCACAGGCGCGTAACACCTGCACGCCACTGTGGGTGTTGTCGGGTCAGGCGCTGGGAGCCTTCTGAACACTGGGCAGGGCCGGTTGGTCGAAACACATAGGTGCATCACACTACGCTACATGCGCACCACGTCGTGTGCAAAAGGCTTCGGAGAGACGCTACAGACACGTCGCGTCTTAAAAAATTTGCAAACTACTTGCCCAAGGTTTGAAAAATAATTCCTCTTCTGTCCATTTTCACAATAGAAAGTAAACTTCCACTTTGAGAGATTTTATAGCTCTTTTAAAAATGATTTTGAATGCTTCTTTCTCTCCCTTTGGTGACTTTTTATTTTTTTTCCTTTGTGCTTTTGGAAAGACAAGGTGGGCACCCTTTCTCCAACTGCTTTATATCCTTTAAGCTGTCCTTCTCAAAACTGTGATGTGTTTATCTCTGCCACGTCATTCAAGGATGGTCATTTCAAAAAAAAAATTGGGCACTTCTTTGATACTTTTAGGTTTCAAATTTTATGTATCCAAGCTCTGCCTGTCAAGAAAATTTTCCTAAAAAATGTGACCTTGTCCTTATCATCTGAGAAAGGCTTATATAAACACCACTACTGCATCCTCTCAACACCATTATGTAAGTCCTCTGTTTATGATGTGAAGGAGGTCTTTTCATACGTGTTTTCTCTATTGCCTTTGAATAGACCATTTAGGGGTAAAATGTGATCTTTCTGCTTGTCACTCTTGAATATCCTCAAACAAACTGAGTGCCCTCTGCTTATTACTGAAGGAGGTACTTTTGACATACTCTTCCAGGTGCTTGTCCTATACTCCATGTTTCAAACCTTTTTAAAGCTCTGTCTATTTATTTGAAAGAGGTTGTTTTCAACATTTGAAACTTGCTCTCATCATTTGATGGAAGACATCTCAAAATGAAAACTCCTTGTTATCCTTGTTTACCATTTTAAAAAGTTAGTTTATATGAAAAGTAACTCCTGGTGCTTTCCCTTTACTCATCATTTGGAGGGAGTATTTTGATAAACTATAATGGGCCTGTCTAAATGAGAGATGCCTCTTTTACATAAATCACCTGTGTGAATTTCTCTTTCTATCAATTGCAAAAGTTAGTTTTAAACATATCTTTGTGTACCTTCTTTACCATTTATATGAGGTTGTTTTAATCAAAATTCTAGCCTTGGTTTGTTAGTCAATGCACTCTTTTAAACACACTATCTATCAAACTTCCCATTACTGACAATTTTTCTTAAACACAGTGTGAATACTTGGAGACTTGACCCTCTTCTTATTTGTGAAGGAGGTCATAAAAATGTGTTTCTGACCCTCTAATCATTTTGAAGGAGGTCCTATTAAACATAGAAACTTCATCCATCTCAACACTGTGCCTTGTTCCGTAATATATGTATTTTCTTTGTACCATATCACTGTGAAGTTTTTTAGGGAGTAAATAATGTGATTGGTACATGGGGAGCACTCACTGCTAGACATCTTTGAACTAACTCTTTCCCTTGACTGTGTTTTCAGGGGTAGCAAAATTGTTTGTGACAGTTTTTCAAAGTTTAGTTCATGATAAGGTATAAGAAGCAGTTGTCCTTCTTCTACTCTCATCCTGGTTGCCTAACGTTCTTTGAAGCTCTTCTTGTCAAAGACTGTCCTTCTTCTTGAAACATAGAAACTTGTAATGCTAGGTCACCCTTCTGAGAACTTGGGCAGTGCTACCTTTGGAGTTAATCATGGAGTGTTGAGCATCACTTAGTCCTTTGTATTTATTTATCTTGATGAATGACCACTGTCTTTAGGCACCCTTCGGATTTAAACCATGTACATTTTCTATTCTTTGCTTACTGCTCTCCATCTGATTCTTGATGGAAATCTATTTTAGTATGAGAAACTTGTTAAGTTTGTTCCTTTGCTCCCATTCGCACATTGATCATCACTCAATTACACCCCTGCAGAGATGTAAAAATAGATGTTTTTGAACTTTGGAGTGTTTCTTTGGTGTTTCATGGGGATCATGCCTGATCTAATCATATTTATTCAAACAGGGAAACTCCTTCTCTTTTCCTGATTTGAACATTCCTGAACCTTGCTAGAATGAAAAAAAGTAACCTGTTAGTGGTGTATGACCTAAGGCTGAATCAGTGTATTGTTTTGCAAAATAGGAAACAATTTATGGCTGACTAGTAATAGACACAAAATGTTTGGCTTAGGATAACTTAGTCAAGGAAAATTTCCCTAAACACCACCACCTAGACTTAGATACAATTTGTCACAGATTTTGAATGGCTTCTTAGGCATGATTAGGTTATCACATGACAAGATGATTAGGGATTGAGTGATAGTCCCTTTGGAAAATGTTGGATAGTGGGGTGTATGAAAAACAAAGGATTTTGATGGTATAGAGACAAACTTATATCAGCTATAGACAGGAAGGCTTTACTGAATTGTGATAGGTAAGGAAACTAAAGACTATTCTCATCATAGGCTAAAAAGGAGGGGTAGGAAGACAAAATTTGTTTGAGTTGTTTTCTGGATGACAAATTAACCGATTTAGATTAGCTTCTAGAAAACTCAGCCAAGGAATCTAGTCATCAAAACATGCAAAAATACTGATGACTAACACCTCACAGCTGAGGAGTGGTTTTAATTCATCAAACTCCAAGCATATGTGAGTAGGGTGTCTTATGAAATCACATATAGCGTAGGCTGATGAATCCTTTTGCATGGTGGGGGTCACCACTTTATTTCCTTTATTGGCAATTTTCTTGGTTGTGGTCACCAATTTCACAATGGGAATTTTCCTTTCAGGTGTGGTTTCAATTGCTGCTTGGGTAGGGTGGGGCTCCTCGGGACTGCGGGGATTTAAACCAAATGCAGTAATGTTGGTAGCTGCCATTTCGGGAGGGGGAATGAGATACCACACTGGGAATGTCAATTATATATTTGGTAATACTATTGTTTCCAATACCTACTGGGAGGTGAAGCCAGGAGGTGGGTAGAGGAAAGGAGTTTGGGAGGTGGCGTAGACTAGGGAGGCTTCCGTGGCCGATGCCTCAATGTTGTTACTGCTAGAGTTCGTGTCCTGACTAACCTCAGTGCTTGATGTGGACATCATGCATACCAAGGCCCCTGTGGCATCAGGTGATACCTCAGGGATAATGGGAGGATCTCCTAGGAATGACCCTAGGATGGACGACGGTTTGAATTTGCCAAGGCCATATTATGGATACCATGAAAGACCATCTACGATTGTATCTACATAGGGTAGAATTACATCCGTGTTGGTCAAGGGACGATTTTCACTGTGCGTCAGCTGGTCTATTGTGATGATTCGGTCCTCATGGGGGAACATCATGATGCGGAAGACAGAGGATGCTATGGTAGACATGGCGTACATGTAACTCCACCCAAGGAGTATATTGTAATCCAAGTGAGCGTCCAAGACTTCGATGTCTATGTGGACCATATTTTCGGCTAAGAAGACTGGCACATTTTAGAAGAGACCAATGAGGGTTGAGGGACGACTATCGTATGCTCTGAGTGTGATGACAGAAGGTTTGAATTCGGGGGCTCCTAACTTCTGCCATACATTCTTTGACATGATGCATGTGGATGCACCCTCGTCAATGACACATCGGTGAATAGTGATATTCTGTACCGATACTGGTATTTGGAAGGCAACCATGGAGGGAAGCCTAGGGGTGGCTCTGTCTAAGTCAAAAGCCATCATGCGCGTGTCGGCAGGGTCGCGGACTGTGCCTAATGTAGAAATTAAGGCTTTCCGTTGCTTTCGGCATGATTGCAGTACTTCCAATGTGGACATAGTACTAGGTGATTGAGCTAAATCATCTATGATGTTGTAATTGTGGGCCGCTTTGGAGTAGTTACATGCTCGCCTATTAGGCCCTTTTACCATTTTTGGTAACGGTTCCAAAGGAATCTTTGGAATGGTTAAAGGTGCAATCGATGCACTCGTGCTAGCCCATGACGTACTGGTGTCTGGTGGGGTGTCGTAGCTATGATTTCGAGTTTGGAAAAACATTTCTTCCCCAGCCATGTAAATTTCATGCTTTTTTTTCCTAGAATCATCAGGGTTTTGCTGTTGAGTGCTGATCGTTCCTTGATGGGGGAAGGGTTCTTCCATAACTGCAGTTTTCTGGGAAGATACTCCTTGTCCTCGGTTACTCTAAAAATTTTTAAGCTCAAGGAGTTTGGGACAGTGGTCAGTATAGTGCCCGTACTCACCACATATTGAACAAGAATGGTTTGTTCGTAGAGGTGGCCTTTTGCCTTGCCTTTGAGCATTGCTCGGCTCTTGGTTCTGATTCCGGTTGGAGTTACCTCCAACCTAGGATCGCTTGGGCACTGTTGGTTGCTGCCACCCTATCCAGGGTTCCCTTTGGGCTTGATTTTTACCTTTCTCTTAACCAGTTTAGGAGGATAATTCTCCTAATCATACTGGTGTGGTTGATTTTGGGATGGCTGCACAAAGTTCACATATGCATTGTTTTGCGTAGGTGGGTTATGAGCTTGGGACTGAGCATATTGTTGTCCCATGTTTGCACCTAGCCATTGGGGGGGAGTTATTCTATCATTTTTTCTTCCTGCATATTAGGTCCCCTTAGCCAGAGGATAAGGTCCTCCTTGGTGATACGCTTGCGTCCTATTAGTCAAATTTTGTTGCTGCATATGATGAATTTGAAATCAGGGTTGAGACATGTTCTGGGTAGACCCATGTGTTTAACCAGGATTCTAACTGCTGCTGCCTAGGTACCCTTGGGTCATTGACCCAATAAGCTCCTTTGTAGAGTTAGACGCGCCTGTAAATTCTTGATAAGATTGCAGGCGTGGGGCGTTGGGCAGGATATTGTATATGTATCCTGATTGCGAGTAGATCAGTTCAAGTTATTGGGCTTTACTAATTGCATCCTCTTCGGATGTGGGGTTACGTTGTGCCACATCCTTTGAAATCTCCACTATTAGAGTTTTCAATATAAATCTAAAAGGACTCGATCGTCGAGTTGTGCTTTGCATAAATTACGATGCTGCCTCCACTCATGGAGATGTTCTGATATATGGGTAGAGAGGGATTGTCTGAAATGAGTTAGTAACTCCATTCTCGAATCGTGGTGAATGGGAAACTGAAAGTATGTGAGGAACGCGGTAGCAAGGGTGCCAAAGGTTCCATGTGAAGCAGGAGGTTGCTCCACATACCATTTCGCGTCCACTCCTGTAAGAGTGCATTGAAATAGCCTCAACCGAATAGTATCGTCAATGATGCTATTCGATGAGCACCACAGGTGAAAGGTCATTATATGATTTCCTGGGTCTTTCACTTACTTGCCTTCAAACCTTGGTATGTCTGTAGGGAGCTTCATGGGCATGGGAGGCCAATTGGGTTCATGTGCGATGGGGTCATTAGTGAGCTTGGTCAAATCCGGTAGATTCATCTCCGATAAGAAGGGTGACTAGGACGTTGACGCCATGAAAATGTGTGAATACATGAAGTTCTGGTTAGAATGAGGGTTAGTCTTTGGCGTACCCTGTTGTGAATTCAGCTAGATTCCCATATGGGATGCACTCCTCTGCCCCCCAAGGGACGAGGGGGGAGTGCTGTGCGGTGTGGTGTTGGGAGACTGACTAGGGTTCCCAACTAAGGTTGCTCCAAGAAAGGAGGAACCAACCACTGTGGCAATGTTTTGTCTTTGACGCCTAAACGACGAAAGACCTGGAACCCCTCTCGGTAATGAGGGGAGGTCCAAAAGATGCCTGGACTGACAAGGTTCCATTGGAACCATTTGAGTGTCGACTAGGTTAGGTTTTGGAAAAATTTTGAGGGGATCGAGTTTGTGATCACGACAAATTTATGGCCACATACATAAAACAAAGCGAAAATGAAATGAACTTTCCTTTAACTTAATCTATGTGATCAATCAAGAAAAAAAAATGGTTTTGTTTGTTTGCACATGATATTCAAAATTCTATAAGACATAATACATCCTCACACACTCAAAAGTAATTGGTCCTTGAGAGAATTTCTTGCGAGTGTTGGCACAACGTCTTGTAAGATCTAGCGACGCCCCCAGTCAGCCAAAGAGAATCAACCAAGGTAAGGGTAGAGGGTCTGGAGCTTGCCTGCACCATCACCTATAGGATAAAGGATGCCCTATTTTTGGCCACTAAGAACCACCATCCCATGTGAGAGTTCGAGTCTTGGGTTTCTTGGTAGTCAGCTAACAATACCGAGTATTAGCTGGGTCAGGTAGCCCCAACTGATACCGCATGCACTGTGCCTAAGCCTAACCCCCTTTGAATCAGGTCTCTACCATGCTCGGGTTTTCTTTTCCATGTGCTGATAGGTGGACTTTAAAGCTCCCTAAATACACAACTTCTATGTTTCAATGTGAAGTGTGATCAAGGCGGCTTATTGGATGCGTACCCCCTTGATCCTAACTTAATCTATAAATTCTCTTATGGCCCTTATGGGGAGAATTTAGTGAGTTGGTAGTAGTTATTTTTAGGTGGCTTTATTTTCTTAGTGGGTGAATGTGTGTGAGTGTATGGTGAAAAATATCATAATTTGAACATATAGATATCGGTGATCCTTTAAAAATTTCCCATAGTTAAACTATGTGACGTTGTTCCTTGCTCAAATAGAAAGCATTTGTAGATAATGGGCCACTTCCAAATACTCCTAGTTAGTCTATGTGAGTGACTAAAGGGAGATGGAAAATAATGAATGTAGAGCATTCATATGCTTGTCTAGGGTCACCAAATGGTGCAAAGACAACAAATATTACTTGCTCTAATCGGCGATTCAATCCTAGTCCTGCAATTTCCTAAAGGAAAAAATTGAATTTAAAATAAACAATTTCTACACTATCTTATGCATATGTGGCCTTGAGCCACTTACTTGGACTAGTTAAACTAAGTGTGCATACCAGAATGTGGAAAAAACAAAAATTGTTCGGAAAGAAATGATTAATTCGCCCCCTACTTAAACTATGTGAACACTTTTTTGCAAAAACCAACTTAAATGAAAACTAACTAAATGCCTACATAAAGCAGCAAAAAATGTGTTCTCAAAAGCTGTGGGGTATCAAAACAGGTGTTGGAAGATACATTAGGGGTTTCCCAACACACTTACAAGCAAAAAAAATGCAGAAAATTGGGAGAAAAAAATCTCTCTGTAATTTGCGCGCAAAAGCTTTTGACAGGTGCGCCTTCCTGCGTGCAGGTCACTCCTGAATGCGCTCAATGCGCCTTTGTGAGGAAAAAATGCATGAAAAAATGTTGTGAGTAAAAATATTAGGAGCTTCCTTCTTCGGTCTATCACCTCAGTGAGTCTAGGGACTACAAGATGGGTCAGAGGATTGTCAGCTCCACTCCAGCATAGACAAAGTGTCTCTTGCAAAAGATGTCACAACCACATAAACTTGAAACACATCAGTGGAGTTGCTAATCTTGTTGTTGTGGATTAGTCGCATGGGTGTAAAAAATCACATAAGCTTAGAGAGTGTGGACTACTCCCTAAACTATTGGTAACAGGCAGAAAGTGGGGGAGCTAAAAATCATAAAACTTAATGGAAATAGTATGTTGAAGTATGCTTTGGTTAAACTAAAACTAAAAAACACAAATATACAAAAGCTAGATAGAGAGTTCCAAATGATAATAATGCAAATGATGGCTCAATGGCCTCTTCTTATTAAACGTTCAAAATGGAGAAGAAATTTTACCCACTTTCCAAAGGGCACCTAGGCAATGGCTCTAGGTCTCGATGCAAGGATGTTGCCTTCCAAGCTTTGCCTATGATGCAGTCTCACTCTCTCTCTCTGCTGTGGTGGACTAAGATGTTGGGTGGCCAACTATCGAGTCCTCTTTAGCTCCAGCTCCAGGTTACACACAATGCTGGTGTTTCTTGGGCAACTTTGGCATGCATAACCTTGTGATCACCATTTTTTCATCTCTTGGTGGGTTTATATAGGTGAGCTTCAAATCCTCCTTCCCTCCCTTGGTACATGATGGATGGTGACCCAAGGGAGAGGTGTGATTCTATTGTGTGCTCAAATATTCTTTTGTGTGCTCACATAATGTCTAAGGAGGCACTGGTGGTTGTCCTTAGATGACTTTCACATAAGGAGTAACTATCCTTTGCTTGTTGTGGTCCCGGAAAGTGACTTTTTTCCATTTCCAAGAATGCGCACTTATCGGGAAAAAAGGCGCACATAAGGTGCTCTTCTCGAAGGAAAAATTGCACATTTGAGCATTTATGACTAGTTCAAATATGCTTTTTTCAAAACCTTAGAGATTTTAAATAATTTTTGATTTCATAATGTATTCTTGTCCTGTAAATCCTTGGGCTCGACATTAATTAATGTCGTTTTCTATTGTATGATTTTCTAGTTTTAACATTGGGATATGATGATCCTGTGATTTTAACCACCCGATCATCTACGTGTACAAACATACCTCAGGACGAAGACCCGTGCGAGTATCTGTTCGCTTGGATGGAGAATTGGTGCGATAGGACTACCGGAGAGTGGGTTCATCTGTTTATTCATGCCTTGGGACCACTTCCCACCACATGGTATTTAGATGTAGAGCTACATCAATGCACCTGCCACTGGGAGACATTAAAGGATGAATTTCTGGGAAAATTTGGGTTAGTAGGTACGGAGGCGCTTAACGCAGTTCTACAGGACATTGATACGGTGGTATGGAGTGAATCAGCCCCGTATGTCACACTTGCGGTATCGACATGGGAAGAGCAGATATCGGAGATGGAAGATGACCACAGTCTAGCCTTGAAAAAGTGTTAGGATGATCAATGGGCTGTCTCTATCTCAAGATTGAAGGAGATGCACACAGTTACCAGACCGCTCAAGCTGCGAACAGGTAGCATTGAGACACATCCTACATTGGATACGATTGGGAATGAAAATACAATAAGAAAGGTTCTCATAAATATGGAAACAAGGAAAAATTTGAGTTCAATCCTCATCCACGCAGGTTATTATAGGAATTTCATCCAAAATTATGCACTGACCACAACACCTCCGAAAAACTTGCTTACGCAGGATGTCTTGCTCTTTGGGGATGATGAATGTCTGACAAGCATGTCCTGGTTTTGAAGTACCTAGCAAGCAGGCCTGTGTTGGGGGAGGATGTGCAGGAGGCACATATGTTTAATCTAAGTGTAGAAGGTGCACTAGGTGCACAGGAGGTGTGAAAACTAGCCTTTGGAATAGTAAAATCTGGTAAAAAGCAGAAATTACCGTTGAAAGGAGTGGAGGACTGGAAATTAATGTGGTGATTTCCATAGAATTTTTACCGTTTAACTGATGGTAAGTTTCACATGAGGCTCACCCAACCATTGGTTAACCCTTATGGCTATAAAATGGCTCGAAAAATCCAGACAAGGGGTCCGTATCAGTTGTATAGCTTGTACATAGCATATCTTACCGTGAAGATTTGGTGCTGCAAGATGCTCTGTGTTTATAATGTCTCCTTCATGTCTGAGCAACCTACCCCCTTAGATAGTAGCAACCTGGAGTTTTTTTTTTGTGCTAGAATGATGGCTAAGAATCCTACTGAGCCTTCTGATCCAGTGACTTTGGGGGACCAAGGAACTGAAGAAGTTGTGGAAATTGAATCCGAAGCTGAAGAAGTTCTCTCCACACTAGTCACAAGGAAGGGAAAGGAAAAAGTGCAGAGCTCAGGAAAGCCCCCCAAACCTGTGAAATGGGTGGGAGGGAAGCCTAGGACTTCCTTAAGAAATGTCAAATCCCTGCGGGCGAGGCCCCAAGCTCAGGTTGCGCAGGAGGAGGCCCAACCCGCCGAACCGATCAGCTAGTTACCTCCCTTTTTCCGACCATGAAGACCTTTGATGCGCACACCAAATAACCTTGATGACCTGATCTCCTATCTGCAAATGCCACTAACCCCGGGTGAGGTCCCCGTCCTTAGTGACCATTGTGGAAGGCTCCATGAGGTCAAATTTTACGATCACGACTTGGCGAATTTTGAAGCCTTCCCTGAGCTGGCCCCCGAGTTGTACTTTGATACGATCTATGAGAATTATGGGGTCGCAGTTGTTCCCTAGCACTAGGTACATGGGTTGGCTAGATCTAGGTTCTTGAACCTGCTACAGATGCCCCATTTTGGCCACTACAACATTATTGATCGGCTGGCTTGACAATTGCTCGCCCTGATTCACGATGGCTGCCTGTGGATTCGGGACATAATCCCCATTGACGCTGCACTAATTAAAAGAATTACTGGCCTTCCCATGAAAGGACCACACCCTGTGGAATGCATGGGCAAGAAATACGAAGGAGAAACTGCTGAATATGTGTGTCAGACATACCATGTGGAAAGAAATATGCGAGGCTTCGTCATCAAGTCTATTAGTGACCCTGCTACACAGCTGGGTACTATGCTATTATCCTACAAGCTAATGTGGAAATGCCAGGTTGCAACCGCCCTTACGTATGTCATTCAGTTAGTAGGCCAATGTGCGAAGGGGGTCTCCCTCAATTGGGCCCAATACTTATGCGATGAGTTTTTGACCATTAATGTCTGCAAATATTAGGAGTAGGGAAAGGCCTTTTGCTATTCTTGGTTACTGTTCCTTATAGCCCTGGTTTCCTGGGAAGCCCCAGTGGATTCGTTCCTCCTCGAGCTCACTCCATAAATGTGCAAAGGGGCTTGGTATGCCCATCTACGGGACTCCAAGAATGTGTAGTGCATAGAGGATAACCAAGTATTCTGGGTCCTCTTTTAGAGCAGCTTGGCAGCAACCATCAACTCTCGACCCTGGTTGTCCCCAACAATATACGACCAATACAAGGGTATTACGGCATTCCAGGTTACCATGCACCACATTCAGATCAGGGCCTATAAGGATAAAACCTGGACCCTGCTTCCTTACCTGGCAGCAGATGAAGAGATTGATAGAGTAATTGCACTTTAGCCTCCTACCTGGAAGATCAGTTTCAAAGCTGGCGCAAGGGGCACCGAAGGAAGTAGCATGACATAGGTGCCCCAACTTTTCATCATCAAGGATACTGGAGGCCCAAGCAAGAGTACAGGGAAGGACTTGGGCGCAATAGAAAAAAAGGATACATATCCAAAGAAGACCACAGAGAAGGACACCGAGGCCGAGACCCAGGTTGACTCATAGCCAGACCTGGGCATGGGAGCATTGAAAATTGGAGGTACCATCCCCCTCCAAGGTAGGAAGCGCACAGGTGAGCCTGTGAAAGGACCCTAGAAGAAGAAATGCTCTCAGCAGGTAGAATGCAATGATACTGTCCCACTAACTAATGAAGACCTCGAACATATTGTGGATGCAGTCACTCTGGCCATAGAGGAGAAATGGGCTGCCTTGGAGGAACAAAAGAAATTTGTGATTGAGACCATCCAGGTAGAGCTCCGCTCTTTGTAGACCAGCATAGTTTAGGTACATACTCCATTAGCAACCAGCAATGTAGCACTAGCCATAGAGGAAAGCCGTCTCTGCTCCTTACCTAGTGCCGCCCTTGTGATCATCCCACCCGACCTAGGAATGCAACTCCCAGCCAGTGTAGAAGCGCTGTTGAATCTAGCCAAGCTATTGCATGAGGCATTGCAGGGCCTCAACACTATCATGTTTTAGGAGATCCACCATTGGGACCAACAAGTGCACCAACAACTCAGTACGACCAAGTAGTCCATCGCAGCACAGAGCGCTGAAGTATCTCTCGCTATCGCATAGTAAGTGGAGCTCGAAAGCTTCATTCACCAGCTCTGCACAGAAGTTCCACTATAGATTCCAGCTACCGCTACGCCTGAGGAAAAGGTTGAAGGGTTGGTCGCCGCATTGAAGGGATCGCGAATGGAGGTTGCGGAGGTTAAGTCACGGATGAAGTAGCAGATTGTTGATCTGCAGGCTAAATTGCAGCCTGAAACACCTCTGGAGGTGTGGACCCAGCGATCTTCACTCGTCACCGTAGCTACAAATGTCACCACAGGGTAGATCGCACAACGTGCTCAACTACTAGAAACTTCCATGCAACCATGGACCAAGGTTCAACATGATCTATCCTACTTGAAATAGCCCAGGCCCTGTGCTAGAAAGAGGAGACGGTTGAAACATTAGAAGCCACCCTGCCCACGTTGGTTCTTGCTCAGTGCTTGGCATGACTGCGAACCAGCCAAGACCTCCAAGATGAGATAGAAGAGCTTCGACAGAAGAAGAAGGCCCTCAACGACTGCTTGAAGCCTTGGGCTACTGACACCCTTAAGCTATCACAGGATGCTGATGTAGCTGTGAAGCAGCTCAACTAGACCCTGGAAAGCATCACCGCTGCGACAGAAGGATAAATTTCACAGAAATTGGTTAACATCACCCAGAATTCTATTGCCCAAAGTGTAGTCATGCTGCCCCTATTGGCTGAAGTGATCAAAATGTTGTAGGTACAGGTGGAGACCCCACCATCTCAGTGAATAAGGATGAGTCACAAGATTGTGTTGGGGGACTATTGGAACAGGGTCTCCTACAAAGCTACGAATCTCATCCATTTTGTATATTTTTTATTATATTTAGTCTAACAAAAGGGTTTTGGGGTGGGTCAAATCCCGTAATTCATTGTAAGTGGTCAAGGGTAGATCAAGAGTCTGCAAACCATGGTTTGCGGACCATTGGATGTGTAGTCTAAAGTAGTATAAATAGTTGAAATTTTTTGAGTCAATAGGCAGGAATGAATTGGAATTGATGCTATGTGCGAATTGTTAGATCTATAGGGTTGGTTGGGTAAGGACTCCTACTGGCTGTGTGCGCAGGGATCCTCTGTCTTGTTGTGTGTGGACCCTGTTGCTGTGTGTGCAGGTTGGGTTTTGGGTATTGTAAGTAAATATGATGGATTAATGAATGCAGAAGGCTGTTGGAATATCTGAATCTATTGGAATTATTGTGATATGAATCTATGGTATCTGATTGAGTATGTATGTTTCTATGCTATTGATTTAAGCTATAAAAGTACTTGTGTTACTTATTTATGCTGCGATCAGGATCTGTTCTGTTATTCTTTATATGATAACTGCGGTAATGTTCTATAAGTCTATGATCTGTTAGTTACTATGATTATAATTAGTATTGCACACATGGATGTGAAGGATATCAGTAGATCAGGGTTTTGTGATATAAGATCTGGTAACTATAAGGGTGAACGCAGCTCCGCTTGACTTACCTACCCTCTCCTAGGGTGTGGAAACATGGTTTCAGCACCCTCCCATACTGCTTCAGGTGAGACTTTGGTCTACGCAAGAAGTTCATTGCCGAAAGGGCTAGTAGTATAGGGGTTTGTTGGCAAACCTTAACCTCCGAATCTCAGTCAGGACACCTTAAGCCAACACCTCACTAGTTCTCTAGCTAAAGTACTAAAGACAACTACCACCTTCCAAACTGATCTTCATAAATCTGCAATTTTTGAATATGAATGTTCTACAAAAAGTAGGAAAAGATATGCGACAAAAATTCTTGATGTAGAATGAAGTACAATAATCTTTCTAGAGCTACTCTAATAAAGAGGTGGGATTCCCGATCAGGAACACCCTGTGCTAAACAACACTTGCAATCTCTGCTAAACATCCCAAGAAAGCAATGGAATGTCACATGACAACTCCATATCTGAAAAGATTCTTAACATCAAGAATCACCATCATACCCTCATCCTTGCCTTCATCTTCTTTATATAATGTTTGAGCCTTCCCAAGCCTTGGTCCTCATCTAGACTGCACTGTGCATGTGGACAAGATCCTCCAAGTTTGACTGTGCTATTTGACCAAATCATCCATCATGTCTAGGTGTAATGTATACCCTCTCCATCATGTGTGCTTTAATTGCACAACATCCTCCATCACTTTATCATGTATGTTCCATGATCTTCTATTTGACATCTTCAAGATCTTAGTTGATTGTATCAACCTCCATGATCTATCTCAATTAATGATATATAATCTCCAATTCCATTCACATTAGTAGTTTCTCAACTACCTCATTATGTAGATCTAGGCTGAATTAATCCATATTCACACACAAAAAGTGGATACTTATTCATATTGATGATTATGGGTCCCTCCACCCTTTTATTTAATTAATTCATTAAGAATGTTAAGAACTCTAATATTTCAAATATCAAATGAAAATTTGGGAATATTACACAAACCTTCCTTCAAACCTTCCATGTCTTCCTTCAAACATTCCATTTTTTCTTCGATACCATTCTTCAAACCATCCATCGTAGCTTCCATGCCTTTCTTCAAACCATCCATCTTATCTTCCACGCCTTTCTTAAAAACATCCATTTCATTTTTTTTTCTCTCTGTGAGAGCAAAATTTGGTGCAATTGCTCTTTTAATTTTGATGTCATGTTGCATTTCTTCATCTTCATGAGCCACGGTAGAGCCTTTTGAAGGCTTAATGGGTGTTGAATTCTTCTTAGGGGGAATTTTAGAACCCAATACTGATATCTATTCTACAATATGTCATTGGAATCAATTCAAATTGATTCTTCAAACAAGACTTATGCAATTTGTAAAAAAATACACACCTTTTTCTTGCTTTTTAGGAGCTCGATATTTGAATTGAATTATCTATGTGATTTAGGTAATTCAATATCTAAAAAATTTCCCTGTAGTAGCACTTTAAATCTTCTTTCGAATGCCACTAGTCTAACCTAATTTGGATTATTCAAGGCAAATTTATGCCCAATCTCCCACAATGACCTAATTATGGAATGGTTCAGTTGAGAAAACTTGTACGACATGCCACATGTCATTGTTTCCTCCGTTGGCTCTGAAATTGATACACAGGAATCCAAAGTCTATGTACTTGTGGCCACTTTTTACATAATTCCATTCCTACGCTCAGAGAGAGAGTTATGACGATTTTCCCATGGTCACCTCTTTGAAATGAAATTCGAGATCCTGAAAAAACCCTAACTTCCACAGATCATATCTCTGAAACTATTTCTAACCAAGATCTGAAATTTGTGTAAGAAGTTCCACAGGATTCCAGCTTTGCTCTATAAAAATTTCAGCTTCTGAACATTCGTAGAAAAAAAATTATAGTGAAAATTCCACAATGACCTGTTTGGAGTAGCGAAACCCTAGAATCCAAAGCTCTGATACCAAATGTTATAAAAAAAACTCCAAAAATATAAGAAAATAGAGGTCAATGCCTTATAAATAAGCCACTTTGAGAGGGAAACCTCTAATACATTACATAAATGAACAATTCTTGGATGATACAAATGAAAAAACCTCCTTTCTATATATAACAGTCCATGGGGCCACAATGTAATCCTAGCCAACCTAACAATACTAATGTAAGGGCACAATAATAACAATATGGTGGTTACAGGGGTACAACAATAACAATAAAGGGGTTACAATAACAACAATAAGGGACTATACTAGTAATATAGGGACCTAACAGTCGAGGTTGAAGTTGTTGATGCCAAACTCAATTATAACCTCCTCCTCGGTCGCATTTGGACTCACGCCATGCTATGCGTACCATCGACTCCATTTTGTGTTCTTTGATTCTCGCATGAAGGAAATATCATCACTTTCAATCAATGATCCTTTTTCACTTCTACCTCCTCCAAGAGAAACGTTCCATAAATAGACTATATTCATACGCCTTATGAAAGTGTGGGTTTGGGAATTTTCAAAGATCCCACCCTTATGGGTCTATTTTCTCTTCCTCCGCCCAAAACTACTCAGAAAAAAATGATCTTCATGTCTTATGATCTGTGGATCATCCCTTTTTCTGAACAAGTTGATTCGTTTGGTAACGTGATGTCGCTAAACTTGATAAAAATTGATTGTTGTGAGGCTATCTCGACTTCAGCTCCTCCTCATTTTGATCATACTCCTTCGAGTATGTCTCTCGACATGTATTCCCAATCCCCTTGGATTGGTGCTTCGGATTCTCTTGATCCCTTGAATGAGACATTTCCAACTAATGGAGCCATCGTGGAAACCATGTATCTTAAGGTTCCTCCATGGGATGATAGTCATCGTCGTTCCTCATTTTTTCCTGGCCTTGGGGCCATGTCTACTTGTCTTGAGAATTTTTCTTCCCAAGCTCCTTCCCATACGCTTCAAACACCTATCTTGATACATGAAGTTTTCATGGAAGGTAACATGGGAAATATCACTCAGACGATTCCTATTGACATCTCCATTAAACTGGGGGTTGTTGAGAAAATCCACATTGGGGTGACCTATTCTCCTGATGAGATCGAGGTCTATACTAGCCTCTTCCAAGATTTTTGAGACATTTTTGCTTGGTTCTACGAGGAAATGCCCGACATTGATCCGAGTATAGTTGGGCAAGTTATCCCTACTTACCCTGATGTGAAACCTATTTGCCAATGCCTTCGTCTCGTGCACCCTAGAAAGGAAGCTTCTATGAAGAGAGAAGTTGAAAAACTTCTCAAATCATGCTTCATTTATCTGATCCCATTAATAGATTGGGTCTCTAACATTGTCCCTATGGATAAAAAGCACAGTATGATTTGAGTTTGTGTGGATTACCATGATAGCAACTGTGCTTGTCCCAAGGATAACTATCCCACTCCCTTCATTGACCAGATCATTGACGAATGTGATGGGAGTGAGATTTTTTCCCTTACGGATGGGTTCTCTAGTTACAACCAGATCAATATACTACCGAATGATCAACATAAAACGACCTTCATCTTTCCATGGGGCACCTTTGCATACAAGAAGCTCCCTTTTTGCCTTAAGAAAGTTGGTGCTACGTTCCAACGAGAAATGTCATACACTTTTCACGATATTAAGAACATTGTTCGACCTTACCTGGATGATCTTCCAGCTCATTCTGATAAGCATAAGGACCACCCATAATACCTCCGTCAAATATTTATTCTATGTAGAGGCTACAAAATTCAGCTTAATCCACATAAATGTGTCTTCTGTGTTGATTCTGGCAGACTCCTTGGGTTTTTCATTTCCAAAGACGGAATTCGTCTCGATCCCCTTAAAGTTGAAGCTATTCTTAATCTCCCCTCCCCTTCCTCTTTACATCAGTTCCAGAGTTTGCAAGGGAAAGCTAATTTCCTGTGTCATTTTATACCGAACTATGCTGAAGTAGCCAAAGGTTTCATGTGATTTCTTAAGCAAGGCATCCCGTTCCTATGGGATGAGACTGCCCAAAAATATTTCGATGCACTGAAGACTTTTCTTGTTAATGCTCCTCTTTTATGTCCCCTAAATTATCATCACGACTATTCAATCTATTTGGTTGTCACTTCTAGCATTATTTCCATGGTTCTGGTACAAGATGATGATTATGGTGATGTGCATGTCATTTATTATTTGAGCCACAATCTTCTCGACACTGAAACACATTATGCTCATGTAGAGAAATTGGCATTGGAAGTTGTTCAAGTCACCCAATGTTTTTGCCATTATATTTTACTCCTTACAACAACCATGATTTTTGATTGCAACCCATGACCTATATTTTAAGTCGACAATTGCTGGGGGGGAATACTCCAAGTGGAAAATTATCCTCGAAGAGTTCAATTTGGAGTTCACTACTGCCAAATCGAAGAAGTCTTTGGTTTTTGCCAAGTTGATATGCTCTTTACCTTTTGCCTCTGCTCCCTCTGGTTCTAAGGAATGCATTCCAGACGACACTCTTTTTCTGATTAGCACCCTCGATCCATGGTACGGTGATATCATTGTTTATCTCTAGACTTCCACCTTTCGGTTTGAGTTGACGAAAGATGCTCATCGATGTATCTGTAATCGTTCACAACCTTATCGCATAGTTGGAGATTATTTATACTACATTGGAGCTGATTCTATCCTCCATTGGTGTTTGACCCTCGAGGAAGCTGAAAAGGTCTTCAATGACTGCCATTCTGGTGCATGCGGCGGTCACATGTCTGGGTATGCTACTACTCAAAAGATCCTTCATGTTGGATATTTCTGGCCTACCATTTTTAAATATTGTATCCTCGATGTCCGTAAATGTCATGATTGCCAGATCTATCAATGTAAGATGCACACGCCACCCACTCACCTCCATCCCGTCATTACTGTCGGTCCCTTTGCGAAGTGGGGTATCGATTTTATGACATGTAACCCTCACTTGGCTCGGGGGGGGATGGTTATATTATCGTAGTCATGGACTACTTCACTAAATGGGCTGAAGCAATGCCTACGCTCACAACTAATGGTAAGATGGCTCACAACTGATGGTAAGATGGCTGCCCAATTTATTTTCAATAATGTGATTACCAAGTTTGGTGTCCCTCAAGCTAATTTCACCGACCATAGCTCCCATTTTTTCCATTATATGATAGCTAAGTTGGCTACTAAGTTGGGTTTGCATCACGACAGTTTAACGCCATACTAACCCCAGGCCAATGGCTAGGTTGAAGCCTTGAAAAAAAATTTATTCACCATGCTTCAGCATATGATTGGGATACACAATTCTGATTGGAATCTCATGTTGTTTTCATCTCTTTGGGCTTACCAAACCTCAGTGAAAGATGCAACTGGATTCACCCCATTTTAGCTTTTTTATAGTCTGGAAGCCACCCTTCTGATTGAATGTGAAATTCCTTCCCTCAAGATAGCTATCGAATTACTGTCTAACACCTCGCCAAAGGAATAAAGTCTTCTATATTTGGAGAGGCTTGATGAAACTCACTACTTCGCTGCTCTAGTTATAGAAGCACAGAAGAAGTGAGTCAAAGCCCACTTTGACTAGACAGTTTCCCCTCGTACCTTCGTAGAAGGAGATTTAGTCCTCTTGTATTACCAAGCTCATGATAATCTAGGGATGGGTAAATTCGAACCCATGTGCCATGGACCCTACATCTTCAAACATGTTTTGCAAAACGGGGCCTATGAGCTTATTGATTATGAAGGATATCCATTGGATCAACCCAGGAATGGGATGTATCTCAAAAAATATTATGCATGAGTTTCTCGTGCATTCGTTTTGTACATAAGTGTATTTCATTTTTGTACATTTTTTGGCTTGGTATGTTTTGCGAGTAGTTTTTCCTGCTTATTATGTCTTTGATTACTATGCAAATGTTTGTCACTCATGTCGGTTTCACTGACGGTGCCTCCCATAGTACCTGGAATCTATCCTCCGTGTCTTGGGTGATTTATGATCCTAACGGTGAGTTGGTAGACCTTCAAGGTATTTTTCTAGGATGTACAACCAACAATGTCGCTGAATACAATGCAGTTATTGAACTTCTTACTGAATCTATTGCCCTCAACATTCATGAATTAATCGTAAACCTAGACTCTCGGCTTGTTGTTATCCAGCTCAATAAGCAATATTTTGTCAGAAACCCTCATATTTTAAGGATGTATTTGCGTGTTCATTTGCTAGAAAGGAATTTTGATTATATCACATATCAACACATTCCATAAAGAATGAATACATTAACTGATGCAGTAGCCAATATTGTATTAGATATACATTTTCGAAATTTTTAAAAGCAATCATCATCACATAGTAAGATTTAGACAGGAAAATAAGCACACACACACACACACACATATATTTATTGTTTGCATGCATGTGTACATCATAGTTCAAAAAAATATGTGTGTTTTGGTTAAATCCTGAGAAATCACGTCTCTAAAAAAATATGCAGAAATAAAACCTAGGCATCTAATCCACATGGTGCTCATGATAGCATGTTACTGCCTGTATGACCCGCCTCAATAGTCGATGGATGATGTTAGACACTCTTGCAGTGTGCCTATGATAAGAACAAGGAATGTCCCTGAATCTCACATAGTATGGGATCCCACTTGTGAGTCCCTCCAAGTTGCATGCGATTTCTTCCTCCTTTCTTCCCTCACCATAGAGGGCCACTTCAAAATCTTGTGGGACCCTCAATGCTATGGGGGACATCCCCACAGGTCTCTCTAGTCCAACATCTACAATACATGAGTAAAAATCAGAACACATATGCAAAAGAATCATAATACTCATAAAATCCAAAAAATGAGTTTTTACCTAAATCCTCATCCCAGTCCTCCCCTTCTAGGAGTGGAAGGTCTAGATCACCCCTAAAATCGGTGTTGGTGTACGTACAGTCCTCTACCACGATGAGCTATTGGGGTAGCAAGTCGAATAATTTTGGCCTCCATGACATTTGTTGACCACCTCCTGATCGATGCATCAGCTCTGCCCAATAGACCATTCGTGGTTCTCGTGCTGGTGACATAGGCACTGCTACCTCCTGGCGCTGAAATATCAGCAACCGTTCTAGGATGAATGATATCTAGATATACCCGCATCCAAACTATTTCAGCTTACCATTGTTTCATTTGGTTGACTGACATTTCAAGTTGATTGTCACTGCTTTCGCCCAATAGAATATGGTTGGAGCCGTGCAATATATGACAAGTTGAAGCTATGAATTAGGGGAATTTTGAGGTCTAAAATGGGCCTCTTAAGGAAATTACAAAGTAATAGAGGAAATAATAAAATAATGTTTGATTTCATCATCAAATTTTAGAGGGAAAAAAAGAAAAACCATTTTTTTAACCCGTATTTTTAAGTTATCTCCATATGGGTTTACTCAAATTTCAAGCGGAAACACTCGTTGGATGCAAAATTTGATTTCTCATCCAAGGAGTACACATGTTGCATATTTTTGATGGACCCTTATACACGAAAAATAAGAAATATATGAAAAACATGATTGCAAACACATTGTTTCATGTATTTCTCTTTTTTTGTGTAGCAAGGTCCATCGAAAATATGCGACATCAGTACTCATTGGATGAGGAATTAAATTTTGCATCCAACGAGTAATCCTGCTCAAAATTGAGTAAAAGCTTGTTTAGATAAGTTGAAAATACAAGTTGAAAAAGTAATTTTATTATTTTTTAATATTTTTACTTTTTCACTCCAAAAATGGTGAATCATCCCCCATAGTTGACATCATCATCTTGAATCCTATTGGTTTTTATAAAGTTTATTTTTGTTGTAAATTTTTCTTAAGAGGCCCATTTTAGACCTCAAAATTCCCCTAATGGTATTTTTAGCTTTGTGGGGAGCCTGAGATTCGACGGCTCGAGTTATAGTATGTAGCACTATCCTCAATGCCAAATCAGGCACTGTCTGAATGTCTACCTTGCCAATCTTAGATCCTTTATTTTCTCTAGGAAAAAATCTTTCTATCATCATTCCCATGCTCTCTCCAAGGGTGAAGGTACCTGTCAGCAGTGGTTTCTCTCCCCTCCACAATAATCCAGTTATGAAGTAAATTTTGAAGACTTCTATCTCCAGCTCTTGGTCATGAATCATGAATATTTCTCGATTAGTGTCCCATACACTAATCAAGTATTGCAATAGCTTTAGCTGAGCTCTTAAACATGGGGCCATAAAGAATTTCAGGAGCCCATGATTGCTTAGGGAATCCATGCATGCATCATCTTTCATGACCTGTTCATCCTCCTCCCCATGTTCTCCTTCTTTCCACTCTATTTCCATTTCAGCTACCGATTCTTCTTACAAAACGACAATTCAAGCTTCCATTAGCCATAAGATTAAATTTTAAGCCGTTTGGACTGGACATTTTGAAGGAGTTCTTGATATTTTTTGGGTGCAGTGTTCGGCACCGCTGTTTTTCAAACAGCAGCGCCGACTAATGCCTCCTCGTTCAAAATTTTCAGGGTTGGGCGTGGCTCCATGCCTAGAATTCGTGTCGATAGCCGTGGCCAAAATTTTATAAAACCTCCCCAAATATGCCTTAAACCATGAAAAAGGAAAATAAAAAATGCCTTAAATTGTAGATGAAGTTCAGAGCTCCTACCTGAAAAAACGAATTCGTAAATGACCTCTTGGATTACCTATTGTCAACTCTGCAAGTTCATAGTAAAAATGGTAAAAATGCTCACAAGAAGGTGAAAAGGTAAAAAGTGAATTATTTTTACTATTTGAATTGATTTATAACATTTTATAGACCCTAATTATTTTTTTGGATACCTTTTTCAATTATGTTATTGTTTTTTCTCAAAAAATGGGTTTTACATTTGTTTCTTGTGCAACAACAAGTCCTAAAACTGACAACGATGAGGAAACAAGTTGTATTTTATTACTTTTTCAGACTCGGTAAAAACAAAAAAATTCACCCCCTGGAGTCATCTTTCAGCTCTTTTTTGACTCTCAAAAATTGAAAATATTGCTGAGACTCTTATCATTTGAACTCGTTAAAGGCTGGGAAATGTCATCTTCCTAGTATACATTTACCCGTTTTTCGAGCTGGGACGGATTATTTTACAAAAAAGGAATACCTTAGTCAAACATGGCTAAGAGGTTCTCTTAGATATTTTTTTCTACCTTTTCGGATTTGTGAGACTATATACGAAAAGGGACCTGTTGGAGTTTTCTTTTCCACTTCTTTTCAAACTCTTTAAACATGAAAAGACACTGAGTTCTTCCTTTGTCAGACTTGTTAAAACTAAATGAAAATGGATGTCGTCATCATGATGTTACCGAGTTCCTCCTTCCTAGGGCTTGTAAAATGTACTAGGATGGATTTGTCCGAAGGACAAACTTACATGATAAGCATATGTTATCCTCTTCAAGCTTGTTTCCAAAAATAATTGGGGTACTCACTAGAAGTGGTGGGGAAAAATGGAACCATTTCTCAGTCGTGTCAGCAATATGTCACTCATGAACATGACACTTGTCTTCAGTTCATGTCGAGTTGGGGACATCCCACATTCGTCATTTTTCCTCCATGGGTTTGGGTTATCCGTTTTTACCTCTCATCTATTTTTGTCTCGTCACTATGACCTCAAATCCCTTGATGTCAAATGCTGCCAAATTATAGAGTCGTGTCATCAATATGTTCAAGAGAAGTCCCCTTTGTAGTTTAACCCCCGATCTTGTATTTAGTATTTATTCACTATCATCTTATTCCTCTGTCTCATGTCGATTATGTGGGAAACATTATGGCCCTCCTTTTACCAGTCACTTCCTATCGACTTCAACTCATTATCTAGGAAGCTGAGCCAGAGAATCACTTCTGGTACCTTAGAGCTTGCATGCCTTAATGGAAATTTCTTCACATTTGACAATAGGTTCTCATCATTGGCCTTCAATCGAGTGATTTCCTGGGTGTTCGACTCCAACTCATTGTTCACATTCTGTGGATTGTAATAGCAGTAACTTGAGAACCATTTTCATTATTGGTGGTCTCTCTTGCGCCTGTTAACATCTTCCATCATTGGCTAGTAATCAGGTGACTTTCTTGCATGTTCGAATTTAGCTCATTCACTCACATGTTTTAATTTGTACTTGTTCGGGTCGAGACAGAGTGTAACACCCTAGGTTTTGTTTGATAAAATCTAGGCTATGGGACAATTTGGTTTATCATGACCATATGCATGAATCTTCTGATTGGATGGCTGTGACCATCCTTGAGTCTATTTGATGATCCTTCTCATCGGATGGTTGCATCCATACCTTGGATCTTATTACATGTTCTCTATTTTGGATGGTTGCGCCCATACCACATATTCATGTATCAGAGATATCAGTTGTACTTGATATTGCAGGTCTTCCAACGACAACGTTTTGGTTTGGTCATGTTCTCATAAATAATCTCACCCCTCCTCTCTTGGACTTCATGCTTTAGGGGGTATCTGTTACACACTATTTTGTCACCGTCCCTGAAATCCCCATTCTGAAAATATCAGTGACCCCTGTGTACTGACATACATTTCCATAAATGTCATTTCATCCCTTGACATGTCAGGAGCATACTCTCTATTGTTCATTCCTCAAGTAGACCCTCAAAAACCTATACTTTTGGTCGACACTGATAGGTAGTTATGTTCGCGTGCCCTGTAAAAATTAACAATGAGCCTAGTGCCAATGGGCACTCTGTCTCTTAAGAGCACTCGAGCCGAGCTGCTTTTGGAATTTTTTTTAAATAGAGACGAAGCTTCCATGATCTAATAGCTTCGTGGGCAGAGTCATGGTTGTTTGTTTGGCTGAATAAAGTTTAGATTCTCCCTTTGGCCTATTAGGTCCTACAAATGTGAAACTTCCTGTTGTGTAACCAGCTCCAAAGAGAGAAGAAAAGAGATATTCACGCCTTAGAAATGAGCCACTTCGATGGGGCAACCTCCAATACATTACATGAATGAACAATTCTTGGATGACTCAATTTACAAAACCTCCTTTCTATATATAGGAGTCCATGGGGCCATAATGTAATCCCAGTGGGCCACAATGTAATCCTAGCCGACCTAACAATAATAATTTAGGGGCACAATAATAACGGAATGGGGGTTACAAGGGTACAATAATAACAATAAAGGGGTTACACTAACAACAATAAGGTACTATACTAGTAATATAGGGACCTAACATGCCCCTCTCCTTCAAAAAAGCGTTGTCCTCAACGCTTGAGTAGCTCTGGGTGCTTCTGTATAAATTTTTCATCCTCCCATGTAGAATCTTCATTGTATAAATTCTTCCACTTGATGAGATACTCTGAAATTGATCGATTCCGTAGTTGTCGAGTTCTTATTTCCATGACCGCTTCTGGTTCCAATATGATTTTTCCTTCCTCATCAAGTTCTGGCAATATTGTTTGAACTGGAATATTTTCACCTATAACCTTCTTTAAGCATGAAACATGGAAAACTGGATGTACTCGCGAAGAAGCGAGAAGCTCCAATTTGTATGCCATAGTACCAATATTTTGCAACACCTTGTAAGGACCATAGTACTTTGGTGATAATTTATTATCCTTCTTAGCTTGCTTGAGGGACATTTGTTTGTATGGTTGTAGCAGTAAAAATACCCAATCTCCTACATCAAAACTTCTCTCGCTGCGATGTTGATCTGCCTGTTGTTTCATTCGATTTTGTGCCAAATTCGGGTTATCCTTTAAGAGTTGGAGAACTTCTTGCTGATGCTCGATGTGATCTTCCACTGCTTGAACCTTCGAATTTTCCCTTAAAGATGATGTGATGGATGGTGGATGATATCCATAAAGTGCCATAAATGGGGTCATTTTTGCTGCAGTATGGAAGGAAGTGTTATACCACCATTCGGCGAGAGGTAACCACTTGACCCATTGTGTTTGTTTATCAGATACAAAACAACGAAGATATCCTTCCAAACATTTATTTACTATCTCAGTTTGACCATCAGATTGAGGATGATAAGATTAGCTATGAGCTAATTGAGTACCCAAACAAGAAAATAACTCCGTCCAAAAATTTCCAGTAAAAATGGGATCTCTGTCGCTCACAATAACCCTTGGGCTTCCATGTAGCTTTTGAATTCTGTCCATAAATGTAGTAGCAACTGTACTTGCTTTAAACGGATGAGATAATGCACAAAAGTTTACATACTTGGTAAGTCTATCAACTACCACCATGATGACACTCTTTCCTTCGGACTTAGGTAAACCTGTGATAAAATCCATTGAAATCTCCTCCCAACGTTGACTTGGAATGGATAAAGGTTGTAAAAGTCTCGGGGTCTTAATTGTTTCCACTTTATTCTGCTGGTAAACCAAACATTCCGCCACAAACTTTTAAATATCAGATTTAAGGCCATCCCAAAAAAATTCTTTCTTCACCCTGTGGTAAGTTTTTAAAAATCCTGAGTGTCCTCCTAAAGGAGAAGTGTGCAATTCCAGAAGAATCTTTTGTTTTAGTTGGGAATTCTTACAAAGATATCAGCGATCTTTGTACCATAAGGAATCATTTTTCCAACTAAATGTATCAGATGTACTAGGATCTTGCTGCAACTTTTGAATGAGTGTCCATACATCTTTGTGCTTCTTCCATTCATCTCTTGCTTCAGTTATCCAATCTGGTTGGATAATAGAAATGGCACAAAGCAATGCTTCCACCTCTTCATTCTTTCTTGAGAGTGCATCTGCAACAACATTAAGCTTTCATTTTTTGTAGATTATTTCAAAGTCATAACCCAACATCTTTGTGACCCATTTTCGCTGCTCTTCTGAAGATAGTCTTTGTTCCAAAAAGTGTTTAAGACTATCATGATCAATTTTTACCTTGAAGTGTCTTCCCATTAGGTAAGTTCGCCATTTCTTTAGTGCATGTAGTATTACTAACATTTCCTTCTCATAAATAGGTTTTTGTAAATACTTTCCTTTGATTGGACGACTTTCAAAAGCAATGGGTCTTCCTTCCTGCATTAAAACAACACCAATTCCATTTCCTGAGGCATCACATTCCATGATAAAGGTTTTTGTGAAGTCTGGCGTAGCTAAGACCGGTGCTAGACACATTGCCTCTTTAAGATGTTCAAAGGCCTTAGTTGCTTCAGGAGTCCATGAAAATGCATCTTTCTTCAATAATGTTGTTAGAGGTGCTGCTATTCTCCCATAATTCTTAACAAACTTGCGATAATACCCTGTTAACTTGAGAAATCCTCGCAACTGCTTTATGGTTGTGGGGAATTTCCATTCCTTAATGGCTTTAATTTTGTTAGGGTCTACCTTAACACCCTCGTGAGATACAATATGACCCAGATATTCCACCTCTTGTACTCCAAATAAACATTTGGATGTTTTTGCATATAATTGTTTCTGCAATAGTTTGAGCACCATGTCAACATGTTCAACATGATCCTTCCAAGACTATTGTAGATTAGTATATCATCAAAAAATACTAGCACAAATTTTCTAAGGGTTTGAAAATGGAATTCATCAACCCTTGAAATGTAGAAGGTGCATTGGTAAGGCCAAAGGCATGACCAAAAATTCATAATGACCCTCATGAGTTCGAAATGTTGTTTTTGGAATATCTTCAGTCTTCATTCTAATTTGATGATATCCTGAATGAAGATCCAACTTGGTAAAATAAATTGCTCCATGTAATTCATCAATAATTCATCAATCACAGGAATGGGAAATTTGTCTTTAATGGTGAGCTTATTGAGCTCCCTATAATCCGGACACATTCGCCATGATCCATCCTTCTTGTGTACCAATACTACGGGAGCAGAGAAAGAACTTTGACTAGGTTGAATTATACCCGCCTCTAACATTTCTGCAATCATACGTTCAATTTCGCTCTTTTGGAAGTAAGGATATCTATAAGGCCTAATGTTTGGAGGAACACTTCCCGGAATCAAATGAATAGCATGATCATGATCACGAATAGGTGGGAGTCCTTTGGGAGTTTCAAACACCTTGGAATGATTGTCCAAGACTTGTTGGAGATCTGCAGAAATAGATGATTTTGATGTCGGAACTTCTAGTGAGCATAATTATGCAATTACGCCTCGTTGTTCTTTCTTTAGAAGCTTTGTCATGACATTAGAGCTTATTATCCTTCCTGGCTTCCCTTCAATACCCCGTAGTTCGACTTCCTTTCCTTCTGAAAAGAATTTCAAGAAAAGTTCTTGAAAATTAAAAGCTACCGTCCCCAAAGATTGTAACCATTGTACTCCTAGTACAACATCGGCACCTCCCATAGGAATGGAAAGCATTGGACTAGTCAATACATATTCCCCCATGGTTAGCTTAATATTATGGCATTTTCCAGAGAAATTTATAGTTCCTCCATTTGCAACCATCACTTGACATTCTGGTGCTGGGTATAGGAAACAATTTAATTCATTGGCTACCTTACAATGAATAAAATTATGGGTGCTACCTGAATCAATCAACACTATTACCTTTCTCTTCTTGATTTGTCCTTTTATCTTGAGAGTTTGAGGAGTGGTAATTCCTGCCAGTGCATTACACGATATGGTTGGATTCATTCTTCCTCTTCTGGGGCTGGTTCCTGGTGTATATCCTCTTCTTGTTCATTTTCTTCTTCCTCTTCACAATCTATGTAAAATAATTTCTTCTCAGCACACTTATGACCTTTAGTGTATTTGCTATCACAACTGTAGCAAAGCCCTTTTGCTCTTTTTTCTTCCAATTGTTGTGGTGTCAACCTTGTAGGTTGTGGAAATCTAGATCTAGCCACACTTCCTTCTTTATAGAATTGAGTAGTAGACTTCCTTGTTGCCATAATTTTACATTCAACTTTTCTTGCCAACCTGAATGCCTTCTCTAATGAATCAGGTTCCAGAACACGAACTTCATGTTGAATGCTATCCTTTAAACTGCCTAAGAAGAGATCAATCCTGTGGTCCTCTGAAATATCAGTTACTCTTATACTCAATTTTTGGAAGTCCTCAATGTGCTGCCCCACTAAACCCTTTTGTTTGAGATTTATTAATTGGGTAAAGAAGGTGTTGCTCTTTGTATCCTCATAATGTGCTATCATTTCCTCCGTAAAAATTGACCAAGTGACAATTTTTTTACGGGAGCAAAGCCATTGATACCATACAAATGTATTTTGTTCTAAATGTAAAGTTGCAATGCGTAGCTTTTGTGTGTTTTGCACGTTATGGAGATCAAAATATTGCTCCATCTGTAGTATCCATGTTACAGGATCCTTTCGATCAAACTTCCTCATATCCATTTTTGGAATATGGTGGTTCTTCCCACCAACATTCGAGTTTATGAAATCATGATTAACATTTATTTTGTTCTCATCATGAGGTTCTTCTCCTATATTTCCGCCATTAGGACTCATTTCTGGTTTTAAGCTTGTCATCAAGCCTTCCATGTATGCTTTTAGATCATTCTTCATGTTTTCTATGTTGTCTTTCATGTCATCCATCTTAGCTTCCATGCCCACTTCCATGCCATCCATCTTAGCTTCCATGCCATTCATCTTCGCTTCTACGCCATCCATCTTAGCTTGCACACCATCCATTTTAGCTTCCACGCCTTTCTTCAAACCTTCCATCTTTACTTCCACGCCATCCATCTTAGCTTCCATGCCTTTCTTCAAACCATCCATCTTCACTTCCACACCTTTCTTCAAAACTTCCATTTCATTTTTTGCTGCTCTTTGCGAGAGTGAAATTTGCTGCACTTGTTCTTGTAATTTTGATAGATCATGTTGCAATTCTTCATCTTCATGAGTCATGGTAGAGCCTTCTGAAGGCTTGATGGGTGTTGAATTCTTTTTAGGGGCCATTTCAGAATCCAATATTGATATCTATTCTACAAGATGCCCTTGGAATCAATTCAACTTGATTCTTCAAACAAGACTTATGCAATTCGGAAAAAAATACACACCTTTTACTAGCTTTTAGGAGCTCGATATTGAAATTGAATTATCTATGTAGTTGAAAATCTTCGATATCTGAAATTCAGCCCTGTAGTATATCTCTGAAGCTTCGTTCAAATGCCATAGGTCTGACCTGATTTGGATTCTCCAAGACAAAGTTTTGTCCAATCTCCCACAATGACCTAATTCTGGACTGGTTTAGTAGAGCGAACTTGTACGACTTGCCACGTGTCACTGTTTTGTCCTTTGTCTCTGAAATTGATAGCCCAGAAACTTCATTCTGTGTACTTGCGACCACTTTTTACGGCACTTCAATCCAATGCCCAGAGAGAGAGTTATTGAAGTTTTCCCACGTTCACCTCTTTGAGATGCAATTCAGGAGCCTGAAAAAGCACTACCTTCCACAGATAATATCTCCAAAATACGAACCGTTTCCGAAATTTTTTGACGAATTTCTGTTATTTCTAGTTTGTACCATATGAATTTCAGACTCTGAACCTTCATACAAAAACATGTATAGCGCAAATGCCACGATGACCTGTTTATGAGCCTGAAAAAATACCTAATTCCACAGATTATATCTCCTGAAATATTGCGAACCAAGATCTGAAATTTTTAGACAGCCTTCCTCAAGCTTTCAGCTTCGCACCCTAGAAATTTCAGCTTCTGAGGCTTCGTAGAAAAAACGTTATAGCTAAAATGCCACGATGACCTGTTTGGAGCAGCGAAACCCTAGAATCCCAAACCTCTGATACCAAATGTTGTGTAACCAACTCAAAAAGAGAAGAAAAGAGATATAAACGCCTTAGAAATGAGCCACTTCGAGGGGGCAACCTCCAATACATTACATGAATGAACAATTCTTGGATGATTCAATTTACAAAACCTCCTTTCTATATATATGAGTCCATGGGGCCATAATGTAATCCCAGTGGGCCACAATGTAATCCTAGCCGACCTAACAATAATAATTTAGGGGCACAATAATAACAGAATGGGGGTTACAAGGGTACAATAATAACAATAAAGGGGTTACACTAACAACAATAAGGTACTATACTAGTAATATAGGGACCTAACACTTCCCAAAGGGATAGACCGCTCCTCCACCTTATGTGGATCCTAAACCTCCTCCTCCTCCTCTATAAATTCTTCTTCCTCACATTGATTCAGCTAGCTAAGAAGTCAATATTTATAGCTGGTGTGTTGAAGAGAGCAGAGAAGTGTCCATTTTTGTGATAGAGAGAGTTTAAGCCCATTGCCTCATTGAGTCGAACGACGAACGAGTGCTTGGAGACCTACCTGAATGAACCTAGCGAAGGAGGTCTATGGCTTCAAGGCATAGGTTGTAAAATTATTTTTCATATATCATTATTACATGACTGGTTTCTAGTTCCAACTTTGTTTGCATTTATATTCTAAGTGGTAACTCTTATTGACTAGTAGATGAATGTATATGTTTGTATGTTGTCAATGTTTTTTGATCTTTGTGTAGGTGTGAATGTCACTACCAAAGGAATGTGAGACTCAAAGGAAAAATATCGAAGGATCGCTATCGTGTGCCATGAAAAAAGCATTGGACTGAGGTAGGATATCTATTCTAGTCCATATTTCATTGACAAGATAGGAATTTAGGAATTCAGTGTGTTCCCTTGTTGCTAGACCCACCCTAGGGTTAGAGAGATCACCTCTGTTCGCAAAGGGGATTTTTCTGCACAACAATACCATCGACACTTGTGTGGTTTTGGCTCATGGTATTGGCTAAGGCTCAAAATATATAAGGAGGTGAAGATCATAGTGCTAAATGGTGCATGAGAAAGGGTATTGAACGAATACTTCAATTTGAAGTATATTTGTATGGAATGGGCTATAGTTGATTGATAAATCTGAAATAAATATGCACTCATGAATACAATGATGGATCAAGATATCTAGACCTGAAATTTCTATGTATTTTCATGATCTGTTTAGGAGTTGTTTAGATCTATGGTCTGGCATATTTTTTTTGAAGTGAAAGGTATGATCTGAGTAATTTTTTAGTTCCAAAGTGTTGCACAGTCTTGAATTATTTATAGATATATACGTGGGTTCGTCACATGGAAGTCGCGTATACACGTGGATTCGGATCATCAAAGGCACATATATATTCAATGAAAACACTGAGATCTATACGCAGGTTTGTTTTGGAAGAAGCACGTACAAATGTGGGTTGGTATTATGAAAGCCGCGTATGCAAGATAAGGTTTTGGTGAAGAATGATGAAGGAAATGTCTGATCAGTTTTTTTGTGTTTATGTTGTCTATCAATGATGTCTTCATATATATCTAGGTTGTTTTAGTATTGATTATGCTTCTAGTTGATTGTGTATAAAGATCAATGTTGGTTGATTTTTTCTGTTGCACACATAAATGAAGGGTTTCTTCTTATAAATGGTTGATCAATCAGATCAATGTTGTTTTATTTATGCTGTCTGTCAATGATGTCTTCATGTTGATCTGGGTTTAGTAACAATGTCTGAAGTTGAAATTGAGTGCATGTTGATTATTTAAAAAGGATACTTGATTCTTCTAACTATATGAGGGTTCAGAGACCTATACGCTATCAGCATATTTCTGAATGTCTTTTTCCAATTATGTGACTAAGTAAGAGTAATAGTTTTAATAACTTAGTATATTGAGATTTGTACGCAGGTTTCTCTACAGAAAAGTGCGTATACAAACGGGTTGCCTTAAGTGGAGTAGCTTATACATTTTTTTTATGAATGATCATGGTTATAGTTGATTCAGTGTGTTGATGCAGTAGTCTAGGTTTAGTTTTGGTATTCTAATTACAGTGATCTCACTGTTCTGTATGAATTGAGTTGGTGATTGGTTAAGTGACTATTTTCTTCAATAGTTGGTTCAGTATGTGATTGATTGTTGATTTTTTGGTTCAATGGTTGTTTTCAGGAATTGGATGAATATTTTGGGTACAATAATCCATTTCTTTTTTTATATTTTTCTTATCTGATGTTAAAGGGCTCAACATGGATTATGTGATGAAAACATGCCTAAAAGTTGTGATGTATTGAAGCTAGTGAATCCAGTGTGAAAATATATGAAACATGGTCTGCGACGATGCTGAGGGTTGGAGCCTTCAATAAGGAAGTCGAAGCTTCCTTTCAGTAGGAGATGGTGACCAATTTAGGGGGTTATTGCTAACTTCCAGCATTGGTTGGTAAACAAGAGTAGGAGGTTGAAGCTCCCTTCCAGTGGTGGCTGGTAAATGAAATCAGAGGGTTCGATCTCCCTTCCAGTAGCAGTTGGAGAATGGGAGAAGGTTGCAACCTTCTATAGGTGGGTGCCTCTATGATGGCATGAGTCTGCTCCAGTACAGCATTGTAAGTAGTTTTCTAGATAATAAATATTGAATACATATATGACAAAAATGGTGGTTTTCTCCCACATTTGGGTTTCCACCTTAAATCCTAGTGTTCATGTGTATTTCTTATGTGTGATGATTTATATTTATCTTACTACACATGTTTACTGCTTACTAAATTTCCGTTGAATGAATGATGTAATGGTCTAAGTAAAGTTATTGAAGATCTATCTGAATAATAAGTTCACTGGGCATACAAAAGTTTCCTTAAAGAAAGTTGCGTACATACGCTAGTTGGTTTAAGTAAAGTCACATGTAAAGAAAAGAAAATTTTATTGTGAGTTTTGAACACTGATTCACCTCCCCCTTCTCAACAATTTTCCCAACAAAAACTAACGTTCCAAAATTAGTAGTATCAAATGCACAAAAATTAGCCCCATGGAAGAAGGATATCGCAAAATATAGCAGGATCATCCTAGAGGGTGCTAGAGACCACATAGTCTCACATTTACATGGCAAGGGGACTCTATTTTCTATGTGGAAGACCCTCACTGAGCTATTAAAAAATGTTAGTGATTCCAAGAAATTGGAATTGAGGGACAATCTTATAAATATCCACATAAAGAAAAATGAAACCATTCCACATTACCTCTTCAGATTCACTCAATGATGAGATGAGCTTGGAGGAGTTGGAGAAAATATTCCATTTTTAGAGCTAGTGATCCTATCTCTCATAGGCTTTCCTAAATATTGGCACAATTACCAACAATCTGTAAATGGAAGGGACAAATTGCCAAATTGGGAGAGAATCTAGTCTGATTTGGTGTAGGAATAAATCTAAAGGAACACTACAGATGGAGTAACATCCAAAGATGAGGGGGAAGACAATTTTTCCTTGGTTGGAAAGGGAAATAAAGGTAGGGGAAATAATGCCCAAATCAAGATAGAGTCTAGCCAGAACAATGGAAGGAAGGAGGACTTAAGAAAGATAAAATGTTTTCACTTCCATGAATTTGGGCACTGTGAAACAAAGTGTCCGCACAAGAAGTATAACAGGAAGAATTTAGGAGGAGAAGGAGGGGAAAGTAGGAGGGGCCAACACTGTAATGGGGAGTGTGTGGTATCTAGATACCAGTTTGTCATTCCATATCAAAAGATGCAAAGGGTTTTTCAGTATCGCATAGGAGAAATATATCTAGACGCGCATAGAAATTGAGGAATATGGTAGGTACAATACCAAAGGAATTGGAACTGTAACCTTTAAGAGGGATTTAAGCTCCCATCTTCATCTGAAATATATTATGTATATATCTCAGTTGAAGAAGAAATTTATCTCTCTCTATATATATTAGAGGATAGAAGATATGATGTTGTTTCAGTAAGGGGAAAACCTTTATGAGACATGTATCTACCGGGAAAGTGAAAAAATGTAGTTAGAGTGAAGCATCTACAAAATTGAGGTGGAAGCTTGCGTTGCACTAGGTAGAAAGGCATAAAAGGTGAAAATTCAAGATTCTAGAGAACTTTGGAAAAGGTGTATGGGACACTTACACCATGGGGCCTTAAAAACCATGCAACATATTACCATCTATTTCCCGAAATGCACCCTTGAATAGCATGATGTCTGCAAGGGATGCACATTGGGGAAATATGTAAAATCCACCTTCTAGGGCCAAGATAGTAGAGTTGGAGAAATCTTGGAGTGAGTCCACTCTGATGTATGTGGACTATTTTCAACAACCTCTACAACAAAAAATAGGTATTATATGATTTTTATCGATGAATTTACTAGAAAATGTTGGATCTTCTTCAAGTGGAAGAAGGATGAAATTTTCTCAAAATTTGTTGAATTCAAAGCATTGGTTGAAAAGAAGACTGGTCAGAAATTGAAAGCCTTGAGAAGTGAAATTGGATGAGAATTTTTTTCTAGTACCTTTAAGGAATTTTTTTCCAAATAGGGTATTAGAAGAGAAATGATATCACCCCATAACCCACAACAAAATGGGGCGACTGAAAGGAAGAACATTTTCATAGTGGGAGAAGCAAGATCCTTGTTGCATGATCAAGGTCTTCCATTACATATATGGGAAGAAGTAAACACCGTAGTTTATTTACATAATGAGAAGCCTCATAAAATACTTGGCATGATCACACTTGAAGAGGATTTCTCTAGGAGGAAGCCAAATGTATCTCATTTTCGAATTTTTGGAGCTATTATCACTCTGTCAAATTTCTAAGGATGAAGAAGAAATCCCAACAAAGGTAACCACATACCAATTTTTTGGCTTGGTATCTAGCCCTACCAAGTTGGAGAGGGTTCTCCCCACAAAAATCACAGCCAAGAGGGCTGGATAAAAATGGTTTTAGGCTAGGTATGAGTTCAGGGGTTTTGATTTGATTTGATTGGGTTGCTGGATGAGGATATTAGGTCAAAGAGGCTAGGTGAGGGAAACTAGGATTAGGGTTGCAAATATTCAATGGAGAAAGGTAGGTAGAAAGGCTAGCACATTAGGGTTCTTGGGATGGAATGATTCATATAGGTGAGGAGCTAGGAAGAGCATGAAAGATGAATTCTCCCTAAACTAAAATAAAGATGAACAAACTATGAAAACTTTCCCAAAATAGAGCATGTGAGATGAATTTTGTTTCTATAACTTGAAAGTGATAATACAATATACATGAAATGGAAAATGGACCAAAATTACATTCATACAAATGAAACAAGAGAAGAAACAATTCTAGACAACCATACCACAGGTATCCCAAAGAAATAGTTGCAACACTTTTATTAAGCTCCTGCCAAAATGATTACAATAGAGTCTCTAATCAATATGCCAACATCCAACTGATTTCCAACCATTTAAATGACTCAAAAATTACATAATATAGGCCTAAAAAAACTCCTCCTGGCTTCAAGGGTGAAATCCATGAGAGGAGGAACAATTCCATCAAAATACGGAGCTGAATACCTAGAGTGTAGGGTGGTCAAACTGACTCATCCCTAACTTAAGTGAATTGATTCATTACACCTCATCATGAGTTTTCATCTAATGTATTTACCCTATGTAAGAGTGAAAACATGATAATTACATTTAATTTTATCAATTACATAAGTAAATCATCATTTTTCCAAGTGAAAATAAAATTTGCAGTAAAAACTGAGAAAAATCAGACATTTGTCGAGGGTGCAGCGCCAGTGCCAAGGGCGCAGTGAGATGTTGCAGACCATGTTTTGAGGCTTTCTCGGTGTCACAATTGGGCTTAGGATGGATTTTTGGAAAGCCTATCCTCTCTACTTTCCAACTATACCTTTATTTTTCTGAATGGAGTTGATTTTCTCTATCAAGACGTGATTCTCCCACAGCTAGTCAAGGGCGCAATACCAAGGCAAAAAAAGAGGCAGAACATTGATTTTTTGTGTGTTTTTTCACCTTTTCACTTGTGAGTTGTCCAAAAATATATTAGAAACATTTTTTTATGGATTTTTCTTGTCATTTTTCATCTTGTGGTACCTGCGCCCTTGACAATATTACTGTCATAAGATTGTCTAGGTTTGCAGAAAAACACAAAAACTTCAAAATTTGACCCAAAAACTTCTCAAAATTTGGTATTTGGCTACTGATGATGTTTTTAGGTATGGAGTGAGGCTTATTCCAATATGTCAAACCTCCTTTCCTCTTTTTTCATGGTCAAGGCCTCAATTTTTCATTGGCTCTTTTAGGCTTGGCCCTTGCAATTTTGTCTTTTTGGGCATAGTGTCTGGCCCTCTTTCTCAATATATCATTATATTCTTTTCCTTCTCTAGAGGATTCTCTAAGTTTTTTTTAGATCTATCAAGCCATGGCTCCCGATTTTCATTGATTACCATTGCAAAATATTCATTCAAAGTGAGTTGATTAGCAAACTCAGCCTCTTTTTGCCTTTCTATTTCTAGAGCTCTTTCCAGCCCTCTAGTCCTAGGCCTTCTCCTTGGCACTTGTTCTAACACCTCATCTATCACACCATATGTTTATAGTGTCTCTTCAAGAAATAATTTGGCTTTTTTTGCCTCTCTTTTAGGTTTTATGAATTTGAACTCATCACTGGCATGTTTTGTTTTCAGCTGTTGGTTCTCCTACTCAAGAAAGTCAATGAAAAATTTATACCTCTCAATATTAATTAGTAGCTCCTTAATCTTGGCTTATTTCTCCTTGATTATTGTGCAATTTATCTCATAATCATCATGCTAATCTAGTTCAAAAAGGTAAAAACCTTGTTCTGTCTCATGGAGGTCCTCCTCCTCATGTCTGATCTCTGCCTGAATCTCTACCTCTGTCATATTTTTCTTTCATTTTTCTACCTGCTTTGTTGATGTAGAAGGCAAGGTCCCTTCCACTATGTCTGGATAAAACACATGCATGTGACCTCTCTGGTATGTTTTTTCCAATGGCTCTATCTCAGCCACATTATCCTTCTTAGGCTCATTGATCTCAACTCTACTAGGTGACCCAGTCTCAATGTGAAATGGAGATGAAGGTAGTGAAATGGGTGAAGGAGCTTGATCTGATGATGATGCATGAAATGTGGGCTGAGATGGAGGAATGGATGTGGAAGGATGAGATGATGAAGGCACATATTTAGCATGTTGAATAGGTGGAGCAGTGAATATGTCATGAGCTATGAAAGTACTCCATGAAATGTTCAATTATTTGAGGTGATTGAGGACTATGATTTTGATGAGGGAATTGTGAAAAATATTGTTCATTTAGTGCTCAATCCTCTCCTTTGGAAAATATATGTCATATTGTCAATGATCCAAAAGAGTTAATAAGGTATGTTGAGTATCCTGATTCTTGTGAAGTGCGTGAGTAGACGGATATGATAAGTGTAAATTATTTAGAACCTAACTTCACAAGAGAAGTATCTCATGATGATTTTCATCATTGGGGCATATCTCTCCAGGTGGTAAGAGAAAGGAAAATTCCCCTTTATTTCTTTCTTATACCTAGGTTTGATGTATGGCTCAAAATAATGCTCCTCTAGGTATTCTTGCTTGAACCATTTTTCCCCAAGATTTGGGATTCCGGTGGTAGATGATATAATTTCAGTGGAAAAGGTGAAAGTGACACCAGCAAGGGTTACCTGGTTGTCATGGAGATTAGAGATGAATATTTTTCTAAAAATAGGATGATGTTGAACCCTTTATATTGTCTCACAAAATTCAAAACATCCCACATGCTTAAAACATGTTACAACCATGGGAGATTCCATGAGTTCCCTCGTATTTGTTGGCTCAAGTCTAAGGATTTTACCTCCTTTGTGTGGCCTCCTCTCCTCTCTTTTTTCTCCCTCACTGTAGCTTCTGTTCTATTCTTCTTCCATAGTGTCTTAGTGGAAAAACCCTAGGGAGATGGAATGATATTGAAGAATGAGTTTTGGGAAGTGGGAATGGGATGGGGAAATTTAGGGAGATGGGGGAAAGGGTTTATGAAATGAGGGAAGTGATAGGGAGTATTACTGTTATGGGGTTTAGGATAGAGAATTTTATTACGGGTTAGGGATTTTGGGAGGCCCTTTGGACAGTCAAGTATGTTGGATCTTAGGTCTTCAATACACTAATCTGAGCATGGATCCTATCTTACACTTGTAAAACCTAAATATAGATCTCAGTCCAAAGCCCAAATCCAAGAAAGCCCCATTAGGTCACCTAAGGTCTCACTCAGTCATAGGATGGATTTGGTGCCCTGAAAACTATACCTTCTTGCATGAGGAAATTGTATTCAAAGAGGGATAAAATAAATCAATTTGGTCCAAGACTGGCTAAAACAGTCATTCAAAAAAAGCCTCCCTGGCTTAGAGCACAAATACTACAAGGGACAGCTGCCCTTGTTCATATTTTAAAATGAATGATTAAGTTAGCCATCAGTAAAAAGAAGAAGTAAGGAAATTGGATGCAATCATCACTAGGAGACATCCACAAACAAGAAAAAGGTAGCAGGCCTATTTGTAAAAAGAGAAACAAAGTTTTTTATGGTTTTTTGAACAAAATAGTGGTGATAGGCAAGAAACCATCACAAAGGCCACAAGGACAAAATCCACTTCAACTACCATCAAATTCACATTGAATATTGTTGCAAAGTAATGAATAAGTTTTGAGAGGCTACAGATAACCTTAGCAACACTCCTTGTCCTTTCTAAAAAGCCCTAAGAACCTAAGAGTTTGCACATATTTGGCAAGATAAGTCAATTGAAGATGATCGAGAAAGCCTCCTTCTTAACAATAGAGGGCATACAAAGGGTATCAGTTTAAAAGGAAGAAATGGCATAGAGGGATAATTTTTCTGTTCGTATAAAATGATAAAGGTCGAAGAAAAACCGCCACTTGCAACACCAAATAGTCAAAAGGGCACAATGAGTAAAAGGTAAATGAACAAAAACATCATTAAAGTGGGTTTCAAATTCTAAATTATTTTTCAAAAAAGGTTATAAAAATATTTGAGCATACTTCCCCCTGCACCATTTATCATCTCCAAATTGAAGAGAGTCATTGAGAGAAGATTTTTTTTCATTTTCTAAGAAAATTGGGGAAGTTGGCAGTGTTACGCACCTAGGCACCCACTCTTGTTACGCACCTAGTAGTGTTACGCACCTGGTAGTGTTACGCACAGGCCCGACTCAACCGACCCGCATATTATGCACTTGGGTGCCCGCTCTTGTTACACACCTAGCAGTGTTACGCATAGGCTCGGCCCGACTGTTACGCTCCTAGGCACCTGACTCACCTGTTACGCTCCTGGGCACCCGAATCTATCTGTTACGCTCCTAGGCGCTTGACTCTGCCTGTTATGCTCCTGGCTGTTATGCACAGACATAGTCTCTCCGAAATTGCTCAAGGAGATCAAAAATTCAATTTTTCTTCACCCTCAAGGCCTCAGAAAAGGACAAGAGAAAGGTTGGAGATTTTATTGGCCTCCTAAACCTCCATTTTTCTAGGAAAAATCATATTTAAGGGCTCGAATGAAATAAATCCTAAGCTACATTACAATAAATTTTTGAAAAATATCTTGGTTTAGATTTTGAAAGAGGAAATTGTTATGTATACCAGAGGAGGGTGAGAGGCATCAATCAAGCCTCTAAAAACACTAAATACACCCTTGGAGACTTCCATCTTGCCTAAATTTTCTCAGCTTTTCCCTCACTTCACTCATTACAACCTTTTAACCCAAAAAGCCCTCAAATAGTTTTAAAGGAGCCCTTTTCTGTGCTAAGAGAATTAGCCACTATGTCTGAAGTAGAGAGCCCCACTAGCAGTGATGAGGTTCAAACACATACCAAGCCTCAATACAAAGGAGGGAGGGAAAATAGATTTGAACCCTTAGACACAGTCCAGATTACCTCCTCTCCTATGATCCTTTCAGGCTTTCAGGATGTAGGGTGTTATCAATTTTTTGAAAAGATCAAACAAGTTGGAAGTCATCCAAAATTCACTAGGTTGTTTGCCTTCAACTTACAAAATCATCAAATTAACCTAGCATGGGTGCAATTTGAGTTCTCAGCTAAGATTATTTCAAAAGAAACTGGTATGCCAGACATTGGTGAAATATGGTTCAAACAAAATAAGTTGCAATTGAGTTATTATGAGCCCTACCTAAAACCTAGCTATCAACAAAATTGCAAGGTTTTTTTACCTTTATCCCACTTGTTAGAAAGGTATGTTGCACTAATGAAACAAATTATCAGGTATTTCACCTGTGAAGGGAGATATTCTAGACTCTACTCATATCATATAAGGTTGTTGATGCACTTCACTAAAAACAAGATGATGAATCTACCATGCTACCTTTTCCAGAGCATTGAAAAAATGGCCTCACTTGTCAAAAAGAAAAGCTATGACCACCAAATTCCAAGCCTTTTTCACCACTCCCTCATAAAAATGATTGTCCTATATCAGCTAGAGCAGCAAGGAATACCTTGGAAAACCTTCATCTCACATGATGTGTTTACAGACCCCCGGGCCTTCCACTTCACAACCATCTACCTCCACTCATCCATCATCTCCCCATGTGCCTTCTCCACAAATAATTTCACCTCTTGTTTCTTCCCATAAATTGCCATGTGAGGGGGTTGACAGTAGCCCTAGTGAATAATAAATAGAAGGTAGCAGTCAGGAAGAAACTGAGACAGATAATGATGGACAAGGAGAAAGTAGTGGAAAAGAAGATGATGAAAATGAAGAAAACAGTGAAGAGGAGGGAAGTAGCCATGAAGAAAGTAGTGATGGCAAGGATGAAATTAGTGAAGGCAACCACAAATATGAAAGTAGTGAGCATGATGAAGAGGAAAATAGATGTGAGAGTAGTGAGCAATATAATGAAGAAGAGCAGCCAGATGATGAAGAAGAGCAACATGATGAGGAGGACAGCCATCAAAGTGTCCAAGACAGTCAAGAAAAGAGTCATGAAATTCATGACAGATGTCATGAATCTCTTGAAAAAAATCATTCCATGGATGAAAAATAAAATCAGAGTGAGGCAAGGGTAGAAGATGTCAAGCAAATTGAAGATCAAAATAATGATATAACTACCTTTGAGACTCCCATTGTTGCCCCCCTCACATGCACATATCACAAAGGGAGAAGAGATGTGTTTGTTGCCTCTAAAAGGAAAAGGGCCATCCCCTCTCAAACTGCCAAAACATTGGACAAGGGAAAGGAAAAAATGGAAAATTTTCAGCAGAAGACACAAGTTAGAAGGAGCAAAAGGATCAAAAAGACTTCTCAAGGGCCTCTTTTCATTGATCTAGATAGATGAGTACTAAGTTGCTTCTCTTAGAAAAGGATGCAAAGCTTCGAGAATGGGAAAAATATTTTGAGAGGGCACAAAGGGTCATATAATATTATAAATAGGAGCATTAACATTTCAAAGAGGTGAAGAGGGGCTTTGCCCTACAGAAGAAAATGGTCAAACACTATGCAAGGAAGAGCATGCTTGCTAATGCGAAATTGAAGCAAGCCCTCATAGAGCTAGAAGATCTAAAAAGGACCAAAGTGCATGAAATCCTCAGGATCTTGGCTGATGCTTCTCAGCAAGTATCTAAAACCCCTTGAGGGGTCTACACACCAATTTTGAGGCAAAACTGGAAACTTTTTGTTTTTTCCAAATTTTGACCCCTAGGAGTGTAGCACCCTAGGTGTTATTCACAAAATTGGGGCATCCTCAGCTACTGAAGTTTAAATTTTTGTATTTTTCACATCACCAATAGTCTACCCACAAAATTTTAGGTCAATTGGAGCATTTTTGTCCCCTCAAAAGGTCAAAAAACACCTCAAATTTGACCTTTCTGCCTCTTTTTCAGAGAAGGTGTTACACATAGAGAAGTGTTGGGAGATTTAATTTTTGAGCTATTAAATTGAATCCATTCAGCCGAATCAATTATTTTTGTAAATTATACTCGTCAAGCTTTCCAACAAGCCATCACGGGGCCAAATCCGATGCTGGAAAGGGGTCCAAAACTCAGCTACAACAGACTCTATTTTCTGCTGAAAAGGTGTTACGCACAAGAGCAGCCTTTTGCCAAAAATGTCAACAAAACACATGGATTGATGGCAAGGGAGTTTTTAAATATTTTCTTGGAAAAATAACTCCTTATTTGATTGGGGAGTTATTTTTTGGTGTTTTTCAATTATTTTCTTATCAACTATGTGTCTTGGACCTTGCATGGTCATTGAGCACATTTATGGCATTTATGATTAGATTAGGGTTTCTGGAAGCCTTTTAGGTCTTCCCACCTCCTCAGTTGTTCCATAAATAGAGCCTAAAGCTCTCATGTATTGGTGGATTTTGATAGCTTATGCTGAAGCAATACATAGTCTCTTGGAGCCTTTGATGATAATTTGAAGTCCTGGAGCTCATGCATGCCTTGATTTGTTTACTGATGGTGGAGGACTGTTTGCAGGATCCATAGGCCTGGTTGATGGTGAAGTTTTCTCTTGTTTATGTTTTCTAGTTTTCAATTATGTTTTCCATCTTGCTCTGTTGCAGTAGGACAAAAAATTTAGATTAAGAAATGTTTTCTAATGGCACCTTAAGTCTATTTGTCCTTCACTGCCTCAATGTTTTCTTCTGCTGAGATATGTTAGGGAATCCATTTCTTTCTCTCTAAGAAGTTCTTAGCTTGTTCATTTCTTGAATTGCTTAGATCATTTAGTATCAAGTATGATTTATGGCTATCCCTGCATATTGTGGCCACTGAAATACTCTGTCCTTGGAATCACCTCTTTAAAGCAGCTTTGCCTAGGTTTGTCAAAGAAGTCTATTTGAATCATGCTCTTGGCCTTTACTTAGCTAAAATTGTTTCAAGGAAACTTCATAGATGTAACTTTAGATGTTAGGATTTTCTCTCCTTCTATGGTTATAGCTACTTGTGCATATTAAATGTTTTTCTGCTCTTGATGATGAAATCTATGAAAGTTAAATAAGTTTATTACCTTTCTATGTTTCATCTAAATGTTTGTCTTAGTTGATTATCTGCTTTCAGTCTTTAATCAAATGGATTAGGTTTTTCTTATGCCTTTGGTTCTCTTGCTATGCTCATAAATCTTCTAACTCTCTCAGTTTACAAGTACATAAAGGATTCAATTTTTTCCCTTTATTAGCTTATTGTTCTCAAGCTTAATGTTCACCTCATGATCCTTCACAACCTTAAAAGATCCACCAACCAAGTTAAAATTGCCCTGCAAATGCTCTTGAATCCATTGATGAACTTAACATGACCTTGTTAGACTCCATTTCTCAATGACTTAACAAACTTCCTTGTTTTCTATCTAAATCTATCTGATCATCATACCCAACCAAAAACAATCAAAATACCCTGCACTTAACATCTAGCGTAAATTCAACCCAAATCAGCGAACAAGTTCACATCTTTGCGCCTACTAGAGAGATCCCTCTCCGAATCCAGGAAGGCTAGGTCCTTGGATTCCAAATCTTGGTTTGATGTTACCCCTGTCCATTTTTATCTCAATCAATATAGCAAATTACGAGGAGCTAACATTTCTTTTGAACATTTCACCTTCCTTCTTGAATTTTCATGTTTTTGATGATATTTCTTGATGATGGAAAGAGAAAATGAAGTTTGAATTGATGTATTTTGGGCTCAAATAATTTGTGGGATTTAATTTTGATGATTTTAAAACCCACTTTTGAAATGTTTAATTTCAATTTTAAAACTTTGCAAAATACCCTTTAACTCTTTCTTGTTTTCTTTGCAGATTAATCATGTTGGAGTAGGAACTCTTCATATTTTGAAATTTGATGTGTTTGGCATATGGAATTGAGTTGGAAGCTTTGAGAAACCAAGTACTTATTTCATATAATGAACATTAAATTACATAAAATAAAATAAAATTACATATCTTCTTTTTTGAAATAAATTACATTTTGGAATTGTTATCACTCAGATTGAATCTCAGGCTAAAGAAGGCAATTCCGAGGTAGCCACAAACCATGCTTAGCCAAGTAGCTAGCCCTAATAGGAAAGGAGAGGGCTCTCTTCGTAAGGATCACAAAAAATATGGCTGAGTAAAGAAGATATTAGGCTAGGTATAGTAGCTCATGTTTTTTATTTGATTGTATAGGGTTGTGTTGGATCAGAAGGAGTCAAATAGTCAAGGCAAGGAAAATTAGGTTAAAATTTGTATGATGTTCTATGGGGCAAGGTAGGCATAGTGATTTAGCACTTTAGAATTTCAATGGGTGGGATGATCAAGACAGGTGAGGATTTAGAAAGAGCATGGTGAAATCATGGGTTCTTTCTAAAATGAAAAAATTACAGGCTATGAATGTCTACCCAAAACAGAGCATAAAAATTATGGATTTTGTTCATCAAACTTGAAAACATTCACTTAATAGCAATGAAATGATGGATGAAACAAAAAAAAAATTCAAAATATATGAGCACAAAAGGAGAAACTAAAACTAAACACCATACCACATGGATCCCATAAAAATAGCTGCAAATTTGATTAGTATTCCTGCTCAGAACTGATACAAAGTGTGTCTCTTCAAAGGCCAAACATCCAGCTGAGTCCAACCCTTACTAATGAGAAAGAAGAAGAATATATGGACCTCAAAACAACGCATCCTAGCCTCAGGGGGTCGAATCCATGAGATGAGGATAATTTTCCACCAAATGTTGAACAAGAATCTGAAGACTAGGACGACCCAACAACTTGCCTCTAAAAGAGAGGAAACTGATTCATTTTACCTCTAGAGGACTCAAGCTAACGAATCTACCAATAGTTAACTAATCCTCATCATAATTAAATTCATATTTACCAATTACATTATTGAAAACCCCAAATAGTGAGGTAAAACTAAAAAATTATGTGAAAAATAGAGAAAACTCCAAAACAAGCAGAATTTGTCCTATGCGCAGCGCCAAGGAGGAAAAACATAGCCCTTTGTACAGGTCACTTTTGAAGGACTTCCCTATGTCCAAATTGACCTCATGATAACTCATTGGAAAGCTTGTCCTGTCTAATTTCCATATATTCTTATGGTTTCTGATTTGGATATGTTTTGACCACTCAAAAGTGAAATCTCCCAAGAATACCTCTATGCGCAATGCCACACTGAAAAAGAGGCAGAAACGTGATATTTTGGGTGTTTTTGGCCCTTTTGCCTGACCATTTTTGCTCCAAATGCTTAGAAAGAGTACAGGGGGAATTTAATCATCATTATGAACCCACTGATGTATTCCATTTGTTAATTGGATGGCTAAAAGAGTGTGCAGCGCAAAGGCATTGCACATAGAGCTAGTTTTTCTGTGTTTTTCAAAATTTGCTCGAAAATCTCAAAAGTTTCCAAATTTTTTCAAAATTACTTAAAATTTGTGAGATGAGCCCACAATCACATGTCAAGTTGATCTGAGGAGGCATCAACAAGTATCTTGAGTTTTTCTCCTCCTTTCTTTCCCTTTCGGATCTCCTTCAGTTCATCCTTGATCTGTTTGACCTTGATATTGTAAATTTTGTTTCGGGTCTGATAGTGACAGGCCATGTGCCTGAGCATCTGATTGTCTCTTTTGGCCTTCATTAGTAGCTTCTCCAAGTGAATTTTGACTCTCTCAAGCCACACTTATCTGTTATCTTCAATCTCCTTTTCCAATTGCTGGTCAAAACTCAGACTTTGGGCTTCTTGCTTTTATTTCTCCAATGCTCTTTTGAGGCCTCTTGTCTTTGGCATTTTCTTGATGTTTTCATCCTCCCTTGTGTGGCCTTCTCTTTTGTCAAATATCATATTCCTCAAACTCATAATCATTATGTTCTTCCTCCTTGTAATCTCTATCCTCTCTCTCCATGCTTGTTCTTGGCACTTTGGAAACCCTAGGGGAGAGGAAATAAAAGGGAGAGTGAGTGAGGGAGTCAAGGGAATGGGAGCAGGGAAGGAAATGATGAAATGAGGGCTTTAGGGGATAGGGATAGGGCCAAAAAAATTAAGGAGAATGGGAAAAAGGTTATTAAACATTGTGAGGTGATGGGAGGTGAAAATATTAAGGGAGATGAAAATGAAAATTCAATTACAGGTCAAGGGTAGGGGGAAATCTAGGAAAAATAGTGAGATTCCTAGAAATTAGGGCTTTTATGGAAAAGGGTGTAGGGACTTAGGGATGAGGATGTAGGGGTAGGTTTAGTGTCTTTAGAGGTATAGGGTTATGTAGTAGGGTTTAGGGACAATAAATTGGGACAAGGAGGGTTTTGGGAAGTTAGTGAGGTGGATGGGGATTTTGGGAGAGGCAAAGGAAAACTAGGGTTTCCTTGCAATTTTAGCTAACATGAAACACAAACACAAGCATAAAAATGAAGATGGAGGGAGCTATAAGGGTTAACTTACTTGTATTTGAGGTGGAGAAGAAAATTTGAGGAGTTTTAGAGAAATTTGGAGGAGTCTAGCCCTGTGTGCAGTGCCAAACCTAGGTGCGTAGCACAATGTTATTTAACAATCTGAAAACTGCTCTATGTGAATCACATTTCTCCTAGTATGTGCGGCACCTCACTACTATGCACAAAACCATAGTGAAGGCCACATTTTAAGGCATTCCCGGAGTCAAAATTGGGTGCATTATGGCTCTTTGGAAATATATTTCTCTTGGCTACACAATGGACCTATTAAGCACTTAAAATGATCAATTATAGCCCCTCAAAAATTAATTCTCCCAAGACTGGTCAAAAGTGCAGAAGGGGAGTGCAAACATGAAGTGTGCTCTTGCAGGAAAGTTTTTGAGGCCTTCCTCAACTCCAAATGAAGCTCATGATAGCTCGTTGGAAATATATTCCAGTATAGTTTTCATTTGAATTATCAAGAAAGTCATTTGGACAATCCAGCTAGGAGAAAATTTGTTTTTACCAAGGTCACTCCAGCAGTGAAGCAACTCTCCTATGGCACCTGTATTTTTTAAATTTATCACAAACCATGAAACCTGTGTAAAAACGGAAGGAATTTTTTCTTCTTGGACCTATGATGGATAAAAAACTCTCTCACTTTCGTCAAAGTCATCCATGTTTGGTCAGAACATAGTTTGAAGTAAAACTAGCCCTATGAGTGGCAAATGGCTTGACTCTTGGAATGATTTCTTGGAAAATGATGGAGACATGATGTTTATGAGTTTGGAATGAACTCATAATTACTTATATGACCTACCTTATGCCTCCTCTACTCATATGCCTCTAATTCCATAGCAAACCCTAGCTCAGTGGGAGAGGAAATTAGGGTTTAGTGCTTGTGGAAAATGATGACTTAGGCGCCCTTGAAAAAAGACAACTCCCTTTGACGTTTGATCAATTGCTAAAATAGACACTTTTTGTATTTGACACTTGATGTGTTGGCATGTGGAACTCTGATTTGGAAGCCTTGGGAGATTGATTACTTATTACATTTGAACTGACATAAAATTACATGAATAAAAATAAAATTACACCTTGGAATGAAACTCACAGTTGAAATAAAATTACAACTTTGGAAACCATCTTGGAGATCATCTTTACATGGTAAAGAGACATTATTGGGATCACTCTTAAAACTTTTGCTAACATTATGAGATGGAATGGTGAATTTTTGGACTTTTAACAATGAAACCTAATGACCTAATGGGACTTTGAATGACTTGACTCCATGGTTGACTTTGACTAACATAAGACATAGTAAAATAAGCTTTTCAAAAGTGTTTTTTATGTACAGCAAGACATGAAGGTGGGCCAGAAAATGATAATTTTTGAGGGAGAGTGAGACTTTATGACTAGGGCTATCATTAGTGAATCGATTTTTTACATGAACTAATGGAATGATACAAAATTTTTGAGTGGGACACCTAAGATGCACATGCAAAATGTGTTTTTATTCCTGGTGGAAGTATGCAAATACTGACACTAACAGGAATAAAACTCGCACTTGAAATCAAAATTAAAACTTTGGAAACCATCTTTACATGCTTTTTAAATCCTCTTTAGATGGTAAAGGGATATTATTTGGATCACTTTCATACTTTTTCCGACCTTATGAAATGAAATGGTGTTTTATTTGGACCTTGGAAAAATGAAAACCTAGAGACCTAATGAAGACTTTGAGTGACTAGACTTCACAGTGACTTGACTAACATAATGAAATGATTAAAAGAAATTTAATGACTAAATTATGCTCAACAAGACAGGAAGATGGGCTAGCAAGTATGCATTTTTGAGGAGGAGTGATGTTTTTTGGACTAAGACTACCATCAATGAGTAAATTTTTTGCATGACCTAATGGAATGATTAAAATTTTTTGAGTGGGACTCCTATAATGATATGAGAAGAGTATTTTGGTCACTTATGGAAGTATGTAAATACTGACACTAGCATAAGCTACTATGTATTGTCATGTCTCCAAGGATAACAAGAAGAAACTTGAACCTACAACTGATATGGGAGCCTTTGTAGGATACAAAGAGACTCCACATAATTATCAAGTGTATTTGTCCTCACTCAGGGTGACAGAGTTGAGGAGAGATGTAAAATTTGATGAGGAGAAGGATATGAGATTCTCTCAGTGCTGAGAAATATATAGGGTATTGATTAGAGTGATTTCTATTTTTATAATAACAACTTGTGATGTATTTTTACTTTTTCTTACTTATTAGTTTCTTCAATTATTATTATATTTTTATATCATCAAACAAATACCATAAACAAGAAGAACAAGAACATAAAATATAGGCTGCAAGGGAAAAAACCTCTCCACTTGAGAGAGAAAACCTGCAAATATCTTCTCTTCCTTATAGATCCTTCAATTGATGAATTCCAAGACCTCTAGACCAAGACAAATACTCTCCAAGACCAATTCCAACCATTTTGGATGATGTGATTTATTTTTCCAAGTCAAACCCAGTCAAATATATTATAGTAGCATAATTTTGACCCCAAGATGTAGAATTTCAGACTCCACTACAAACCTGAAATTTTTGGCCCTCCAAGGCTTCCTCAGACCTTCACCTTCCAAGCCTTCGAAGGCTTCCTCAAAACTTCGCTTGGATTTCTATTCCTTTTGGAGCTTGTGTATGGATTCTAGTGGCTGTCACTTTACCTTCTTTCATTTTTTTCTTCAATATCAAAATGGTAGAATAAAACCCTAGATCTGTTGCAGAAACCAAAGCCTTCCTTCGCATGTATGAGAGAGAAATAGCCCAAAAAAAGTATTATTCGTCCTCGTCCTTCTTCGCTTGGATGAGTGAGAGATGAATCTTCTTCAAGGAGTTTTATTTTCCTCCTTTATATAGGCTTCTCGAGGGTGGAAATGGCTCCTCAAATTAGGCCAACTTGCCAATTGCCAAGCTAACTTGGTCTTGAAGGGTATTTTGATAATTTTAATGAAAAAAATATTTTTCTTGACAAATTAGAATGTGTGTGATGTGGTATTCAACTTACGAAAATGCCTCTTCTGACTTCTTGAATTAGGAAAAACACTAGAAGCAATTAATGGGTTTTTGACCTATAAAATAAAAGACATTGAGCATGAAACCCATGCTCCAAAAATAAAAATATATATTTTTATTTCATTTTACAATATACAAGAATGAAGAGTACATTTAATATTTATGAAGACCAAACCTAGTTAAACATTTTTCAACACTTCGGAGTGAGAGATAAGTATCCCACCGAAGGAGAAGCTTCTAGATCCAAAGGAGGAGACTTATACATAGCTTTAGGACGTTGAGTTGTAGCCACAAATGGAGGAGCACACAGGAGGCCGAGTGAAGGAACCCACTTAACTAGAATATTCCAGAGAGGGGAGAAAGAGAACCAGAGAAGCTTACAGATTTGTAAATGATGCACAAGAGAATGTGGGAGATCTTACATCTCAGCACAGGTAGAGGAGGTCACCATAAAGGTACACTGGATATATGGGTCTCATGATAGATATCATTGAGTCAGAGGCTCCTTCATTTGAAGAATCAATTTCTTAAATAGTGTGGGTTGATGCCATGGTGGAGGAGCATGAATCCATCATGAAAAAAATTGTATCATAGGGGGTGCCGAGACCATAGAAAAAGTTAGTGATTGGTTCGAGAAGGATGTACAAAGTAAAGTGTTACACCATTTTTTGGTCATATAAACTATTGTTATTAGATGGACCCAAGTACACCACGTAAGACTAGTTTTACCCTAAGTAAAATTGCATTCACTATGAAAAATAACTTAGTAAACCACCTTTATTAAGTTGTTTATGGTATAAACAAGAAACCCCATGAGGAAATATTAAATAAATCTACATTAGTTTGATTCTCATCAAGGAATAATTAGTTAAACAACAATTTAATTAATATTCCTGGTCATATTTTACCCAATATAGGGAAATTAATTAGATAAATCATTATTTATCTTATTGTTTCCTAAGAATAATTATTTAAACCTTATTTAAATAATATTGTTTGTTGAATATGACTAAATCACCCTTAAATAATTAAATAAATCATTATTTATTTGATTATTACTCAACCACATCCTTAAAATGATAAATAAATCATTTATTTATTTATTATTTACAAATAAAGGGATTTGACCCAAGTCAAATTCCTTTTCCCTCCAACAAATATAATAAAATATTCCATAAAAGTTGGATCTTGATTTGGTTAAATAATATTTTAATTATGCACCAATATCTAGACTAACTCAATATTTTGTTATAAATAGAAGGGCCTTCCCATTCATTTACCACCTTTTGTTGCCTAAAGATTGCTCTAGATCTATACTTTTGGTCTGACTATTGATCCACCATCATAGTCATATTTTGCTACCATTTTTTTCTGGGTTTTCTACACCATCAAGAGAGATGAATTTTAGATCTGAAGTGCTGAGGACTTACAATAACACATCGCATTGAGGAGAACTGGGAACACCCTCTTGTGTTTTCCTCTCAGGTGCCATTAATACAAAATTCATTCAACATATTCTTGTGTTGTCTATTGGATGCATGGAGTAAATCTTATTTTTTCTATTGTTTAATTTCTTCTAATGCATAGATCTAGATTTTTGCAACATTTATCTTGATGACCTAACTACAGATATGAAGATATTGGCAGCCATCTTTGCTATTAGGGCTGTTGGTTATGCACAACTAAAGTGGTATTTTTTCGTACGCTTGGAATTAAGATTTATACTAATAGTTGGTGACTCCACTGGGGATCGAACCTAGAATATCTGGTTTGCATGCAAATAATGGGAGCATCGAGAATTACAAAGCCATATTTGTGGCCAAAGGCTTCTCACAGGTAGAGGGAGTGGAATATGAGTAAACATTTTCCCCAGTGGAAAGATATTCCTTAATAAAAACAATTCTAACATTAGCTACATATATGGGGTGGAATATCTACTAGATGGATATGAAGACTTCCATTCTCAATGTTTTTTTTAAGGAAGAAATTTACATAGAGAAACCTATAATATCCCAAAATGGGAACTGTCAGCAGGGAATGACTGGAAAATGCATTTTCCAGGAATGGTTGTTACAAAATATGAAATCAGCACTTGTATCCCTTATATATGATTATCTAATACCTAAATCCAAGAGGAGATCAGAAACAAATCAAACTAGGTGGGTTAAACAGATCTCCCACACCTAGTAAGGATTGAAAACTGCCCAATAAGGGACTGCAGCAATATTGCTCAGAAAATAATGAAGTTTCAGAAGAGCAAGAGTTGGAGGCCAATAAAATATCCTTCAAAATTATTTACAATATAAAAACATATGTATAATGAATTCCATGAGATGCATAGCTGAAAATACAAGACAAATACAGAAGAAGTGCCCTCAAAAGAGGTGCTGCAACCACATAAATGACTAAACTGCCTTGACAACGTTATTTTTATTAGGCTAAAAACTACTGTAGGCTACATATCAGATCTAGAGTAGGTATGTGCATAAAAATTCATATCCATATCAGATCCATGCACTAGAAAGGCTCCTCTTTCAGATCCCCTTGGGGTTTTGAGCCTTACACCAAGGATAAGCAGTAGATTTGAGATCTAATAAAGTAGATCTGCAGAAATATTCAGAAATGATAAAATATTCAGAATGTGCAAAACATATATGAAATATAAAATATGTATATCTCCTCCAATGGTTCTCAAAGTGATGGGTATATCCCCAACACTTAGGAAACAACTCTCCAAATAGTGCACCCAAACACCCTGCAACAACTCCTACAAGAATAACGCAGATCTAGGATGGAAACTATGATTTAGGGTATAGATAGTTGATGGCCACATGCCAAGATCAATAATTGAAGCTCGTGCACTCCAATACACTTCCTCCAATAGAGCAGAGGGCTTCTCCACTAAAAAAGAGCACTGAAATGTCTTAGATCTTAATATATCTAATCTCCACTTGCTACAGCTTACAAATACAACCAAAACCTCACTAAATTTGAGTTGTAATTGAAAGGAGAAGCTTGGAATTCAAGCTAGATAGTGGGCCTTGCAATACAAACTCTCCCAAGAGCTACTAAATGGGAAGAGGAGGAACTCCTAAACAGGAAGTTCCAATGCTAAACAACATTTGCAATCTAGGCTAAAGAGCCAAAGAAAGATATATGGTCTAAACAGACAATATATCAAAATATCATATGATGAACAACCTCCTCATGCTACCTTCCCCTTCCTTTTATAAGATGAGAGTGTGAAAAACCATAAACCACCTTCAATGGACTCATCCGTTTCACACAAGAGATCTTCAACTAGAATTATGTTGTTCCTCATTGATGAACACTCCTCCAATACAACACTGTGGATCTGGTCAAAGTTGACCAAGTCAAGATGATTAGCCCCTTTCACACATAAGAGTGTTTATTTACATAGCCAAGATTTATCCTCTTACATATTTGGCATTGATTTATTCTTCATTAGGTGTTTGATTAACCTCCTTTGTACATTTATTCATCTAAACAGATTTTTAAAGAAAAAATAATATCCATATTAGCTGCATGCTAATTTAGGAATATTATAGTCTTCCCCTCCCAAATGTTGCTTCTCCTCAAGCAACTGCAAGGGTGCTGCAAAATCTCCCCTCTTCTCCTTGTGGCCTCCTTCTTCAACACTCTCCACCATTACTTCATATTTTCTACAATAATTCTGTCTCCCAAGGGTTCCTCCCAAGTGTGCTAGTTGTCCTTTCGTAGATAAACCAAATGGCTCTCATCATGAAAGAAAGGAAGGTCTATATGGAAACCTCCTTACTGATCAATGGTCTCCTCAAGATAGAAGTGATGACAAACATGGGGAATTTCATCATCAGTGAAGGACTCCCACCTCCATGCTATCATCCAAATGAAATGAATCACCTCCCAGCTTGGTAATTCATAGTAAAGCTCCTCCCAATTGCTTATGAGAGGCATGATCCAAGTTCTCCAATCAATCATATGGTCCACATCATAAATAAGCAAGTGATCTACAAGAGTGGCCATATAGTTTCCCATGGTCCCCTTAGAACATGTAGTGCAAAAAATGTAGGAAATTACTTTCCCCAAGGACACATCCAACATATGTGTCTCTCCTCCAACCATATCCCCAACAAATATAAGAACATCTTTAGCATATGGGATCATAATTAAGGTCATTCTAGCTGCCATATGCAATAAAGGAGAAGGAAAATGGTCCCTCATGTGCAACCAGCATAGTTTTACTCCTAACTTCCATAGAGCATGATATGACAAATGTTTTCCCCAAAACTTGTTTGCTGCCTCATCCTTCTTGCATGCTTGGAGAAGGTGTATGATGGTTGGCGTTAATGAATCACACCATGAAGAGTACATCAGCTCTCCAAGATCTCCTAAGGAATGGCCAACATCATCATTGTTCATGGCCCAAAGTGGTTCATGAAGCCCATAAGAAAAGGTACCCCCTCTTGGAGCCAAGACCTGCACATGAGTGTTAATAAAATGAAAGTATATAATAAATACATCGTGAGGTTCAGCAATACAATGTTTATCATACACTTTTTTCAAATCAACAAGGTAGCTCATGGATGAGCTCCCTTTCACACTCAATGAATAAGGAGGTGGTAATGATAACTCTTCCCAAGAGTTTTGTTCCTCCTCAAACAAAAAATGATCCATGCACTTCCTCATATGAGAGATAATATCCTCTTTGAAGTTATCCCACATGAATCCATCTAAGATAATATGATATGCTTTAATGAAGCCAGTGGGTTTTGAAAGAAGTATCTCATAGGCTGCATTAAGTAGTTTCTCCTTAAGCTTGGAGTCTCTAGCCAAATAGATCTGATCATGGGAATAAATGACTCCTTCAACTAATTTATACCTCCCATCTATCACTTGCTCATTAAGAACCTTACATGTGAAAAGGTCCTTGGAGTATTCCATCAAAACTTGGGAATCCCAATTTGGATCTAGGCTCCTGTAATATCCCAAATCAGGGAAATGCTACAGCAATGAGAATATCTCAAGATATTCTAGAGTTGGAGACCCAGCAATATTAAAAAACAATAATGGAGTAGCAGTGACACTCAAATCATATAAATGTGAGAAATATCCATAGCCATATTATTAAATAATAGTAGCAACAAATGAATACATGATCTTTAGGAAAAGGTTACTCAAGATAGGCAATACTCAGCCTCAAGAGACAAGTACATAAATCATGATAAAACACTGCTACAGATGTGTGCCCAAGCTATGACAGTGCAATTTCATAAGAGAAACTACATGCTACATATGTAAAATACATGGATATACAAATATATGGCCCATACAACATTGGGAGTGAATATCTTAGCTCCCAAAGACTACCTCAAGTCAATCTTGGAAGGATTGGATATAATATACAAAATCTGCAAAATGCCGGAGTTGCTGGGTAGCAGCAGCAACTCAAGAACTGGAAATAAGTGGAGAAGGCTGAAGATGATGCATTCGATGAAAATACCTCCTCCAATGGATCTCTATAGTGAAATTTTGATCCTCTTACCTAATATCTCACCCTCTAAACATATTTGCAAAGGCCCACAACTATTGCTCACTAGAAATAACGCAGTCACTGAAGAAAATTGCACTGTAGGGGAATGGGAATGAGTTGGCATGATGCAAAGATATGAAATAAGTTTTGAAACCTTCCTCAATAGCTTCCCAAAGGAATGGAGACTCCCTCCTCTGAAAATCAGCTCCGAAAATGGTGTTGAGGTACTCCACTGCAACACCCTACAACACAATGTTATACTTGAGCAGAAATAATGTTGTAGCTGGAGGAGGTGGCTTTGGCCTTGGGCCAAGAAATGTGGAGAATGAAGAATAATCCCTCAAGAGGCCTCTCAACAAGGAGAAGGAATCCAAAATAGGAATTCCCCCGACAACTCTGCTAAATAGCAGGAGAATGCATAATGTATGAATAGACAATGAAATCAATGATCCCATAGCATGAGAAACAATGGTTGCCTTGCCCTCCTTTTAAAAAAGTAAAGGCCACCTCTCCATGGGTCCCACTCCTTTTAGGGTTTCCTCCACCAAATAACCCTCTTCCCATTCATACTGTGATGTTTCTCTAAGTGTTCTCCACCTCTTATCCCAATGTTGTTGACTTGGTCAAACTTGACCTTGTCCACTTGCAAATGACCCTATTCACACATGAGGGTGTGAAAACCAGCTCCAATGATGATCCCCTTTCATATTATGAGCTATTTTATTGATATTATCATTATGCATGGGCATCCTCACCTATTTATTCTCCTCCTAGGTGAAATCAGTAAAAATTAATATTCCAAATTATTGTAGGAAAATTTTGGAATATTACAATCCTCCCCTCCCAAATGTTGCTTGTCCTCAAGAAACTACAAGGATAGAACTGGAAAGCCTCATCTCAAGGCATGGAGTCTATGATGTGTTGAGGAATATCTTCCTCATGTGGATCCTCCATCCACCAATAAATCAACCATGCAAAATGAGTTACCTCCCAACATGGCAACTCCTGAAAGTCATCTTCCACCTCTGGCTCTAGCAATGTAGGTGGGCTGAAAATCTAATCTTGTTAGAAAAAATAGCCTACCCCATACTGTCCTCCTCTCCACTTAGGATAAGTGTAGAGTGTATGTTGATCCTGGTTTGGAATGATATTGCCCTCAAATGGCAAGATGGATATTAGACCTCTAGGGACCTCTCCTCCAACGTTATGAAACATGTTGGCCCAAATCATCTCATATGTGATGAGTTAGAAGTCATCATCATATGGCATCACGTTCCTCATATGTATCACCTCATAAGGAAACAAATGTGCTACTGTAGTGGCCATACCATATCCCATGCTCCCTTTAGAACATGTAGTGCAAAGAGTGTGGGAGTTTTCTCCCTCTAAGGACACATTCACCCAATGTGTCTCCCCTCCAATCATTCTCCCAAGGAAAGCTTTAGCAATATCAACCAAGGGAACCATAAGGAGAATCATGCTAGCTGCCATGTGAATTAAGGGAGAAGGACAATGGTCCCTCAAATGTAGCCAACGCAGTTTGACTCTCAACTGCCATAGAAAATGAAATGATGGGTGACCTCCCCACCATTTGCTTGCTGCCCCAACCTCCTGGAGAAAGTGAATGATGTAATGTGCAATGTGAGCATGTTCTCCATAAGAAATATCCTCTCCATATCCTCTTAAGGAGTGATCATCCATAATGGCCTTATGTAGACCATAAAATCTAGACGGAAAAATATTCCTTCTTTGAGAAAATCCCTACACATATATGGCTAAGAGATGCATACATATAGATAAATTACTATGCAAATAAAAAATACTCTTACCATATGTTTTTCTCATATAAATGGAGTGGTTCATAGAATATTCTCCCCTCATCCTCAAAGGGAAAAGAGTTGACTGTGCTAACTCCTCCATCTTCTCATGATCCATGGAGTGCCTCCTCAAGTTCTTCAAGTGGTTCCTCCCACAAGAAGGAAAGAAATGTAATGTGGAATTCATGGTTGGCCCATGGTTCCTCCTAAAATGTACAACATGTATAGTAGGGAGAATAATGCTCCCAATGGGAATCTTTAGTCTCAAGCCCACTCTCCAATCAAAGCTTCCCATGAACAAAGAGATACTAGCAATACATGGAAGCAAAACCCAATAGAAACAAGTTGTCACATGACAACCGGAAAGTGGATAAAGGTCCCATACAAGGAACCAGCGTAGTGCATCCATTGCCTTCATCAAATCAAACAAAAAAAAGTGCTTTTACAGCCACTTATTTGCTGCTACAATTATTTTACAAGATATAAGCATGAAAGTACAAAAGGGTGTCAATGGTGCACACCAAAATTCATGTGGCTTTCCCCACAAACCACCAATGAGATAGCCAATCTCAGTGCTAAAAATGGCTTCAAGTACATCCTTATACAATGTGCAAGAAGGAATAACCCTCCTTGGTACAATATGTTTCTCATAAAAAGACAAGAAGTACAAAATATAAGGTGAAGTTGTAAATTCTCCATTATGTACTTGAAGACTTGAGCTGAAATGGCTCAACTGAAAATTCTCCCTTACTCCCAATGAGTAGGAAGGTGGCTGTGACATCCTCTCCATCATCATCTGGGATTTTCATCTCTCCATATGCTAAAATATTTCTTGCTGAATGCCCTCCCAAATGAACTCCTCTTCTAAGGCAAGATATGCATCAAAATGCATGGAAAAGAAGTCATCATGTGCTGCATGCAGCAGCTTCTCCTTGAGACTAGAATCTCTAGTCAAGAAGACTCTATCATGTGAATAGATGACCATATCATACACCATACACTCATCATCTCCATCTGGGTCATCGAGAATCATGCATGCACCGAGATCCTTGGAGTACTCTACTAAGAGTTGAGATCTCGAGCAAGGATCAATCCTCCTAAGAGACAGCACTGGTGATATGGCATGTGAAGCTCTCCTCCTGCTGTTGTCTACTAATTTGAAATCCCCCATGCCAAATTTCTCCCCCAAACTCTTCACCTCTCCAAAATCCAAGAGTGGTGAATCCAAAGACAAGATGTCTTTCATCAATGATAGAGCTGGTGGCCTCCCTAGTGGAATGCCTCTATGCAGTGAGACATCAATGTCAAGAGTGGATTGTACATATGGTTGGGCAACCTTGCCCTTGCTCTCACAGTGCAATACATTTTGCGTCCTCTTTGCACTAGCTCTTTGAAATAAGGAAGGCTGTGTGCCTCTCATCACATGATGCTTCTCTTCCTCCCTTCCTCCTCCTTCCAGTTGCAATGCTGCACAATCATGCTACTCACTGATTGTGCTTGGACCTCCATGTATGAGATCCTGGGGAATTACTTGCAAAGATGCAAGAATCCCTCTAGTGGGAGCAAGAGCTCCTCCTTCCTCTACATGAGGTGCTAGATCAAATCTAGAAATGACAGCGTTGTTTCCCTTAGCCTCCTCAACATGAGTGGGAAACCCTCCAATGACTAGATCCTCTTTTGGAAAAGGGATCTCTTTGCCTCCTTGTGCCAAAATACAAGATGAAGGTATTGCCTCCAACAAAGTATCATGCAAGATATCAACCTCCTTCATGGTCCTCCGAAGTGATTTTGAGTCTATGGTGTCTCCCATCACATGCAAGGGTTCTGTTTGTTTAGATGTGTTTGGTTCCTCCACATGCGTTTCAGAATTCCTCCTACCAAATATTTCCATCAAAGTTCTAATGAACATTGCATAGGAAGAAATATTTTCATTCTTCAAATTAAAGGACTCAAATAACCACCATGCATAAAAATTACCTCCAAAGTGCAGCGCTGCTACTCTGATGGCTTCATCTTCGGGAATTTTATGCTGCTGCAGAAAGGTGTCTAGCTCTTCCACCCAAGCCTTGGTTGAACAAGTAGGGGAACCATCAAATATAGATGGAAGAAATATATCCATATTATGCTGCTTGTCCCTCCTCACCTTGACCTTGTAAAACTCTGGGAAAGTGACATGAGCTCTAAACTTTTGAGTTTGAGATTCATACTCATGAAAGAACCCACTAAGAGTTCCCCTCTCAGGCACTCCTCCTTCTTCTCTTTATCTTATGGAAAAACTGGCCATTTGACTATGGTGTACATCATAGGGTGTGGCTGCATGCTCACACTCCCTACAAGAAAATATAGAGTTTGGCTTAGTTTCAAACCCTCTTGGAGATCCTGTACATATCTCCCTCCTTATCTTCTCAAATTCTTCATGAATGCTCTGTACAGATCTTGGAAGAAGCTTTGTAAGCTTATCTTCATTTTTCTCTCCACATAGTGGAGTCTTCTTCTTATCTCTCCTTGATAGAGTAATGGCTGAGATCCATAGGCTGAGCCAATATTATGCTTTGATACCACTGTAATATCCCAAATCAGGGAAATGCTACAACAATGAGAATATCTCAAGATATTCTAGAGTTGGAGACCCAACAATATGAAAAGACAATAATGGAGTAGCAATGACATTCAACTCATATAAATGTGAGAAATATCCATATCAATATTATTAAATAATAGCAACAACAAATGAATGCAAGATCTTGAGGAAAAAGTTACTCAAGATATGCAATACTCAACCTCAAGAGACAAGTAGATAAATCATGATAAAACACTGCTATAGATGTGTGACCAAACTATGACAGTGCAATTTTATAAGAGAAACTACATGATACATATGTAAAATACATGGATATACAAATATATGGCCCATACAACATTGGAAGTGAAGATCCTAGCTCCCAAATACTACCTCAAGTCAATCCTGGAAGGATTGGCTATAATATACAAAATCTGCAAAATGTCGGAGTTGCTGGGTAGCAGCAACAACTCAAGAACTGGAAATAAGTGGAGAAGGCTAAATATTCTACATCCGATGAAAATATCTCCTCCAATGGATCTCTAGAGTAAAAGGCTGATCCTCTCACCTAATATCTCACCCTCTAAACATATCTGCAAAGCCCCACAGCTATTGATCACTAGAAATAACGTAGTCACTGAAGAAAAATGTGCTTTAGGGGCATGTGAATGAGTTGGCCTAATGCCGAGATACGAAATAAGTGTTGAATCCTTCCTCACTAGCTTCCCAAAGGAATGGAGACTCCCTCCTCTGAAAATCAGCTCCGAAAATGGTGTTGAGGTCCTGCACTGCAACACCCTACAACACAACGTTATACTTGAGCAGAAATAATGTTGTAGCTAGAGGAGGTGGCTTTGGCCTTGAGACAAGAAATGTGGAGAATGAATAAAAATCCCTCAAGAGGCCTCTCAAGAAGGAGAAGGAATCCAAAACAGGAATTCCCCCGACAACTCTGCTAAACAACAGGAGAATGCACAATGTCTGAATAGACAATTAAATCAATAATCCCATAGCATGAGAAATAATGGTTGCCTTGCCCTCCTTTTAAACAAGTGAATGCCCCCTCTCCATGGGTCCCACTCCTTTTAGGGTTTCCTCCACAAAATAACCCTCTTCCCATTCATACTGCGTTGTTTCTCTAAGTGTTCTCCACCTCTTACCCCAACGTTGTTGACTTGGTCAAACTTGACCTTGTCCACTTGCAAATGACCCTGTTCACACATTAGGGTGTGAAAACCAGCTCCAATAATGATCCCCTTTCATGCTATGAGGGATTTGATTGATATTATCATTATGCATGGGCCTCCTCACCCATTTATTCTCCTCCTAGGTGAAATCAGTAAAAATTAATATTTCAAATTATTGTAGGAAAATTTTGGAATATTACATTCCTCCCCTCCCAAATGTTACTTGTCCTCAAGCAACTTCAAGGATAGAACTGGAAATCCTCCTCTCAAGGCATGGAGTCTATGATGTGTTTAGGAATATCTTCCTCATGTGGATCCTCCATCTCCCAAGAAATCAACCATGAAAAATGAGTTACCTCCCAACATGGCAAATCCTAAAAGTCATCTTCCACCTTTGGCTCTGGCAATGTAGGTGGGCTGAAAATCTGATCTTGGTAGAAAAAATAGCCTACTGCACGCTTTCCTCCTCTCCACTTAGGATAAGTGTAGATTGTATGCTGATCCTGGGCTGCAATGAGATTGCCCTCAAATGGCAAGATGGAGATTAGAACTCTAAGGACCTCTCCTCCAACGTTATGAAACATGTTGGCCCAAATAATCTCATATGTGATGAGTTGGAATTCATCATCATATGGCATCACATTCCTCATATGGATCACCTCATAAGGAAACAAATGTGTTGCTGTAGTGGCCATACCATCTCCTATGCTCCCTTTAGAAAATGTAGTGCAAAGAGTGTGGGAGTTTTCTCCCTCCAAGGACACATTCACCCAATGTGTCTCCCCTCCAATCATGCTCCCAAGGAAAGCTTTAGCAATATCAACCAAGGGAATTCAACCTCCCCTTGGAAAGTACTTGTCTTACAAAACTTCCTCAATGTATCCAATGCATGCAAGAGTGTTGATATCCTCTTGTCATGTTCAGAAATCTCCTTTGTGAATTAAAATATCATTGGCTGCCCCAAAGATATGGAGTTTCCATATGACATCATGTCCATGCCATCATATACTTCTTAATTCTCCTTTTTCAGAAAAAATAATTGAGTGGGAGATAGTAAAGTCCAATTCAGAAAATTGTTGATCTCTCTTTTGAATCCATGAAAGATTCTCTGCGATGTGCTAGTTTCTCCCAAAGCTCCCTCCTTAGCCAAGTAAGCATATGTTGCCCATAGTTGAGAGAACACTTTAGTTTTCCTCCCATCATGAGGTCTCCATAATGGAATGCCTCCCTGTAAAGAGACATCAAGGCATAGAGTAGGATGTGTATGTGTGTGGACAAATTTTTCCTTGCCTTCATTGCATAGATCCGCTTGCCTTCTTTGTGCATCAAAATTCTGAAACAGAGAGGGGTATATGCTCCTCATCATGTGATGCTTTCTCTCCTCCTTTCCTTCTTCTACCTTCAAGATCTCACCATTTGATGGTAACGGAACATGCTGCACATGGATTGTGTCACAATATCCATATGTGAGATTCTTTGGAACTTCTTGCAAGAGTGCAAGATTTTCTCTCCTTGGAGCAAGTGCTCCATCTTCCTCTTCATGAGGTCTTAGATGTGCTCTTGTCATGACTACGTTATCATCTTCAGCCTTCTCTTCCATAGTTGAGAATGCCTCATCATCAAAAGGAGACCTTAGATCTTGGTATTCTTTTGAAGGAGGAATATCCATGTCTTCCTCTTGAAGTGAAATATCTTCATGTAATGGGGATCTTGCCTTTGGCAAAACATCATACAAGTTTCCATCCCCTTGAAATGGAACTGAATTTAAGGACCCTTCCAATCCATGAAATTTTTTTTTTTGGTTTGGTTTGATAGAATCCATAGAAGGTTTTTCATGAGACCCTTCATCAAACCTTTCCGCTACTCTTCTAATGAACTTTGCATAGGTAGATGTATTTGCATTCTTTAGGGAAAAAGACTCAAACAACCACCAAGCATAAGCCTTGCCCTCAAGATGCAGCGCTGCTACTTTGATGGCTTCATTTTCTGAGACTTGATATTGCTACACATAGGTATCTAGCTCCTTCACCCAAGCCCTAGCTGGACATTTAGGTGATCCATCATGTAATATTCCAAAATTGGAACAACTCAGCAAGCCTGCTGAAATAATGCACTCCTGAGAATTTTGTGCATAGAAATTAGTTTGTAGCTCTTGGATCCCTTATATCAGCTCATATAAGATCTAAATCCAAAATGAGAGAAAAAAAAATCAAACTAGGTGGGTTAAACAGATCTCCCACAAACTAGTCTAGCTGAAAAACACCCAAAGAGAAGGGTTGCAGCTATATGTAAAGGACTGCTTCAGAAATAATGCAGATCCACTGAAGCATAGTAATATGCTGATATGGAGGTTCAGAAATCATATTTATAACAGAAAATCCAAATTAAATTACAGCCCATACATTGTACAAGAGAAAGAATAAGACAATACAGGAAAAATCCTCAGAAATGAGGTGCTACAGCCATGGAAAAAGTCTGCATAAACTCAACAACATTATTTTATTGGGGCTGAAGTAGCAGTATATGATAAATCAGATCTAGAGTATATATTTACATAAAAATATAGATCTAATTCAGATCTGTGTACAAGAAGAGCTCATCTATACATTCCCCTTGGGGTTTTGTGAAAATCATGAAGCACAGAGAGTAGATCTGAGATCTAAAGTTGTAGATCTGCAGAAATCTTTAGAAATTTCTGAATCATAAAATAGTACAGCAGATCATATATGAAACAAATATGGATTGGGTGGGAAATCCATGGATCACCACAGTGAGAGGAAGAATCCTAACACTGGAGATCTCTCCTCCAAAATGCAGACAAAACACCCTACAACTGCAACTCTGCAAATAACGCTGTCTAGGGAGAGAAACAATGTAGGCTCTGAGAATTATTTGGCCTGATGTCAAGGTCTGGATATGAAGCTCAATCAGTTAATGCACTCTTCTAGGAGGTTAAAATACACACTCACTGAGAAGAGGCACCAAAAAAGGTCTAGATCTAAGAAGATCTAGTGTTCCACTTGCTGCAACTCACAAGGATAGATCAACCCTCAATAGGAGCAGCACTGTAGGTGTAAGGTGAAGCTTTTCCCAAGCCTAATAGTGGAAAAGTTAGAACAAATCTCCTCCAGGAGCTGCTCAAGGAAGGAGGTGGGATTCCTAAACAGGAAAACCCCCAATGAGGGATGTCTCAGCAGAAAATACCTTCAGAAAATAATATCTTCAACAACCCCTTCATGTTGCCCTCCTCTTCCTTTTATAATATTGGAGTCTTGTCAAAACCATAAACCACTTCATTAGTTTAGCGTCTTTCACATGTAGAGTCTCCTTCTAGAACTGCGTTGTCCCTCTAGGAGGTTCAATGCATCTAGACTGCGCTGTTGATATGGTCGTGGTTGACTTGGTCAAGTGATCAACCTCTTTCACACTCAAGGCATGTTAATTTTGATTAGCTAGCTTGATTTTCATTCACATTGATTTTTTTTTATTTAGGATCCACTCTTTGAGAATAAATGCTATTGACTTGGTCAAACTTGACCTTGTCCACATAGTTTAGACATTGTTCACACATGTGGATGCTAGATTTAGTTATTTCATGATCCCTTTTCACACTATGAGCGATTTTTATTCATACTTGAGCAATTTATGAGCCTCCTTGCCCATTTATTCATCCTTCTAGATTTAAAAAGAAAAATTAATATTCCTATTAGTTGTAAGATAATTTAGGAATATTATGGTCTCCCCCTCCCAAATGTTGCTTGTCCTCAAGCAACTGCAAGGGTGCTGCAAAATCTCCCCTTCTTCTCTTGTGGCCCCTTCATCCAATAGTCTCCACCATTTCTTCATATTTGTTGCAATATTTTTGTTTTCCAATGGTCCCTCATTAATGTGCAAGTTGGCCCTTGGTGAATAAACCCAATGGCTCTCATCATGAAAGAATGGAAGGTTGTTAAGGAAACCTTCTTGCTGATACATGGCCTCCTCAAGATAGAAGTGATGACAATCATGGGGAATTCCATTATTCATGAAAGACTCCCATCTCCATGCTATCATCCAGATGAAGTGGATCACCTCCCAATTTGGCAGTCCATAGAAAAACTCTTCCCCAATACATATGAGAGGCATGTTCCCAACAAACAAATGGCTCACTCTACAAAGAGACAAGTGATCTATCATAGTGGCCATACAATATCTCATGCTCCCATTGAAGCATGCCATGCAAAAAGAGTGGGGAAATCCTTTCCCCAAGGACACATCCCACCAATGTGCCTCTCCTCCAACCATGTTCCCAAGAGCAAGAAAATTCCCAACACATGGAATCATGATTAGAAGCATGCTAGCTACCATGATTGATAAGGAGAAGGAAGATGTTCCCTCATGTGCAACCAACGCGGTTTTACCCTTAACTGCCATAAAATAGGAGATGACAAGTGCCTCCCCCAACACTTTTTTGTTTCCCCATCCCTTCTAAATTCTTGGAGAAGGTGCATCATAGTTGGTGTAAAAGAATCACACCATGAATAATATAATAGCTTCCCAAGATCCTCCAAGGAATGACTTGCATCAACATAGCTCATGGCCTTGAGTGGTCCATGAAACCCATCATAAAAAGTGCCCCCTGTTGGAGCAATGTTCTGCAAATGAGTGTTAGAGAAATATAAGCATATAGGAAATACATCATAATACCAAGAAGGAAAATTTCCTCTATATACTTGTTTTATATTAGTGAGGTAACTCATGGATGAGTCCCCTCTCACACTCAATGATGAAGGAGGTATGAGTGATGGCTCTTCCAAAGAGCTATGTTCCTCCCTCTCTAAAAAATAGTTCATGCACTTCTCCATATGAGAGTGCACCTATTCCTTGAAACCTTCCCATATGAATCCACCAAAGAGAGTATGATATGCTCTAATGAAACTAGTGGGTTTGGAAAGCAGGATCTCATAGGTTGCATATAGTAGTCTCTCCTTAAGGTTGGAGTCTCTAACCAAAAGGATAAGATTATAGAAATAAATGACTCCATAAACTACCTTAAACCTCCCATCCATTACTTCCCCATCAATAACCCCACATGTGAAAAGGTCCTTGGAGTATTCCATCATGAGTTGGGAATCCCAATAAGGATCCAGGCTTCCCAAGAATCAAAACACTATTGAGGTCTGAAATGCAGCCCCTATCATGTCATGGCTCTCCTCTTTGACATGCTTGATGTCAAAATCACATGTTGGAGTATCATAACCTTCCCTTTGCTACCTCCTTTGTAGCTGATCTTGCCTAAGAAAAGATTGAAGTAGATGGAAATTAACTTCCCCTCAGAAATTCCTTGTCTTCTAATACTTCCTTAATCTAGCCCATGCATGCAAGAGAGTCAACATTCTATTTTCATGTTTAGAAATCTCTTTTATGAATGAAGATACCATGGGTTGCCCCAAAGATATGGAGTTTCCATGTGTCCTCATGTGCATGCCATCATAGAATTATGATTCCTCCTTCCTCAGTGCAGATAACTGAGTGGAAGATAGCAATGCCCCTTTCAGGAAATTTCTCACCTCTCTTCTAAATTCATGAGAGATTCTCTGCACTATTCTAGCTTCTCCCAAGGCTCCCTCCCTAGCCAAGTATGAAAATGTTTCCCATAGTTGAGAGAACACATTATTTTTCCTCCAATCAAGAAGCGCTTGATGTTCTTTTGTTGTGACTGTGTTATCATCTCCTGCCTTCCCTTCCTTCTCTTCAATAGTTGAAGTTGCCTCATCATCAATAAGAGACCTTAGATCTTGGTCATCTATTGAAGGAGGAATATTCATGTCTTCCTCTTGAGAAGAGAGCCCTTCATCCAATGAAGATCTTGCCCTTGGCAAGGCATAAAAAAAATTTACACTGTCTTCCATGGTTTTCAGAAATGGAGTTGGATTCATAGATCCTTCCAACTCATGCAAAAGATTTGTTTGAGATGGCTTGATAGTCTCAACAGAAGATGTTACACATGAGGCTTCATCAAACCTTTCCACTAATCTTTCAATAAACTTTGAATAAGTAGGTGTATTTTCATTTCTTAAGGAAAAGGATTCAAACAAACACCAATCATATGATTTACCTTCAAAATGCAGTGCTTCCACTTTGATGGCTTCAATCTCTGAAACTTGATGTTGTTGCACAAATTTTCTAAGCTCCTCCACCCAAATCCTAACTGCACATTTAGGGGTTCCATCAAAAGTAGATAGATAGAATCTACCCATACCATGCTGCTTCTCCTTTGTTCTTCTATCCTCCTTGATCTTATATAACCTTTGGAAGTTCAATTTATCTTTGAACTCCTTAGATTGAGCTTCATATTCCAGCAAATACTCACCAAGAGTCTCCTTCTTAGTCACACCTCCTTTATTCCTCTTCATGAAGAAATCACTGATAGAGCATTGAATATTTGGTGATATGGCTGAGTGCACATATCCATGAGATGAGGATTTAGAAATTTCCTCATGTATAGATCTTGTAGATCTGATTGAGGGATCTTCCTTCTCTTCCCTCCTCATTTCTTTGATGTCTTTTCCGATACCTTGCAGAGATTGAGATAGAAGTTTTGTGAACCTATTCTCTCCATAAAAAAGGGTTTACTACATTTTCTCTTATAGATCTCCTTCTCCCCATGAGAATGCTCCATGCTGCTTGAAGCTCACAGGTTGAGCCAAGATGGCAGCTTTGATACCAATGTAATATTCCAAAATTGGAACAGCTCAACAAGCCTATTGAAATATTGCACTCCTGATAATTTTGTGCATAGAAATTAGTTTTCAGCTCTTGTATCCATTAGATCAGCTCATCTAATATCTAAATCCAAAATTAGAGCAAAAACAAATCAAACTAGGTGGGTTAAACATATCTCCCACAAACTAGTGTAGCTGAAAAACACCCAAAGACAAGGGTTGTAGCTATATGCAAAGGACTGCTTTAGAAATAACACAGATCCAATAAAGCATAGAAATAGGCTGATATGTAGGTTTATAAATCATAAGTACATTACAACCCATACATTGTACAAGAGAAAGAATAAGACAATACCGGAAAAATCCTTAGAAATGAGGTGCTATAGCCATGGAAAAAATCTGCATAAACTCGACAGCATTATTTTATTGGGGCTGAAGCAGAAGCATATGATAATTCATATATATAGAATATATGTACATAAAAATATAGATCTAATTCAGATATGTGTACAAGAAGAGCTCATATATACATTCCCCTTAGGGTTTTGTGCAAATCATGAAGCACAGAGAGTAGTCTAAGATCTAAAGTTGCAGATCTATAGAAATATTCAGAAATTTCTGAAGCATACGATAGGATAGTATATCATATCTGAAACAAACATGGATTGGGTTCCCAATCCATGGATCACCAAAGTGAGAGGAAGAATCCTAACACCGGAGATCTCTCCTCCAAAATGCAGACAAAACACCCTGTAGCTACAACTCTGCAAATAACGTTGTCCAAGGAAAGAAACAATGTTGTAGGCTCTGAGAATGCTTTGGCCTGATGCCAAGGTCTGGATATGAATCTCAATCAGCTAATGCACTCTTCCAGGAGGTTAAAAGACACACTCACTAAAAAGAGGCACCAGAAAAGTCTAGATCTAAGCAGATCTAGTGTTCCACTTGTTGCAACTCACAGGGACAGCTCAACCCTCAACAGGAGCAATGCTGCAGGTGTAAGGTGAAGCTTGGCCCAAGCCTGATAGTGGAAAATTTAGAACAAATCTCCTCCAAGAGTTGCTCAAGGAAGGAGGTGGGATTCCTAAACAGGAAAACCCCAAATGAGGGATGTCTCAGCAGACAATACCTTCAGAAAATAATATCTTCAACAACCCCTTTATGTTGCCCTCCTCTTCCTTTCATAATATTGGATTCTTTTCAAAACCCTAAACCACTTCATTAGTTTAGCCTCATTCACATGTAGAGTCATGTAGACTCTCCTTCTAGAAATGTGTTGTCCCTCTAGGAGGTTCAATACATCTAGACTGCGCTATTGATATGGTCATGGCTGACTTGGTCAATTGATCAACCTCTTTCACATTCAAGGTGTTTTAATTTTGATTAGCTAGCTTGATTTTCATTCACATTGAGCTGTCTTTATTTAGGATCCACTCTTTGAGAATAAATGTTGTTGACTTGGTCAAACTTGACCTTGTCCACATAGTTTAGACATTGTTCACACAAGTGGATGCTATATCTAGTTATTTCAAGACCCCTTTCCACACTATGAGGGATTTTTATTCATACTTGAGCAATTTATGAGCCTCCTTGCCCATTTATTCATCCATATAGATTTAAAAGGAAAAATTAATATTCTATTATCTGTAAGCTAATTTAGGAATATTACACATCAAAAGTAGATAAGAAGAATGTACTCACACCATGCTGCTTGCTTCTTCCTTCCTCCTTGACCTTGCAAAACCATTGGAAATTAAATTGATCTTGGAACTCCTTAGATTGAGCCTCATACTCCTACAAATAATCACCAAGAGTCTCCCTCTTTGGCACATCTCCTACCTTCTTTTTCTTCTTCATGAAAAAGTGGCTAATAGAACATTGTAAATCTGGTGATGTGGCTGAATGCTCACACCCATCATATGAAGTAGTGGGGCTTCCTTCATGTAAAAAACTTAAAAGATATTCTTGTCTCTCATTCTTCATTCCCCAGATTTCTTCTTTTAGCTCATTCAAAGCTTGAGAAAGGGTTTTAGATAACTCTCCCCTTTGCAAATTTCCTGTTAAAGGGATCTTACCCTTTTATTTTGTGTCTTCAATGTACCAAAATTTATTCATTGGTATTTTCTCACCATGAAAAGACATATCGGCTTTCCAATAAGCAAAGCACAGGTTGTGCCAAGATAGCTGCTCTGATACCACTGTAATATCCCAAAATGGGAACTGTTAGCAAGGCATGACTGGAAAACACATTTTCTAGAAATGGCTGCTATAGAATATGAAATCAGCCATTGGATCCCTTAGATATAAGTATCTAAGACCTAAATTCAAGAGGATATCAGAAACAAATCAAACTAGGTGGGTTAAACAGATCTCCCACACCTAGTAAGTCTTGAAAACTGCCCAACAAGGGATTGCAGCAATACTGCTCAGAAAATAATGCAATTTTTGAAGAGAAAGAGTTGGAGGCCAATAAAATACCCTTCAAAAGTATTTACAGCAGCAAAATAGATGTATAATGAAGTCCATGAGATGCATTGCTGAAAATACAAGACAAATACAGAAGAAATTCCCTCAAAAGAGGTGTTGCAACCACATAAATGACTAAAACTGCCTTGACAACGTTATTTTATTAGGTTGCAAGCCGTTGTATGTTACATATCAGATCTAGAGCATATCTATGCATAAAAATTCAGACCCATATCAGATCCATGCACTAGAAAGGCTCCTCTTTCAGATCCCCTTGGGGTTTTGAGCTTTACACCAAGGATAAGCAGTAGATTTGAGATCTAAGAAAGCATATCTGCAGAAATATTCAGAAATGCTGAAGTATTCAGAATGTGCAGATCAGATCTGAAATATACAATATGTAGATCTCCTCAAATGGTTCTCAAAGTGATGGGCAGATGCCCAACACTCAGGAAATAGCTCTCCAAATAGTGCACCCAAACACCCTGCAACAACTCCTACAAGAATAACACAGATCTGGGATAGCAACTGCACTGTAGGGTATAGATAGCTGATGGCCACATGCCAAGATCAAGAATTGAAGCTCATGCACTCCAACACACTTCCTCCAATAGAGCAGAGGGCTTCTCCACTGAAAATGAGCACTGAAATATCTTAGATATTAATAGATCTAATCTCCACTTTTGTAATGTTCCCTTTTTCAGGAATATTGCCTAGCTTCTTAATAGGAACAATGTATAAGGAAAAATATGCAAAGAAAATGAATACCAATGCCTGTGTCCTCTTGTGTATGTTGTGTGTGACTGATATGTGGGATTTTAGCAGAAACAAATGGGTTTAGATGCACTAAACAGATCTCCCACAAACTGGTATCAATGAGATATTTCCTCTTCAGACATTAACAATCAACAATATGATCTAAACCAGAGATTGAATGAAGGAGGATTTATTGGATATGTCACCTCTAAAGAGAGATTGAGATCCAGAGGCTATCTGTCCCTTTTCAGACTCTGTCTATAGACTCTTGTTGAGAGGTAATATCCCAAAAGGGTTTACTCAGAAAATCACACTTGGAAAACACATTATTCAGGTACGATGGCTTCAAAAACCATAAAAATGTGTATGCGAATGCTCAGAAACCAATATAAATAATAGTAGCACTCTTTACTCAGCTTTTAACATCAGAAATATGGGGAAAATCGAAATTTTATGCACCTAAATAGGTGTATAGGAAAATATGCATAAAATTAAGGGTAAAGGTTATGAAATATGTTATATTAGGTTAAGTGTGACTCACATGTCAAATTTCAGCAAAAAAAAAAAAGTTTTTCTATGTTTAACAGTTCCTCCTTCCCGACTAGTCAAGAAAAACCCTGATTTCCCATGACCTAAATTATGTAGAAAAGTGATGAAGATTGGGTTGCGTAATTTATGAAGGGATTGGCTGAGTTTATGTAGAAATGACAGTATTCAGGTCCAGAATAAGATTCATATGAATTTTACAGAGAAAAAACGACATTTCTATGAAGGAAAACCCCCAAAATGAGTTGTTGCGACACATAGAAAAAGACTACAGACTATATCAGCATTATTTTTCATGAGATTCAGCTGCTGTAAGTTAAAACTTATATGTATGATAGATATATGGCTGAAACATCAAATCCATACCAGATATGGAAACTACTTAGCCTCCTCTACAAGATCCCCTTGGGATTTCATCAAAATAATGCATGAAGAAGTGTAGATCTGACTTATAAGCTACAGAAATGTAGAATAAACAAAATTTCTGAAGATGAATATATTATAACAGATATCAGATCTAAAATATCTTAGAACAATAGCTACTTTAAATATTTACAAAGTGAGAGGCAAGCCTCAATCACTAGAGATCTTCTATTGCACAGAAATCAAATATACATTAAACCCCAATGCAGAAAACACAGTTCTTGAGAGGGACTGCGTAGTAGCTCAATAGAAATGAAGCATATGCTATATAATACAGATATAAATAAAAAATGGGAGAGATATCCTCTTCCGTGTGGTCACAAGGCACCCTCCTTGAGAGAGAACTCCTCCAAAACACTAGATCTCTGCAGATCTAGGATACCACTTGCTGCAACTCAAGCAGCTGCAAAACCCTCAACAGGATCAATGCTGCTAATGGATATAGAGCTTGGTCTTCAACTTGATAGTGGCTCATTTCAGTACAATCTCCTCCAAGAGCTACTCAAGGAAGGAGGGAGGATCCTAAACAGGAAGTCCTCTTCCCTTAGGCTAAACATCCTAGAGAGCTAGAGTTGCTCAAGCAACCTCTATTTCGAAAATACTTCAACAATATCTACATGAGCCCTATCCTCCTTTTTATAACTTGAAGGGGTGCACAAAACCTAAACCACTTCAATGGACTTAACTCCTTTCACATTGGATCCCTCTTCTAAAACTGCGCTGGTTCTCCAAGGTGGTCCAATTTCTGTTCACACACAAGTGGATTTTGTCACAAAAGGCCCAGATTTATCCCTTTTCACATTGGGAATGTATTTATTCTTTGACTTAAGGATTTTTTCTTGTCCTCCTTTAAATTTTATTCATCAATCATGAAATACAAAAATGAACAAGGCAAAATTAATGTTACAATTAGCTGAAGCTAATTTAGGAACATTACAGTCTCCCCCTCCCAAATGTTGCTTGTCCTCAAGAAACTGCAAGGAAGAATCAAACTTCTCCTTCCCCTTCTATGCCCTCATCAATGGATCCTACCATGGCTGAAGATGGTAAGCAATGAATCTGCCCTCCAATGACCTTCTCCAAGTGCAATATATTAAGTGTACATCATGAGAAATCGGAGGTACAAGTGGTGATCTTCTTGTTTCTTAGTGGCCTCATTAGGTAGGAATTATGAAGAGCATGGGGAAAACATTTCCCAATGAGTGTCTCCCACACCCATGCTATCATCCAAATAAAAGGAGCCATCCTTGATAGCTCATAAGAAACAATTATTAATCCCCATGATGTGCATTGAGTAGGGGCTACAAGGCTGGAAATGAGGGATGAATATATCCAACTCACGCTGTCCCTCTTCCCACCGTTTATGGATGTGGAGCTGTGGATCGGGCTAAACAAATGTGGTCACCATGAAGCCAAAAGGAATCTGTAACTTCATGATCTCCTCCATTGATTTCAGTGAGCCTCCTTGCCCACCCTCTTATGCATACAGTGAACAATTTATCTTCACCATATGTGCTCCAAAAGACATGTGGACTAAGTGCCTTATGATGTGCTAGATGGTGATAATAGTCCCTCCCTTGAGACCAACATTGTCTATCATCTTGCTGCCTCAAGTCATGATACCATAAGTGGCCATCCCACCACTTGCTTACTGAAATAAGATTCTTCAAAGCTTGGAAATGATAGAGGAAAATAAGTGTTGGCTTAATGGAGATCAAGCAAAACATGTCTTGCCCTAATTCCTCCCATGTGAGAGGCTCCCCTTCATGATACAAACTCAATACATGACCCTTTGTAGAAGATGATACAATTTACCATGCAGCAACCATCAAAAGTTCCCTCCTCTTCTTGAAATTCAATTGAATATGGGAGAGTGCATTCCCAATGGATACATTCATCCAATGTATCATTCCTCCTCTCCCACATATACTCCTCATAAAATAGAAATATCAGCAACATAGGGAGCAATAATAGAATTCATGTTGGCTGCCATATGCAACAAATGTGAAGGGAAATGATCCCTCATATGCAACCAATGCAGTTTGGACCTAAACTGCAATAGAGACCGCTGAAAAATGTGGTCTTCCAACCACTTTCATGCTCCCCAATCTCTTCATAAGCTTGGAGGAAGTGTATGATGGATGAGGCAATGTAAGTATGTCCTCCAAAATAGAATTCCTCCCCAAGTCCTCCTAGGGAGTAGTTATCAACATTGGTCATGGCCTCAAGTAGACCATGCAACCTCAAAATAAGAATGCTCCTCCTCGGAGCAACATCCTGCACATATGTGGTTAAGGGATGTATATATACATGAGATAAATCAAGATAATCAACACCCTTACCACAAGTTTTTCTCATGCAATGGGAGCAACTCATAGATGAGCCTCCTTCCATTCTCAAAGAGAAGAGAGAAGACTGTAGTAAATCTTCCCAAGAGTCATGTGCATGCATAGCTCCCATGCCAAATGTAGATGTGGGAAGGCTGCTATCCTTCCCCTAATTTTCCTGCCACGGCATAGAAACTAAAATGAGAGTGGGTGTGGATGATGTTGAGAGATTGCTTCTCTCCTCCTTGAGCCTACCCAAGACTCTCAACGCTACTTCAAGACCTCCCAAGTCTCCACTTCTCTGAAACCAATGGGAAATGCCTCACCATGTGAAGAATTCACCTCTCCTTGCTAATCAAGTGGCCTTCTTGGTGCAATGTCTCCAGGAAATGACACATCATCTAGTGGTGACTGAATACATGAATGGAGAAAACCCTCCATGCTTCCACTGCACAATCCAATCACCTCTTTAGGTGCATCAACCTTCTGCAATAGATAGGAATGAGATTGGCCCTCTTCCCCATCTCCTTTCGGTATCCTCATGCTTTTGCATCTTCTCCATATCAAGGGCTTGTGAAATGCAGCCCCTTTGATATCTCCAAGGGAGGATCTTATTCCTCCATTACTTCTCTTGTACAGTGTAGTGAAATTCTATTGTTCCAGATTAGCAGCACATAGAAATGTAGATCTCTCCATGCAATGGGATGAAATGAAAACAGATGAATCTTTGACCATACCTTGGTGAAATGTAGAAGCAAGAGCTTCTTCTGCAACTGTGTAGTCTTCCTCCATTGAACATGAAGGCTGCTCCTCCAAGGTTGTGCCAGCGCTAGTACAAGTCTCTACCCCCTCAATTTCCTTGAGATTTTCTTGAATATCCTTCAAGGTCTGGAAAAAGAGTGAGGGAATCTCTTTTTTTTTTCATTCCTCCTTCTTCTCCTCTTTCTCTCAGTAAGAAAGTGGGGATGTGACAACATTTTAAATTAGATTGTGTGGCTGAATGCTCACACACATCATAAGAAGTACTAGGTACTCCTTCATCTTCCAGAAATTCTCTAGGAATTTCACTATAGCTTCTTCTGCTTTGAAACCCTCTTGGATTTTCACTGCATCCTTCTTCTTCCATGGGTTGAACCTCCTTGGAGAGGCCCTTCTCTGATTTTAAATTTGATGAGAGAAATCTCATCCTCTCCATCAATCTGATCTCTTCTTCTGCTCTTAATTCACTGATAGCTTGATCTCACGGGCTATGCCAGAGATCATGCTTTGATACCACTGTAATGTTCCCTTTTTTAGGAATATTGCCCAGCTGCTTAATAGGAACGTTGTATAAGGAAAAATATGCAAATAAAATGTAGACCAATTCTTGGTTCCTCTTTTTTATGCTATGTGGGACTGATATGTGGGATTTCAAGAGAAACAAATGGGTTTAGATGCAATAAACATATCTCCCACAAAATGGTATCAGTGAGATATTTCCTCTTCAAACATTAAAAATCAACAATCTGATCTAAACCAGAGATTGAATGAAGGGGAATTTACTGGATATGTCACCTCTAAAGAGAGGATGAGATCCAGAGGCTATTTGGCCCTTTTCAGACTCTGTCTATAGACTCTTGTTGAGAGGTAATATCCCAAAAGGGTTTACTCAACAAATCACATCTGGAAAACACATTATTCAGGTATGATGGCTTTAGAAACCACAAAATGTGTATTATAATTCTCAACAACCAATATAAAGAACAACATTACTCTTTACTTAGCTTTTAACATCAGAAAGATGGGGAAAAGCGACCTTTTATGCACTAAAATAGGTGTATAAGAAAATATGCGTAGAATGAAGGGTTAAGGTTATGAAATATGTTATATTAGGTTAAGAGAGACTCACATTTTGAATTTCAGAAAAAGAAAAAAAGAAAAAAAATTACTATGTTAAACAGTTCCTCCTTCCCGACTAGTCAAGAAAAACCCTGATTTCCCATGACCTAAATTATGCAGAAAAGTGCTGAAGCTTGGGTAGCGTAATTTCTGAAGGTATTGGCTGATTTTATGTATAAATATTAGTATTCAGGTCCAGAATAAGATTCATATTAATTATACAAAGAAAAACAGACATTTCTATGAAGGAAAACCCCTAAAATGAGTTGTTGCCACACATAGAAAAAGACTGCAGACTATATCAGCGTTATTTTTTAGGATATTAAGCTTATTTAAGTGAAAAATCAGATCTATGAAATATATATGGCTGAAACATCAGATCTATACCAGATCTGGAAACTACTTAGCCTCCTCTACAAGATCCCCTTGGGATTTCATCAAAATAATGCATGAAGAAGTGTAGATCTGACTTATAAGCTACCGAACTACAGTATACACAGAATTTATGAATATTAATATATTATAACAGATATCAGATATGAAATAGCTTAGAATAGTAGCTACTTTAAAGATTTACAAAGTGAGAGGCAAGCCTCAATCACTGGAGATCTTCTATTGCACAGAAATCAAATATACATTAAACCCCAATGCAAAAAACACAGTTCTTGAGAGGGACTGCATAGTAGCTCAATAGAAATGAATAATATGCTATAGAATATAGATATTAATACAAAATAGGAGAGATATCCTCTTCCGGGTGGTCGCAAGGCACCCTCCTTGAGAGAGAACTCCTCCAAAACACTAGATCTCTGCAGATCTAGGATACCACTTGCTGCAACTCAAGAAGCTGCAAAACCCTCAACAAGATCAACGATGCTAATGGATATGGAGCTTGGTATTCAACTTGGTAGTGGCTCATTTCAGTACAATCTCCTCCAAGAGCTACTCAAGGAAGGAGGGAGGATTCCTAAACATGAAGTCCTCTTCCCTTAGGCTAAACAGCCTAGAGAGCTAGAGTTTCTCAAGCAACCTCTATTTCAAAAATACTTCAACAACCTCTACATGAGCACTCTCCTCCTTTTTATAACTTGAAGGGGTGCACAAACCCTAAACCACTTCAATGGACTTAACCCCTTTCACATTGGATCCCTCTTCTAAAACTGCCCTGATTCTCCAAGGTGGTCCAATTTATGTTCACACACAAGTGGATTTTGTTACAAAAGGCCCAGATTTATCCCTTTTCACATTGGGCATGTATTTATTCTTTGACTTAAGGAGTTTTCTTGTCCTCCTTTACATTTTATTCATCAATCATGAAATACAAAAATGAACAAGGAAAAATTAATGTTTCAATTAGCTAAAGCTAGTTTAGGAACATTACAACTTTCTACAGCTTGCAAAGACAACCAAACCCTCATCGGATTGAATTTTAATTGAAAGGAGAAGCTTGGCCTTCAAGCTAGATAGTGGACCTTGCAATAAAAACTCTCCCAAGAGCTACTCAATGGGAAGAGGAGGAACTCCTAAACAGGAAGTTCCAATGCTAAACAACATTTGCAATCTAGCCTAAACAGCCAAAGAAAGCTATATGGACTAAATAGACAATATATCAAAAGATCATATGATGAACTACCTCCTCATGCTACCTTCCCCTTCCTTTTATAAGATGAGAGTGTGCAAAACCATAAACCACCTTCAATGGACTCATCCCTTTCACACAAGATATCTTCAACTATAATTATGTTGTGCCTCATTAGTGAGCACTCCTCCAATACAACATTGTGGATCTAGTCAAAGTTGACCTAATCAAGATGATTAACCCCTTTCATACATAAGGGTGTTTATTTACATAGCCAAGATTTATCCTTTTTCATATTTGGCATTGATTTATTCTTCATTAGGAGTTTGATTAACCTCCTTTGTACATTTATTCATCTAAACAAATTTTTAAAGGAAAAATAATATCTCTATTAGCTGCATGCTAATTTAGGAATATTACAAAACCTAAGGTATTTAATATATATGACAGGGAGACACATGTACGTAGACTCAAGAGAGCCTTATATGGTCTCAAATAGGTGCCCCAAGCATGGTACACTCATATTGAAACATATCACAGTGGATTGGGCTTCACCAAAAGTGAAGATGGTTCCAATCTCTATCACATTGTGGTAGATGGTAATTTCCTTATCTTGGCATTGCATATTGATGACTTGATACATACAGGGGATGAACAGTTGATCCACTATTGCAAAGAGGACCTTGCAAGAGAATTTAATATGAAATACATGGGCTTGATGCATTACTTCATTGGGCTGGAAGTATGGCAGGGTGATTGTAAGATGTTTGTGAGTCAGGGGAAGTATTCCTCTAAAATACTTCATAGGTTTCACATGGATAATTACAAGCCTATGGACACACCTCTAGCTAAAAACTAGACGAAGAAGAGTGCTTCTTCGGGACAGGCAATATATTATACCATCTACAAAAAACTTGTGGGATCCTTGATGTATCTAGTGAACATAATGATTGACATATGATATGAAATTATTCATTTAAGTCAAGCCACAATTAAGCCTACCAAGTTGTATTGGAAGGCAACAAATCATGTTTTGAGATACCTTAGAGGCACAACTGAGTATGGGTTATGGTACATAAGGACAAAGGCAACGAAGCTCCAATGCTTCATTGATACATATTGGGTAGTGAGTCCATCAAACAAGAAAATTACTTCAGGTGCTACCTTCAGCGTTCGGTCTGCAACTATTTCTTGGTATAGAAGGAAACAAAGGTTTGTGGCACTTAGCTTAGAAGTGGCTGAATACATGGCTGCATGTCAGCTATCATGTGAGGCCATATGGATGAGGAAAACACTTCTGGGTATTTTTAGTCAAGAGATGGACCCGAAAATGATTTATTGTGATAATCATATTTGTATTAAACCCTATGTGAATCTAGTATTTCATGACAGGTCTAAGCACATTGATATCAAGTACCATCACTTGCGGGATTGTGTGCAGAGGAGGACAATGATGCTATAGTGCATTCAAATTGAGGAGAAGGATGAAAATATATTGACAAAGAAATTTCAAGAGGAAAATTAAAATTCCATAGGTGCACGATAGGTGTGGTGAAAAATCCATTTCTTGATAAGAGGGAGTGTTAGAAATTGTAGCAAGAAAGGCTCAATTTGACTTGTGCCTTAGAAAAATTGAGTAATTTGATTTTCCACATCAATATAATGAATTGGATTGAATTTAGCTAGAGTGACATGGCCTTGTCTACTAGTTAACTCAGTAAATTCATGTTATTGGGTTGGAGTAGAGTTGTGCATGTAGTGGCTGCTAAAATTTAGTAATCTAGTTCAATTATTTTCAATTGAACTCAGTTAACTGAGTTCAAATCATTAATAAAGTCAATTGTAGGTTAGTTGAGTACTATAAATATTGTTAACTCAACGATCTCTTAGTTAAACTAGTCAAGCAACTAAAAATAGACCAAACGTGCCTGGAATTCGAATTTCCTAGGCTGAGTGGAGGAAAAGGCACATTGTAATTATCAATTATATACTAGTTGAGTTTATAGGCTTGAAAATTAAGTGAATTATTCCTTGGGAATTGTGCAATAAAATAGGAGGGAATTCCTATCTTTTAGGAATTACTTTCCTCGAGGATTGTGCAAGGAAATAGGAAGAAGTTGTAGGCTTGAATTGGCTAAGTGTTGGCGAGAGCGGGATAGTCAACATGAGAACAAGTTTATAGTGTAGGGTGTGCTTCAGAGTTGAAGCAAGACATTATAATAGTTTCTCATTATCATTTGATTAATGAAAAGCAAACAAGGGGTTTTTCCTAGTTAGGTTCCCCTGTAAATCATTATGTTCTTGTGAGTTTGATTGTTGAATATCATTGCATGTGTTTCTAAATTGTGATTTCCATTCCGCTATATTGTACAAGAAATTTGTAATCTCTTGTTTTCAGTTAAAATTCATCAGTAGTAGAAAATTTCTATTAATTTTAGTAGTAGACAAATAATATGTTGGAAGACAACAATGGGAGAGGGAGTAGCCAAAATTACCCAAAAAGATATGTTTATGTGTGAGAGGGAGCAGCCAGTCAGGGTGACAAAAAAATAGTCGTTGTGATGGATGTAGTGAAAGGAAGAGTATCAATTTTATGAGCCAAGGCATGTTTTTGAACATGGGTTGGAGTACCATCATGGTACATTTGGTCATGGAAAATACAATTATGATTTGATATTTTTCTTAAATAGTGACGTGCAATTGCAGATCTAGATTGGGAAGAGAATGATAGAGACTGAAAAATTTCATCAAGATAGTGTTTTAGTTGTTGGACGAGTATGAAGAAATCATCTATCACATTCAGTATTGTAGAAGCCTAGTAAATTATAGTTGGATTGGAAATTTGAGTAGTAGTTTGGATTCAGAGGCTATTAGAAATTGTAGCAAGAAAGGCTCAATTTGAATTGTGCCTTAGTGAAATTAAGTAATTTGATTTTCCACATCAACAAGATGACTTGGATTGTAGTTAGCTAAAGTGACTTGGCCTTGTCTACTAGTTAACTCAGTAAATTTGAGTTACAGGATTTGAGTAGAGTTGTGCATGTAGTGATTGATAAAATTTAGCAATCAAGTTCAATTATTTTTAGTTAAACTCAATTAACTGACCTCAAGTCATTAATAGAGTCAGTTGAAGTTCATTTGAGTAGTATAATTCTTGTTAACTTAGTGATATCTCAGTTAAATTAGTCAATCAACTAAAAATAACTTAGACATGCATGAAATTTGAATTTCCTAGTTGGAGTGGAGGAAAAGGCACATTTTAATTATTAATTATATACTAGTTCTGTGTACAAGCTTAGAAGTTAAGTAGGTGAATCATTCCTTGGGATTTGCAGAAGAAAGGAGGAGGGAATTCCTATATTTTAGGAGGTAATTTCCTCAAGGATTGCACAAGGAAATAGGAGGAATATTGAGGCTTGAATTGGCTAAGTGGTTTCCAAAGTAGCAAAGTCAGCAGGAGAAAAAGTTTATATTGTAGGGTGTGCTTCAGAGTTGAAGTAGGACGTTGTAATAGTTTCTCATTCTCATATGATTACTTAAAAGAAGTAGAGGGATTTTTCCCAGTTAGGTTCCTATGCATATCTGTAATGTTCCAAACCTAGAACTTGCTAATCCATCAGGAATATCTTAGGATATTCCAAATTTCCTTCTATAGAAACAACACAAGTCCATTCCAGAGATTGACTGTTGGGTCATTTACTAGATATGTCACCTTCACAAGGAAGAGTGAGATCCAGAGGCTAGTTGGCCCTTCACAGACTTTGTCTATGGATATGCAATATTTCCACTTCGGAAATTTCTGCTACAGGGTCCTTGAGGATGATGTATAAGGAATCCTCTGCAAAAATAAGGAAAAAAACCACTGGGATGCCATATAAAACATCTAATCAAACTCCCTTGCAGAAAATGAGCTGAAATAAATGATTCTATATGGGTTATACAAATCTCCCCAAACTAGATCTCTAAAACAATGCTCAATGAGTGAGCTTACAACAATATGTGAACATAACCATTAAAATCTGCAAATATGAATACACCATAAGAGGTAAATGTATGTATCCAATAAGATATGATTATATCAGCAATAATATACAAGAAATAGTTGAGGTACAAACCACTCAAGCTTTAAGAACCAACCTCCAACGAATGAGCAATGAAATACATGAGCTGCTGCAACTCCACAAAATGCCGGAGAGCAGTGACTGCACTGTGTATATGAAGGTAATAGATTCTGAATATACATGAAATAAAAATGTGGCTTTAGGATACACGAAATATCCCCATAACAAAGGAATGGGCTGAAATACTAGATTTCTATCCAATCTAGGAGAGATTGCTAGAAATGCCGGAGAATACCAAAATGTGAAAACTAGGTTGTCACTACAACTGGAACAAAATGAGAATGAGGCTGTGGCTGATCTGAAATATGATTTCCATCCTCTGATAATGTCTCTGAGCAAAGGGATGATCCCTTTGACTCAAAAACACTCCTCCTTTGAAGCTCAAGAACCCCTCTCTCACTGCCTCCTCTGAAATAATGTAGTTCCCTCCATGGACTGCACAGTGGGAGATGATGGAATGTTGGACCTATGCCAAAGATCTGAAATGAAGCCTGGGAATCCTCCTTGCAGCTCCTCCAATGAATAGAACACTCCTCCACTTAAGAAAACCAATCAAGAGAGACTCCATGAGTTCCTCTCTTGCTGCACCCAGCAACAAAACGTCCTCCCTGCTACGGAGCTAACGCTGTAGAAGATGAATGTAGATGTGGCCAATTTCGGATTGAGGAAAATCAGCTCAATCCTCATCCTTCCTTGAGGAAGAGGTAGGGATTCCTGACCGGGAACACCCTAGTGCCGGAGGGCACCACCACCCTGCTAAACAGCCCGGGGATGCAAGCCTTTGTAGACCCAATTATAAACTCCAAAAATGATGCAAATGGGCTGCCATATCCTCCATATAAAGAAAGGGAACTCTTCTCCACCATGGTCCCACAAATTAGGGTTTCCATCCTCATGTGAGTGTCTTCCCTCCAAAACTGCACAGCTTCTCTAGGAAGCCTCTCCTCCTTGGGCAACGCTGTTGACTTTAGTCAAAGATGACTAAATCAAGTGAGCTGGGTTCCATTCACACCCTTAGGTGTTTATTTCAGCTTCCTATTTGCCTCCTTTTCACATAAGGAGTGTTATTTCCTCATCTACAAGGGGCTAAGGTGTCTCCTTCCCCATTTTATTAATCAAAAATAAAATGTGCAGCTATAATGTTCCATTTTAGCTTGAGGCTAAAAATTGGGAACATTATAGTCCTCCCCTCCCACATGTTGCTTGTCCTCAAGAAAATTCATAGAGAGAAATTTTTTTTCTCCCCCTTCTTCTCTTGTGGCCTCCTCGTCAATGATCTCCACCACTGCTCAAACATGCTGCAATAATCCTACCCTCCAATGCTCTCTCCCAAGTATGGAAGCTGAAATGATGCTCCTCATGGAAAGATAAAAGGTGTAGGTGGAATCCTTCTTGTTGGAATGTGGCCTCGTTAAGGTAGGAGTGATGATATGCATGGGAAAATTCTTCTCCCAATGATGGTACTTTCATCCATGCTACCATCCAAATGAAAATCTCACGCCTAATTTCTGCAATGAGTTGGGGCTAAATGGAGAGTTGTGCTTGTGCTTCTCAATATGGTCCTCTCTCAATTTGTGGTATGCATGGGGCTACCTCTGTCCTTGGGCTAGAATGTTATGGCTTCCAAGAATGGCCCAAGCTACCCCATCAAGAAATCCAGCCATGAAATGCCTCCTCAAATCCTCCAAGTGGTCCCTTCCACAAGAAGAGAAAGTAGAAATGTGGCATTCATGGTATGCCCATGGTGTCTCCTACAAAATGAAGCATGTATAATAGGGAGAATCATGCTCCCAATGGGATGTACATATAATACTCTCCAAATAATGCTCCTCATGAGTGTACAACATCAGAAATACAAGGAGAAATACACAATAAAATCAAGTTGTCAAATGACAACCAGAGAGTGGTTCAAAGTTCCACACATGGAACTTGCACAGTGCCTCTTGGCCTGCCTCAAAATCATAAATAAAAAGTTTTGTACTAGCCACTTGTTTTCTACCACAACATCTCCTCATAAGATGAAAAAATTAAATCACAATTTGGTGCCAATGGTACACACTAAGAAGCATGTGGCTTCCCCCACAAACCATCATAAGAATGGCCACTCACATTGCTGCAATGGGCCAAAGTATATCACAATAGGGAGCAGAAGGAGATGTGATCATCCTTAGCTCATCAAGCTGTCCATAAGAAGTAAAGGAAGGTAAATCAAAATGAAGATCTATACCTCCTCTACCATGTACTCCGGTCCTTGAACTGAAATGGCTCATCTAAATGCTCTCCCTCTCCTCCAATGAGTAAGGGAATGGTTGTGCCAACCTCTCCAAAAACACCCAGGATCTACATCTATCCATATGCTGATGTAGATCATGCTGAATGCCCTCCAAGTGAACTCCTCTAGCAAGGAAAAGTATGCATCCAAGTGCATAGCTAGGAAGTCCTCATATGTTGCATGCAATAATTTCTTCTTGAGACTAGAAGCCCTAACCAAGAAGAATCTTCCATAGTGTTAGATGATCATATAATAAAATCTGTATCAGTCATCTCCCTCCTGGTCACCAAGAACCATGCATGCATCAAGATCCTGGGAATACTCAACCCAAAGCTGAGTCCTCCAACCGGTATCAATCATCCATATAGACAGCATTGGTATTTTGCAATATAGTTCTCCCTCAAGCTGCTGCCTGCTACTTTGACATCCCCCATCCAAAATTCATCCTTCATGTTGCTTCCATGCCATCATTTAGCTACTCATGCTCAAATAGAAATGATTATCTCTGAAAATGGGCCTCCCATGAGAGATTATCACCTCCAAAGAATCTCTCGATCCTGGCCAATGTAAGCATGAGTGACCTCCATCTACTCCAATGCATGAAAGAGTCATTCCTCAAAGGAAGCATCCTCTCTCTCACCAAATCTATGGATCATCCATCCTGCATCATAAAGATGCTATCCTACATCCATGCAACAAACTCTATCAACGCAGTATAGCTGATGAGAGTGGGTGAGATTGAAAATGAGAGAGTGTATCTCTCCTCCTTAAGCTTGTCCCAAACTCTCTACGCTGTGTTGGATCCCTCTAATGTCTCCACCCCTCTGGAATCCATGAGTGGTGAGCCAAATAGCATGATGCCTCTCATCATCTCTAGATCATGTGGCCTCCCAAATGGAAAGCCTCCAAAAGTGAGACATCAAGATAGGAAGTGGACTGTATATATGAGAGGAATGAAAGGTCCTCTCTCTCTCTACTGCACAGTGTAGTCCTTCTCCTATGTGAAGAAAATCCTTGAAGTAGATAAGGGTGAATTCCCATCATCCCTTCACGATGATCCTCCTTCTCTTCTTCTTCTTCCAATGGTGCAGCGCTGTAGGTTCTTCTATGCACCTCCCCTCTACCAACATGTGAGTGTGTCTCCTTCTTAATGAGAGGCCTTGGATCTTGCCCTTCCTTTGAGAGAAATATCTCCACACCCTCACAAATGGAAGAGTGTCCTTCATTCAATGGGGGTCTTTCCTCTAGCAAGTCATCCTCTTGATTTCCTCCCCCTCTAGAAATATGGAATGATCTTTGTTTCATGGTCCCCCTCCATATATGCAAAGTGTTTGAAGTTTTTTCACACCATGTTTCACATTGGTTCTCATCAATACCCTTTGAAAAAATATTTCTAACTTCAACATATGATCTCTCATTTGCATGAAAACATGAAATAGAACTCTGAAATCAATCATCATGAATCATACCTTTGAGTTGCAGCGCTGCTCCTCCAAAGGCCTCAACTCTTTCCCTCCACCCTTCTTGCAGTAGCTATAGGAAATGTACTGCATCATGGATATGCATGTGTGGTTGAATGCTCACACCCTCCATGAGAATATCTAGGGCTTGCTTCAACCACAAACCCTTTCAGAAAATTTCTCAAAATTTTCCCTTTCATCATATCTTCAATGATGTTCTCAATGGTCTGGAAAAGAGGAAGGGAAACCTCCTCTTCCATCATTCCTCTTTCCTTGTTTCCTCTGTAAATATCCTCCCATTTGAGAGAATATCCTCTTCCTGATGGAAATATTGTGCATAGGCTGAGCTAAGATTGATGCTATGATACCACTGTAATGTTCCAAACCTGGAACTTGCGGCTCCATCGGGAATATTTTAGGATATTCCAAATTTCCTTCTATATAAAGACCACAAGTCCATTACAGAGATTGAATGTTGGGGAATTTACCGAATATTTCACCTTCACAAGGAAGAGTGAGATCCAGAGGCTAGCTGGCCCTTCACATACTCTGTCTATGGATATGCAATATTTTCACTTCGGGAATTTCTGCTACAGGGTCCTTGAGGACGCTGTATAAGGAAGCCTCTGCAAAAATAAGGCAAACCACCATTGGGATGCCATAGAAAACATCTAATACAACTCCCTTGCATAAAATAAGCTCAAAGAAATGATTCTATATGGGTTATACAAATATCTCCAAACTAGATCTCTAAAACAATGCTCAATGAGTGAGCTTACAGCAATATGTGAAAATAACCATTAAAATATGCAAATCTGAATACACCATAAGAGGGAAATGTATGCATCCAACATTATATGATTATATCAGCAATAATATACAAGAAATATTTGAGGGACAAGCCACTCAAGCTTTAAGAACCAACCTCCAATGAATGAGCAATGAAATACATGAGTTGCTACAACTCCACAAAATGTCGGAGAGCGGTGACTATGTTGTGTATATGAATTTAATAGATACTGAATATACATGAAATAAAAATTTGGCTGTAGGATACAAGAAATAGCCCCATAACAAAGGAATGGGCTGAAATACTAGATTTCTAGCCAATCTAGGAGAGATCGCTAGGAATGCCAGAGAATACCAAAACGTGACAACTAGGTTGTCACTGCAACTAGAACAAAATGAGAATGAGGTTGTGGCTGATCTTAAATCTGATTGCCCTCCTCTGATAATGTCACCAAGAAAAGGGCTGATCCCTTTGACTCAAAAACACTCCTCCTTTGAAGCTCAAGAACCCCTCTCTCCCTGCCTCCTCTGAAATAACGCAGTTCCCTCCATGGACTGCGCAGTGGGATATTATGGAATGTTGGCCCTATGCCAAAGATCTGAAATGAAGCCTAGGAATCCTCCTTGCAGCTCCTTAATGAATAGATCACTCCTCCACTAAAGAAAACCAATCAAGAGAGACTCCATGAGTTCCTCTCTTGCTGCACCTAGCAACACAACGTCCTCCCTGCTGCAGAGCTAACATTGTAGAAGATGAATGTAGCTGTGGCCAATGCTGGATTGAGGAAAATCATCTCAATCCTCATCCTTCCTTGAGGAAGAGGTAGTTATTCCCAACCGGGAACACCCTAGTGCCCAAGGGCACCACCACCCTGCTAAACAGCCCGGGGATGCAAGCCTTTGCAAACCCAATTCTAAAATCCAAACATGATGCAAATGGGCTGCCATCTCCTCCATATAAAGAAAGGGAACTCTTCTCCACCATGGTCCCACCAATTAGGGTTTCCACCCTCATGTGACTGTCTTCCCTCCAAAACTACGCAACTTCTCTAGGAAGCCTCTCCTCCTTGGGCAGCGCTGTTGAATTTAATAAAAGATGACTAAATCAAGTGAGCTGGGTTCCATTCACACCCTTAGGTGTTTATTTCAGCTTCTTATTTGCCTCCTTTTCACATAAGGAGTGTTGTTTCTTCATCTACAAGGGGCTAAGGTGTCTCCCTCCCCATTTTATTAATCAAAAATAAAATGTGCAGCTATAATGTTCCATTTTAGCTTGAGGCTAAAAATTGGGAACATTACAAAATCATTGGGTTCTTGTGGTTTTAATGGTTGAATGTCATTACATGTGTTTCTAATTTGTGATTTCCATTTTTCAATATTGTACAGGAAATTTGTAATCTCTTGTTTTAAGTTTGAATTCATTAGTAGTAGAAAATTTATATTAATTTCTACATGGTACCTATTACCCACCACTTCGTGGGTGATATCCCTAGAAGAAAAATTTTCTCCATGATGGACCTCAACCAACTTCCAACAACCCCTTGCAACCCTCAACTAGCTTGTTGTGACATTTCTCTGCCACCTGAGCTAGTTGTGTGGTCCGTCACCCATGTGTATTGATCATATGTTTGAAGATGAGCCTCGCGAATCTAAAGGTACGTCTTGTCATTTGGTAATTGAGTATTGGGGTTACTTATCATGGATTTATGGGGGGGTTTGGTGGAAATAGTGGGATTAGTTTGTAATATAGTCCCCTTGCTCTCTTTTGGATGCTATCCTTGGATCTTAGTCTCATGGAATTTTCTTTATTCACAATTTGGTTCCACGGTGGTACTACTTGGGAAAATTTGACTTTGTTTATGTGGTCTCACTCCCTTATCTGCATATATTACTCCCTTTCCACTCACTAGACAACCATTCATCATTTCTCCCACCTGGGTCCACATTGATTCTCTAGGTCACGTATGGTCAGCCTCCCTATCCCCTTTCCCCCACATTGGGTTAGGCCTGGAATGATTCCCTGGATGTTGAAGCAGCTAAAAGAAAAATTAAAAGCATAAATGGCCACACTTAACATGAAAGTATACCAAAAAATGAAAAATATAGTCGAGGAAAAAAATAATTAGCATGTGGGAAAAATCCAATACATGAGCTCTACCCCATACCCATTGTCATCACCCTATTTCCATAGTTCCTATATGAGCCTCCTTTATCATTAAGGAACCCATGATTGTCCCAACCCTTGGAGGGAAATGAACCATCCTACCTAAATGGGGGTAATCCTTTCTATATCTTTTACATCATGCTATTTTCGTTTGAGCCCCAAGAAGTTAATTAAATAAAATTCATAAAAGGAAAAATTCATGTAAGGAATGGTGGAAAAATAAAGGCCGGGGCACCTCATGTACCACGATTTCTCCCTCCTACACATTATATACCTAGTTGCAGGCTTCCCCTTATCTAGTTACCATTGAGCCCCAATATGTGGCCCATGATTGCCCCTCTCATTCGCTATTCCATTTCACTTCTTTATCACTTTCCACCCCCATTTGAGGGATGTACCTTGGACATACTATCCCCTCTAATGGTAGAACCACCTGAAAAGGTACCTCTCTAACCCCCTTTGGAACTTAGAGAAATTAGCACATGTCAAAGCCCACTATGGAAGGGAATTCCATTATGAAGTACCCACTTTGTTGTTTATGGTTTGTAAGCTCATTTACACGATTACTCTAATGAATTGTTGTATTGGAAGTCTAGGGGACACATTGGATCTTATACAGGATTGAATATGGTGTCCATTTGGGTTTGGTCTCCCTCCCTATATGGGGTCTTAACCCCCCTAGAGGGATACATTGGTACATGTAGGGTGTGTGCAGAGAGCCATGGATCCCCACTAATGTCCAGAGATTACTAAAGATCCACCTTTGGGACAAGGATTATGCAATTGGTACACTGAGCCAAACAGGACCCACAGTATCACCACACACTTGAAAAGTGTCCCAGGACTTGTAGGATGAGATGGAAACATTCATTCCATAATTTGAGCCCTTACAGATGATATACACACATGTTAGACTCATATGGAGGTCAATGGGGTCATTAGTGTGCCCCTACGCCCATTGGGAGCACCACAGGTCTACTATTTGGAGAACAAGAGACCACCACATTGTACCTCACATTTTTAGGAGTTTATTCATCATTATGGAACTTTTGGATATTAGCAGGCCTTTGAGAGGGCACCATGACATGAACATATTATTATTTGACCTCCTCAGAGGCTTATTATTTCATTTATGAGCTCGTTTGGTGGGCTTGTTACCAAAAGTTAGGTTATTTTCACATTATTTTATTTTTAGGGGCTAATGTAGGCTCATTAGCTAAAGTGAACTCCTAAAATGTGTATAAATAGGAGTTAGTTGGATTCATTTCTATCATAACTTGGATTGGGATATCTCTCTCTTAAGAGAATTTCACATTTTTTCTTTGGTGGATATTTTTTGATGATGAATGAATTTTGATGTATGGATTTGGGTTCTCTCTATATTGGAGCTTCTTATATTGAAAATTTGATGTTGGTTGGATATATTCTATAACATGTAAGTGCAAATTTGATGTCATTTTTCTTGTTGCTTCATACATTTTAATTTCGCTATGCTCATGAATAATTGCTCCATATGTTAAATGTGGAATTATGTGTCTACTTTAGGATATATATGCGAATTTGGCCATGTTATATGAATGAAATTTCCTATAGATCATGTTATATTGACAAGCCTTCACCATTTGCAAGAATTATAGTTTTTTAAAGTCACTTTTCTTCTCTAGCCTGTAACATTGGATGAAGTTGAATTTGAAGCCTCCTTGAACGATATAAATACATTCCATATTATTAATTACCCTTCAATCCATATCCCCAAGTGAAATTAGGCATGATCCTTCACAGGGTGATTATTTTAACCCTTATTTTTACCTTTTCTCTATTTTTCCAGGCCTAGCCCCATTAGGTCACCTAGCGTATCACTTTCCCATAAATATGGCCATAGGAAAAAATTGATTTGCTAGGGTCAACTGCACAGATGGATCCCCTAGGTCTCCTCAAATTTTTAAGACATTCTAAGGGCGGAATCTCAGGATATGCCAAATCCTATCTCTGGGATCATTTTTTTCCGTGTGTTTCCCAAGGCTAGCACCTCAGGATCAATTTTACCTTTTGAAGTAAAAATTATTGTTTGATCCTTTCCTCTCACCTTTTCTAGGATAGGAACATCATTGGTTGCTAAATTCCATCCCCGAACTTAGGCTGGGTCCACTTGGCCTTGTGTGGTCCCATTGGTTGTCTAAGAATATTCATCAAGGACTATTTGGGAATCAAAGTTCCCATAGGATTTTAGGGATTGGGAAGTACCTCTTCAAGTTATAATCTTCATCCTCACCCTCTAATTCTCACCCCCTCTCCTTGGAAAGTCAAGGCCCTTTATTCAAGAACAAGCAATCTCCATTCTTCACCTCCTCCTAGGTAAAGGGTTTAAGGGGTCACTTTCCATCTATTCATTGCTATATAATTTATAAGTGGCTTCCCAAAATCATCGATACTCCTCCCATCAGTGAAAGTTTGTAAAGAGAAGGGAGCCTTAGTTGTGGTGACAATAGGCTAAGCCTCCACCGTTTCCCTTAACCTAGCAGTTGCCCTCTTAGGAAACCCTTTTAGGTCCTCTGCTAGTTTGAGTGGTAAAATTTCTGGCGCCATTTCCAGGGACACGATATGTGTGTTTTTTCCCCTTAATACATATTGAAATATCGTTATTGGAAACTCCATTGGAAGAGTGAAGCCCTAGTTATTCATTGAACCTTAAGGTCAATTATTTTAGGGTGAAGTAAGAATTTTTCTAGGCATATTTAAATTCACCCTCACGAATCCTATATATTTTTCACGCATATATCAAATATGTTGTATTTCTTTGATAAATTTCTCACTTTGGACATCACTATCATCCATGGGCACCCTAATCATGTCGTAGGAAGAATGGTATGTGGGGTGCCCGTGTTTGATGGTGATCCAATGTCTACAATTGAACGTGTAGAAACATTTAATACACATAGTTCAAGAGAGAAATTGGTTCACCAAGATATCCTTATGTTATTGTTCATGGGATCTCTCGGGGGTCATAATTCATGGATGCATAATCATGAACCTAAGAGTATCTCATCTATTGAGGAGTTCATTGATGGCTTTATTAGACATTTTCAAGTGTACCCTGCATTAAGGATCCGAGAGGGAGCCTTCATTGAGCATCATCAAGACATTGAGAATCTAAGTAGTGAGCAGGTAGATGAGTCCTCCTGGGGTTCGCATGATGAAAATGATTATTTTGAGAACACGTGTTAGGATGGATGAATATATGGAAGGTGAAGTTGATACTAACCTTACCTTTCTCGAGGATATTACTTCTGATGATTATCATTTTGATAAAATTGAGGAAGGTGATACCATTATCCCATTGGAGGATGACATTAGAGATTAATTCCACATAGAAAAGGGGAAATTTGAAATTTTTGGTCCTCAATTTTATTGTGCTCCCAATTACGACATCGACAAGGGGGATGAGGATGAGATTAGTTTACCCTTTCTCTCAGGAAATGTTTATGATGACATATCCATTGGTACTCTTGGGAAGGGGAATATTTATTTTCCCTTGCATAAAGAGGGGCATTTAGAAGTGATAAATTTTCCTTTTAGGGAAGATAAAATCTTTGATACTAAAGAAATTGACAAACCTCCCACCTCTCCCAAGTATGTTTCTATGTTCAAATAACTTGACGCTTTAGATTATGATGTTAGGTAAGAAATCAAGGGATTCCCTCACCTTCTGTCACATGATCTCAAGTGGCAGTGAGCCCTTTCCCCCTTCCAAACATATTTTAAAGGATGATCTACTCCTTGATTATTGTATCTCCTTCGCCACCTCCTCAGGATCATGATCAATATATAATCTCCCCTTTACGGTGTGATTATCATGGGTAACATATGTGTGTTTCTCCACTCATCAATCTCCCTTTCCTACTAACCATAACCATGTGGATTCCATAAAATATGACATAAATGGTAAGGACCATGATGAAAATAGTATGCCCGAGATTTCCATCCATCAAAATTTAATGAGCCTAATCATTGACATCTATATATTTTGGTTAGAATAAAGGATCTCATGGACTAGATTACATCCTTTTGTTACCTCTTCTCACATAATCATCCATGTGTGGACATCATATTTCTTTGCCTCCCATCAACCTTATCATCCATGTGAGTTTGTCCACCTTCTCTTTGACATTTTCTAAATGAGTAATCATATAGGCCGATATATTTAATATTATTTGATTATATGTTGTTTGCACTGGCTTTATGATTACACTTAGTGTTAGTTTTGTTCCATATGAAAGTCAAGGTAGGATGCATTGTATGTTTATTTTCTGCATTATAACCAATCTCATATGACATTTATGACATTTATCATGATAAATTAACTGCATTTAGATTAAAAATTTCACATTTTTATTACTTGTTTTTATGAGATGACATCAAGCACGAGTTATCATAAGAAACCGTGAAAAATATTCCTACCAGTGGATTTTTTCATTGACATGTGTAGATAACAGGTCTATGGTGACCAAGAGATTTCTAAACTTCTCGTGACTTCTCGTTCGAGTAGGCTTGTCCACCTCTTCGAGAGATCACGTCCTTGTTTGAGCCAAATGTTACCCACCACTTCATTGGTGATATACCTAGGATGTAATATTCCTACTTAGCCTAAGCTAAGAGGAATATTCATTTTTTTTTTACTTTCTGTTGCATGAATAAATAAATAAAGGAGGACATGTAAAACTCCTGAAAAGACTGAATAAATCAATGCCCATGTGAACAAAGATAAATCAGGGCCATGTAAATAAATCACTGCAAGTGTGAAAGGGGTTTAAGCTGTGATACTAGGTCAACCTTGACCAAATCTACAACGTTGTCTAGATTCAATGTATCTCATAAAGGGATAGCGTAGTTCTAGAAGGAGGCCCTTCATGTGAAAGGAGCTAACCCAGGTGGTTTAGGGTTTCCAAAGGCTTTCATCTTATAAAAGGAAGGGGAAGGCAGAAAAATAAGGGTGTTGATTGATTATATTTCTAAGTATATTTTTTGTTTAGACAAATACTATTCTCTGTTGTTTTGTGGAGGATTGTGCTGCTTAGCACTTGGAGTTCCTATGTAGGGATTTCACCTCTTCCTTTGAGGATTCTTGGAGGAGTATTTGCTGATTTGATCCACTATCAGGCTTGAGGCCAAGCTATACTTCCAATTGTAGCACAGATCCAGTGAGGTTTTGTCTGCTTTTGCAAGCTGCAACAAGTGGGATTCTAGATTTGCAGAGATCTAGCTTGTTTTGGGAGCCTCTTCTCATGGAGTGTGTCTTTTAACCTCCTGGAAGAGTGCCTCACCTGTTTTCACATCAGATATGTAACTTGGAAGTTGGCCATCTATGTAATTTGAGCTACAATTTTGTTTCCATTGAGGAACCATGTTATTTTGATATGAGATTCTTCATGGTGTTTTGATCACAGTTTTGATGAGAGATCTCTGGTGCTGGGCTTTGCCTTCCACTTTGGTGATCCATGGATTAGCTTGCTAATCCATGTTCTATTTAGATCTGATCTATTGTAATGTAATTTTATATTCATAAATTACTGTATCATTTTACATATCTGCAACTTGAAACTCAGAACTACTCTTGTTTATGCATGATTAGGTCAAAACCCCAAGGGGATCTTGTAAATAAGACTATCTAGTTTCTAGATCTGAAATAGATCTGATGTTTTGTCCACATATATGTCCTAGATCTGAGTTGTAATATGCAGCTGCTACAACTCCTTTAAATAACATTTTTGAGCCATTTCTACAGATATATATGTGTTGTAGCTCTCTTTTCTCAGGATTTCTTACTCTATTGCCCCATGTATTCTATTGTATACTGAAAGAGTTTCGTTATAATTTCGATTTTCTGCTATACATTCATAAGTTAGTAATATTTGATGCCCTCCTGATTATACTATCTAAGACTGTGTTATTTCTAAAGCAGTTTGTTGCAGCCCCTCTTGTAGGGTGTTTTTCAGCTAGACTAGGTGGTGGGAGATCTGTTTACCACACCTAGTTTGAAATTTTTTTTCTCCCCTTTTGGATCTAGACTCCAGATCTACTGATATAAGGGATCCAAGGGTTTTAAAATCATTTCTATACATCGATATCCCAGGAGTGCGTTATTTCAGCAGATTTGCTGTGCTATTCCAAATCTGGGATATTACAATGGTATCAAAGCTCTCTTCTTGGCACAACCTGTGCTTTCATTGGAGCACCACAACCATGTTGCATTCAGAAGAATATGAACCTCTTACTAAGAGGGAGAAGAGGTATCAGAACAAAAGTCAGAAGAAGTATTATTATACTACTGAAGATCAAGACAAGGGTAAAGCCCCTGAGACTGCAAGTGACAAAGAAGGGGAAGAGTTTGCAAGAACTCTTTTGGTGGCCATGAAAGATCTTGCCAGAGAGATAAAGGAGATGAGGGTGGACAGAATGAGGGAATCTCTTGGGAGATTTCATCCAGGAGAAATTTCTGACATGTCTCATCATGGGATTGGTCAACCAGTGAATCTGCCACAAGCTTCACAATGCTCCACTATGCCTAATTTATTGGCTGTGGAGAATGAAGGACCACAAGAACAAGCTTCCCTTGAAGATTAATTTGTGGAGTATGATTCTCAGAGTTAGAGATTCAAGGATAACTTGAGTTTCCAAGACTTTTGTCACATCAAGGACAGAAGAAGACCAAGGCATCAGTATAGAGATGGTGGGTTCTTTCATCATCAGGATAGACACCACTCTATGGGAAGATTCTTCTTGCCCAAGTTTGATGGATAATCCTCTAGTTATGCCAATGCATGGGTAGAAAAGTTGGATATCTACTTCTAGTTGAACAAAGTTCCTGAGACTGAAGCCATCAAGATTTTAGCATTGCACTTTGAAGGTGAAGCACACAATTGGTGGTTCCATGGGTTGTATACATTGGGACATAACAATGTGACTACATATTCTGAGTTTATTAGAAGACTGGTGGAGAGGTTTGACAAGAAGGATCCTGAAGCACCCTTCATAAGCCTTGCAAAGCTGAAGCAATCAGGGGATATAGAGACTTATATCTCTGAGTTTCTGAGATTATCAGTCATGGTCCCTATCTATCTATAGCAAGGAGAGTCTACATGTTCATCAATGGCTTGGAGGAGCCTTTGCATGGGTTGGTTAAATATACCAAGCCCATTACTTTGCATGATGCCATTGAGAGGGCTAGAGACCTCCAAGATGCCTTGCCAAAAGCAAGGGAAACTTTCCAAAGCAAGGCCCCTCACTTCTCTAAGGGGAAGGAAGGAAAATATGCTCTTCCCAAGGAGAGCTCTTTGAAGAAGCCTCTTGATATTGATCTCAGGAGGGAATTGAGAAAAAATAAATTGTGCTTCAATTTCCAAGAGTCATGGGCACTGGGACATAGATGTGCTACAGGGAAAGCACACTACATAGAAGTATTCTCAGATCTTGAGGAGGAAGATGAAGAAGATGAACCTAGGAGGGGTCACATCGCTGATGATGATGAGGAAGATCAAACACCTTCCAGAAATGGTAAGGGAGCCTTTGCTCCAATAAGTGGGACTCTTGCATCTTTGAGAGGAGTGCCCAAGTACTTGACCCTAAGAGTACAAGGTTCAATAATGAATCAGAGAGTATCTGTCTTGATTGACAATGGGGCCACCCACAACTTTATTGATGCTCATATTGTGAAAAAGAGAGCAATCACTACTGATGCTTTTGAGGGATTTTATGTTTTGTTCCCAGGAGATAGGACCATGCAATGCATGCAATATGTTCCATAACTCTCTATCACTATGGGATCCTACACTTTGGTGGATCACTTCTTTTTAGTTGACATACCAGACACCAACATCATCTTGGGTGTCCAATGTTTGATTACCTTGAGGAAGGTTACCACTGATTGGAAAGCTTTGAAAATGGAGTGGGTGGACTTGAAGAGTGGGAAACCACAAATGATTAAAGGCATGCATGCTTATCCTTCACCTAGTACTTCCACACAAACAACAGAGATGGATTTGCACAGTGGAAGCAAGGATCTCACAGTTCTTTCTCTCATGTTCATGAGGATGCTGCAAGGGACATTCTTATCTCATGGCAAGCCACTTGGAATGCCATCAGATTCATTTCTTGTGGGGAAGGCTCCACAAAGTTCTACTCCAAATCTAGATCCAAGAAGGATTGGACCAATGAGAGATGAATTTACAGCACTAGGAGGCTTGGAACAGCCCAAGAATGAGGAGGATCTTCTTCCTGCATCACTATCACCCTCTCACTTTTCTGAATCTGCGCTGTGGGAGGAGAAGAATGGGGGGATCAACCTTCCAAATTTTTTTTTGGCATGTGTAATGTCAATAGGGAAATTAGCAACATGACAAGCACTTCCATGGATGTATCAGTAGCACTGTCATTGTTGAGCAGTGTGGATATTTATTGGAAATCTCAACTGCTTGTAGAGTATTCCAAATATCTCCACACATGTATGATACTAGATGGCATGCAGCAAGAAGAGAGATACTTAGTCCAAGGGGGAGTCATCTATTATCATGGTAAGGTCTTCTTGGCTAGATCTTCCAAGCTCAAGCAGAAGATCCTACAAGGAGCATATGAAGAGTTCTTCCTCAACCATATGTATTCAATGAATATCTATACCCTGATCATGAAGAGTTTTGATTGGGAAGGCATGAGGGAGGACTTACATCAGCACTTTCAAGAGTGCAATAGCTATGGAGGATTGGGGTAGCCAATGGACTATTTGCAATAGTCATCTCAGCTAGCCCTTCCTTTTCTTGAGAGGAGGGGAATGTTCATGCACAACTCCATGTGTATGAAGGACTATGATGGTAAAGGATTTGACCATCCCAAGCAAGTTGTATTTTCTTATATATTACATTCCTTGGCCATGTTTTTGTAGGATATGACTCCTAAAGGGAGTGATAGATCATGTGGATCTCATAGCTTTTTGGGGGCCAATAGAAATTCTGAACTTGGCCACTCCCTTGTTTTGCAAAGGGAGATTCCTTTTCGTGATGGGTGCTCCCCAAAGGCACCAAAATTATGTAACATATTCAGCCATGTTAAGGTGAGTCATGCAACAAATGTGTGGTGGGAATGCCATTTTCCACACTTGGATCTAATGAAGACAAGATGTGCATTGCGCTGGCATCACATGTGGGATTTTGACCCACCTCCTCAAGTTCATATTTCAGTTTTCATATATGTAGTCTTGCTTCCATACTTGGATGATATAGTTATATTGTTTTTTGGATTGTATGGATAGAATATGGGCAGCTTGTATGTACCACATGGGTTGGAACTTCTACCTGAACTTCATGATACATTTTTTAGATGTAGCATTGATTCAACCATGTTTATTTCTGTTGAGTTTTTCACTCCTGAAGGGATGGACTATGCACATATTATGTTGGCTTTGGAGGAACAATTCATGATGTATTGACTTGTTGAGCACTTGGCTTATGATGAGGACTTGATCCTTGATGATGTCATCAGTGGAGGAGGAGAAGTACTACAGCTCTTACCCTATCAGTTTCTTGAGGACAAGAAACATTTTGGAGGGGAGGACTGTAATATTCCTACTTAGCCTAAGCTAAGAGGAATATTCATTTTTATTTTACTTTCTGTTGCATGAATAAATGAATAAAGGAGGACATGTAAAACTCCTGAAAAGACTGAATAAATCAATGCTCATGTGAAAAAATATAAATCAGGTCCATGTAAATAAATCACTGCAGGTGTGAAAGGGGTTTACGCTGTGAGACTGGGTCAACCTTGACCAAATCTACAACGTTGTCTAGATTCAATGTATCTCATAAAGGGACAACGCAGTTCTAGAAGGCGGCCCCTCATGTGAAAGGAGCTAACTCATCAAGGTGTTTTAGGGTTTGCAAACACTTTCATCTTATAAAAGGAAGGGGAAGGCAGCAAAATAAGGTTGTTTATTGATTATATTTCTGAGTATCTTGTCTATTTAGAAAAATACTATTCTCTATTGTTTAGTGGAGAATTGTGCTACTTAGCACTTGGAGTTCCTATGCAAGGATTTAACCTCTTCCTTTGAGGATTCTTGGAGGAGTATTTGTTGATTTGATCTACTATCAGGCTTGATACCAAGATCTACTTCCAATTGCAGCATAGATCCAGTGAGGTTTTGTCTGCTTTTGCAAGCTGCAATAAGTGGGATTCTAGATATGTAGAGATCTAGCTTGTTTTGGGAGCCTCTTCTCATGGAGTGTGTCTTTTAACCTCCTAGAAGAGTGCCTCACCTATTTTCACTTCAGATCCGTAACTTGGAAGTTGGCCATCTATGTGAGCTACAATTTTTTTTCCATTGAGGAACTGCGTTATTTTGATATGAGATTCTTCATGGTGTTTTGATCATAGTTTTGATGAGAGATCTCTGGTGCTAGGCTTTGCCTTCCACTTTGGTTATCCATGGATTAGCTTGCTAATCCATGTTCTATTTAGATCTGATCTATTGTAATGTAATGTTATATTCAAAAATTACTATAGCATTTTACAAATATGAAACTTGAAACTTAGATCTACTCATAAACAATACCCCAAGGGGATCTTGTAAATAAGACTATCTAGTTTCCAGATCTGAAATAGATCTGATGTTTTGTCCACATATCTGTCCTAGATCTGAGTTGTAATATGCAGCTACTACAGCTCCTTTAAATAACAATGTTGAGACATTTATGTAGATATATATGTGTTGTAGCTCTCTTTTCTGAGGATTTATTGCTCTATTGCCTCATGTATTCTATTGTATACTGAAAGAGTTTTATTATAATTTTGATTTAATATTTTACATTCATAATTTAGTCATATTTGATGCCCTCCTTCTCATATTGTCCAAGACTGTGTTATTTCTGAAGCATTTTGTTGTGCATAGCTGCAACCCCTCTTGTAGGGTGTTTTTCAGCTAGACTAGGTGGTGGGAGATTTGTTTACCACACCTAGTTTGATTTGTTTTTACTCCCTTTTTGGACCTACACTCCAAATATGCTGATCTAAGGGATCTAAGGGTTTTAAACTCATTTATATACATAAATCTTCCAGGAGTGTGTTATTTCAGTAGGCTTGCTGTGCTATTCCAGATTTGGGATATTACATAGGATAAATGTTTGATCCATGATAGACCTTAACCAACAAGTAGGAGCCCCTTGCAACCCTCAAATAGCTTGTTGTGCCATTACTCCACCACTTGAGCCAACCATGTGGTCTCTCAACCATCTGTATTTATTGTATGTTTGAAGACATGCCTCCTGAATCTAAAGGTATGTCTTGTCATTTGGTAATTGAGTATTGGGTTTACTTATCATGGACGATTCTGGGCATGGATTTATGGGGGGATTTGGAGGAAATAGTGGGATTAGTTTGTGCTCCTGTCCACTTGATCTCTTTTGGATGTTACCCTTGGATCTTAGTCTTGTCAGATATTCTTTATTGACCATTTGGTTCTGGGGTGGTACTACTTGGGAAGCCCCAACTTTGGTTTCGTGGTCCTACTCCCTTATCTGCATATATTACTCCCTTTCCATTTGCTAGACCACCATTCATCATTTCTCTCACCTGGATCCACATTGACTCTCTAGGTCTACATAGGCTCATCCTCCCTATCCCCTTGCCCCCACGTTGGGTCAGGCATGGAATGATGCCCTGGAGGTTGAAGCAGCTAAAAGAAAAATCAAAGGCATAAATGGTCACATTTAACATGAAATTATACCACAAAATGCAAAATATATCTTGGACAAAAAATAATCAGCATGTGGGAAAAATCCAATACATGAGATGTACCCCATACACATGGTCATCACCTTGGTTCCATAGACCCTATACGAGCCTCCTTTATCATCTAGGAACCCATGGTTGTCCCAACCCATGGAGGGAAATGAACCGCCCTACTTAAAAGGAGGCACTCCATACTATATCTTACGCATCATGTTGTTGTCCTTTGATCCTCGAGAATTTAATTAAAGAAAATTCATAAAAGGAAAAATTCATGTAATAAATTGTAGAAAAATCAAGGTTGGGGAACCTCATGTACCACAACTTATCCATCATACACATTATATATCTAGGTGTGGGCTTCCCCTTATCTAGATACCCTTGAGCCCCAATATGTGTCCCAATTTCCCCTCTCATTTCATATTCCATTTCACTTCTTTATCACTTTCCACCCCCATTTGATGGATGTAACTTGGACATACTATCCCCTCTAAGGGTAGAAACCACCTGATAAGGTACCTGGATAACCCCCTTTGGAACTTGGAGACACTAGCACATGCCAAAGCCCATTATGGAAGGGAATGTCATTATGAAGTGCCTACTTTGTTTTTTATTGTTTGTAAGCTCTTTTACATGATTACTCTAATGACTTGTTTTATTTAAAAGATATGGGACACATTAGATCTTATATAGGATTGCAGATGGTGTCCATTTGGGTATGGGGTCCTAACTACCCAGAGAGCTACATTGGGACATGTAGAGTGTGTGTAGAGAGCCATGGGCCTCCACAATAGCAAACAACACTCCATGGATCCCCACTGATGTCTAGATATTACCAAATATCCACCTTTGGGACAAGGATGATGCACTTGGTACACTATGCTGAGAAAGACCCACAGGAGAACCACAGACTTGGCAGGTGTCCTAGGACTTGTATGATGAGATGGCAGCATTGATTCCATCATTTGAGCCGTTACAAATTATCTACATGCATCTTTGACTCATATGGAGACCCATGGGGTCATTGGTGTGCCCCCACACCCATTTGGGAGAACCACATGTCTACTACTTGGAGAACAAGGAACCACTCCCTTTCCCCTCACAATTTGTGGATTTTATTCATCATTATGGCACTTTTGGATATTATCAGGCCATTTGGAGGGCCCCGCGACATGCACATATTATTGTTTGACCTCCTAAGAGGGTTATTATTTCATTTATGAGCTCATTTGGTGGGCTTGTAACCAAAAGTTAGGTTATTTGCACATTTTATTATTTTTAGTGTATAATATAGGCTCATTAGGTAAATATAACTCCTAATAGGTGTATAAATAGGAGTTATTTGGATTCATTTGTATCATCACTTGGATTGGGATCTCTCTCTCTTAAGAGAATTTCACATTTTTTCCTTGGTGGATTTTTTTTATTTTTATGATGGATGAATTTTGATGTATGGATTTGGGTTCTCTCTATATTGGAGCTTCTTATATTGTGAATGTGATGGTGGTTGGATATATTCTATAATGTGTAAGTGCAAATTTGATGTCATTTTTCTTGTTGCTGCATACATATGAACTTCTCTATGATTAGGATTGACTTTTGCATATGTAAATGTGGAATTATGTGTCTATTTTTCTCATATATATGCATATAATCCATGTTATATGAATGAAATTTCAAATATACCGTGTTATCTTGACAAGCCTTCACCATTTGCAAGAAGTGTATTTTTTTTAAATTCACTTTTCTTCTCTAGCCTCTAACTTTGGACGAAGTTGAATTTGAAGCCTCCTTGAATGATATAAATACATTCCATATTCTTAATTATCCTTGAATCCATATCCCCAAGTAAAATTAGGCACTGATCCTTCACATTGTGATAATTTTAACCCTTATTTTTACCTTTTCTCCATTTTTCCAAAGTCTAGCCTCATAAGGGCACCTAAGGCATCACTTTCTTGGAAATCTATCCATAGGAAAAAATTTATCTCCTACGGTCAACTACATTGGTGGATCCCACAGGGCCCCTCAAATTTTGAAGACATTCTGAAGGTGGAATCTCGGGATATACCAAGTCCTTTCTCTAGATCAAGTTTTGCCATGTATTTACCAAGGCTAGCACCTAGAAGGATCAATTTGACCTTTTGAAGTAAAATATATTGTTTTATCATTTCCTCTCACCTTGTCTAGGATAAGAACATCATTATTTTCTTAATTCCACCCCTGAACTTGAGCTGGGTCCACTTGGCATTGTGTGGTCCCATTTGTTGTCAAATACTATTCATCAAGGAATATTTAGGAATCCAAGTTCTCATAGGATTTTAGGGATTGGAAAGCACCTCTACAAGTATACCCTTCATCCTCACCCTTTAATACTCACCCCCTTTCCCTGGAAAGTAAAGGCCCTTTCTTAAAGAACTAGCAATCTCCATTCTTCACCTCCTCTTAGGTAAAGGGTTTAAGGGGTCACTTCCCATCTATTCATTGATATATCCTTTATAAGCGGTTTCCAAAAAGCATCAGGACTCCTCCCATAATTTTAATTTATTAAAGAGAAGTTAGCCTTAACTATGGTGATAGTAGGCTAAGCCTCCACTGTTTCCCTTAACCTAACAATTTCCATATTGGAAACCCTATTAGGTCCCTTGCAAGCTTGAGTGGTAAAATTTATGGCACCGTTTCCAGGGATACGAGACATGTGTTTTTTCCCTTAAGATATATTTACATATCATTATTGGCAACTCCATTGGAAGAAAGAAGCCCTAGTTCTTCGTTGAAACTTAAGGTCAATGCTTGTAGGGTGAATCAAGAATTTTTCTAGGCATATTTAAATTCACCCTCACGACTCTTACATTTTTTCATGCAGATATAAAATTGACTGTCTTTATTTGATAAATTTCTTGCTTTGGACATCACTAGCATCCCTGGGCACCCTAATCATGTCACAGGAAGAATGGTACGTGGGGTTCCCATGTTTTATGGTGATCCACTCTCTGTAATTGACCATGTAGAAAGGTTTAATGCACATACTTTAAGAGAGAAACTGGTTCACCAAGATGTCCTTATGTTATGGTTCATGGGATCTATCGAGGGTCATAATTCATGGCTGCATAATCATGAACCTAAGAGTATCTCATCTATTGAGGAGTTCATTGATGGTTTGCTTAGAAATTTTCAAGTGTACCCTGCATTAAGGATCCAAGAGGGAGCCTTCATTGAGCATCATCAAGACATTGAGAATCTAAGTAGTGAGTAGGTAGATGATTCCTCTTGGGTTTTACATGATGAAAATGATTATTTTGAGAACACATGTGTTGATGTTATCACTAATTTGGTACAGATGGGATGCTCTACCAGACAACCTAGAGTAACTCTTTCAAACCAACTTATGATTGAAAATTATCCTTTTCAGCTTGAGAGGGCTCTCTCAAAGGTAGATATGATTTTTTCAAATGAAATGAAATCATATGGAAAACTCTGCAATAGTGTCTTGAGTGAATTATTATGTAGGTGAAAAATTTATAGGATTTACTACCATTGGTATTATGGAGTCAGTGTTAAGAAAATAAATGATAGTGGTTTTTCTTATGGAAGCTGAGGCATATAGATGTCTTAATAAAAGGACAACACGAATAGATATACAATAGTCTAATGCTTGAAGGAAGTCAGAGCATGGTGTACATGAATTCTGAGTAATCAAACATTAAAATACTGAAAGAAAATAGTATATAGACAAATAGTCATGAAAACACATAATGAATCTCGTGAAGAAAAGCCAACAAACTATTGTATATTATCGAAGACAAAGTTGTGCCAGTAGTAAAGTAACATTGTTCAACCCTCTGTTCTTCGAAATACTTCCTATTAATAGGATTCATTCACTTTACATTGGATCTACCTACATGGATAGATCATCAAACTTTTTTTCTGACGCCTATCTTAACTAATAGCAAAATACATGGAAGTAAAACTAACATCTATTAAATTTAAAACTTACATAACTAATAGTAATTTTCCATCTATTTATTACATCAACTAACTTAGAGGACTACATATTTACATCAAATATGGTCATGTGCTTGAGGAGCACTGACCATGACTGAGACATTAATGTCCTTACTGACTTAGGAAACTAATCCTCCTACTTTTAAGGAAGTGGTGTCATCATAATTGTTGATTGTCTTCATGATGATCTGATGAGCTAGACAGCCTTGTTGAAGACCAAAAATCCAACAAAATATTCCACTGATACTCTTTAAACTCTCCACGTGGATGGATGACCTCCAATGAACCCTCAAAACAAAAAATTGCAACAAAAAATTGCTCGCTGCGGAAATAGGGTATTCAAGGAAATTTTGTAGCAAATTGATTCACCCACCTATGCCACCTGTTATCCCTCTTTTATGATTTGGAGATGTTTTTTGAACCAAATGAGATAAATATAAATTTTTCCCGACCTTAATTTTGACTGTATTGATGATTTTAACCAAAAAGCCACCTACAATGATTTTGTAGCGAAATATGGGCTTCAAGTTTGGGATTTGCTACAAAATTTCCTAATTGGAAGAAAACCCAAAAATCATTCTCCTTATTCAAAATTTTGACTAAGAATCTGTAAATGCTGATTTTGTAGGATGCAAAAATGTCAAAAAAAAGAAGGTAATTGGTCTGCTCTTCAAGCTTTAGAAGCTTCTCCTTTGCCAGTAGGAGCTTGAATACCTTCAGGTTCATTTATGACTGTGATTTTGAGGCCCTTTTTCTTTAACTTTTCCTATATCATATCTAGTTTCTCTTCTAGCTCTTTTACTTGGCCATTGAGCTTCTTTCTTTTAGATATCAACCATAAATTTCTATTTCTTGTGTGCTTCATTACCCTTCTGAAAGGAAGTGTCCTTTGCAATAGTTTCTTGGCATTGGTTAATGATTCATAATATTGATTTAGTTCCTCATTTACCTTTTCTTTGAAATATTCCATCAGCTTCCTGTCTACTTTGTCTTCCTGCAACTCTAATTTGGTCTCAATAACCTCTTCTCTAGCCTCTCTCAACTGCTCTTTTAACACGTGCACTTCCATTTTCCCAACCATTTTCTGTTCACCCTTTATTTGCACAATGATATCCTCTACAGCTGGGGACAAATAAATGATATCTTCTGTAATAGGCTTCTTACCTTTGTCAGTAACTCCTGTCTCCTTGTTTTCCATAACACCCTTGGCAGGTTGCGGCCTAGTGAGTGGTCTTCTTGGCTAGAACATAAACCCTACATCTTCTCCTAAAAAATAAAGATTTTTAGTAGTCATACCTTTCTTTTTCTTATTTTCACCTTAAATATCCTCAGCTCTAACCATTGGAGTCTCCTAAATGTCTATAGCTTGAAGAATATCTTCAAGGTTCCTCTTCCCAATTGTTTGAATTCTGGTTATCCTTCTGTGGCTTTTCTTACTGATCTTTTTTTGCTGCTTGAAAGTGATAGATGTGAAGTTTATGCCTCTTGTGTAGGCTCTATTTCAATATCCATTGGCTCTATAATGGGCTTCATATCCTCCTCATTCACATCCATTGTCTCAGCTGCATACTTGTCATTCTTGTTTGAAGGAGTGGCTTTTGAATTTAGAGTCTCCTTGGGTGTTACTGAATCAACTTCATAACCACTGAGAAAAAGAAACGTAGCCCAGTCTCTATTTATTTTCTTTAGCTCCTCTAGCACCAGGAGTTTGATTAACCCATGATGGAAAATTGAGGTCTCCCTATTTTTTTCCCTAGCCTGAACCTTGTTTGACATCTTCCCTAACCTCCTAAACAAGAAAAAAAGGATGATCAAGTAACTGATTACAAGTGAAGTGCAATAAAATCTTGAAATGCTATAGGTAGACCATATGAAATCTCCCCTCATAAGTGAAGTACTTTTGAATCACAAACAACAATTTGGAGTAGTTCTCTTTCATGCAGCTCCTTGGAATTCCATATGCCATGTCTACTACAATGTGTTTTGGTTTTATAAATTCATCACAATTCTACATATTGAACCTACTGGCTTTAAATCACTCTTCACCCTCCCTTGGTATCTCTGTGGCTTGAGAAATGGTCCAAGGTGACACTGTAAAACTTATAACCCCCACCTTCAAAGTTGTGCCTACAAAACTTACTACAAAATCCCTTGATATCTAAGCATGAAAACCTTGAATTTTTTAACATAATTTTAGGCATCCAACGTTGCTGAAAGCTTCTACAAAGCTGGGGTATTCATTGAGTAGCTTGAGATCCATAGGTTCATATCTTAAACATGAGACTCCTTTGTATGTTTTCTTCTTCATGTCCATCTTCCTTTCCACCACACCACCTTCTTGAAATAGTGACACTTGCAAGGAAACAAATGAACAAAAAGTTGATTGTGGTGGAGCTAGACTCTTCAAGGATGCTAATAAACTAATACATGCAAAGATCAAAATGAATATGAAAGAGAGGAGCTTTGGAGATGATTTTAAATAATTAAATTCGAATGTGGAAGGAATAACAACAAATGGGATGAGTGAAAAGGTGATGATGAATGGTACTTATGATTTTGCATGCTTAGATGACTATAATAATCGATCATATGACCTCACCTTCACCCTAAACCACTAGAAACTTGACAAATCATCATCCCATTTATTTGTGCAGAAAAACATGATTCCACAAAATTTTCAGTTATAAACCTGACATATTCGCTATGGACTGGTCATGTGATTCTGTAGCAAAATCTTCCTATTTGTAGTTATATTCATTTCAGAATCTTGAAAAAGCATACATGTGGCCACTACCTAAATTTAAAACAATGCATGTGAGCCTAAGTTGGATTTTGATAGATTTGACTGAGATGACATGACCAGTGGCGTATTCTAGACTTAGGATAATGACCATTTCATGAGTTTTCCTCAATTTCATGAACCAACTTTATGAGAATAAATGAAACCTAGGTTAATGACCCTATCAATCAAAAATTTAAAATTTATGTGTGATAACAGTTGGGATGGATGAATCTATGGAAGGCGAAGTTGATACTAACCTTAACTTTCGCGAGGATATTACTTCTGATGATTATCCTTTTGAGAACCTTGAGGAAGGTGATCCCATTATCCCATTGGAGGATGACATTAGAGATTTTTCCACATAAAAAAGGGGAAATGGGAAATTTTTCATCCTAAATTTAATTGTGCTGCCATGTTAGCTCCCTATATTACTAGTGTAGTCACTTATTGTGGTTAGTATAGCCCCCTTATTATTATTGTTGTACCCCTATAACCCCCATATTTTTATTATTGTGCCCTTACATTATTATTGTTAGGTCAGATAGGATTATATTGTGACCCCATGGACTCCTATATATAGAAGGGGGTTTTTTCATTTGTGTTAGCCACCTATGAAATTTGCTATACTAGAAGGTGGCTAAATCATTTTTGGAGCCTTCAAGGAAAAAATTTTATTGCAAAAAGTGTTGGCTCTTTAAGACTCTTGAAGGCCTCATGCCTTTGTCCAAATCTTCACTGTTGTGCCCATTTACACTATAAAATCCTGTTGATTTCCAAGACAAAATACTGCTGCAAACTCCTTTTCCCTTTCCTTTCCTCTTTCTAAACTAACCTCATTTTAACCCCTTCATCCCCCATGAAGTCTTTCATTTTCATATTTTCCCCCTTTTCCTCCATCGAAACCCCTTTGACAAGGTTTAATACCCTTTCTTTGCCTTCTCGAAACCCCCCAACGTCCACTAAAAACATCGAAATTGCATAAAAAATCACATTTTTTATATTATAGACTTAAGCCCCCTTGGGCTAAGTCTTTAACCCTTCCCCTCCATGCGCCCTGGTGCTGGAACCAGGCGCTAAGCCATCCGAGTGCCTATCACATCGCAAAGAGCCGAGCGCATAAATCTTTCACCATGGTAAAAGCTCCGATGTCGATTAGCCTTGTGCATAAAACCCCTGGTCATGTTGCTTTCCATATAACCCACGGCCCCATAGATGGGCGCCAAACCGTATTGCAAATATTTTAAGCCCCCGAAGCTTAAACCTTTGTTATATTAAATTTTTGGGTTTTAAATATTTTCGATCATTGACTATTCAAAACCGGGTGGGTTGATCGCACCACTTTTGAGAGGAAAGCGTTTTTTTCTCGATAGGCAGTGATCAATGCCGCCGGCCGACACGTGGCCTCGGGCGGTATGGCGATACCATTTTCCCCGGGCGTTAAATATCGGATGTGGATTGAGCGTGATATCGATGCGCACAGTCCGATCTGAGGCTGCTCATCGGACGGTGATCGCGCTCTAAAGAAGCCCGAAAGATAGACTAAGGTATGACGCGGTATTAAAATCATCTCCGCAGTCAATCTAATCTGCAGATTGATGGCCCAAAAATGGTTTCCCTCGTCCCCACAGCCATGACAACAGTCCCGCAGAGCCGGTGGCCCCGAATACCCAGCCAGCATCCACGCGGCATCAACAGATTGGGGCGAGTCTTCATTGGTCCTCGCACAATCATCCAATGTGGACCCGGGGACTTTATGTAGCATGATTTTATTAACCATTTTTGGAAGTCCGGGGCATGTTTCTAAGGTTTTTTGTTACCTGATCTTCACCGTTGATCGCGTGGGCCGATCTCATCCGACGACCCACGTTCGTCCCAATCCCCAAACGCCATTTTTCACCATTTTTCACCAAAAAAAAGGTTTTTAGCCCATTTTCTTCATTTTTCCAAATACAGTGACTCATTCACTTTGAATTTTCGCCCTCGCTCTTGACCGTTGATCTCTGCACGATTGACGGTTCTGATTTAATTTCCTCCTCCACTCTCCTTTGACCTCCTCTAATCAATCTTGACCATTGGATGATGCCATCCAACGGCCATGCTCTCTCCATGTGCCTTTTGAAGCAATAAACCTATATATGTAGGATTTTATAATGATTGTTCATATTTTGCAGGGTTTAAATGGTTTTTCCGCTATATTGAAGAAAAATTCAAAGGCTAAGGGTGAGGATCCTCCCGCCTTCGATTCATCAAAGGGAATCATTTGTAGGATTCAACTCCATGTTTCATCAATGATTCATGAGGCATTGATACCATTTGATCCCTGTGCAGCCCTGCACACCAACAAACACAGAGAATCAAGAACAAATCAAAGAGTATCAGTGTTGAAGACAAGAATACACCAGAACATGAGATTGAAGACGGATCTGTGGGGATTACGGCTAAGGTGGATTATCAAAATCCTAATACCCCTATTAAAACATAGTTTAAAGGTAAATCATAAAGGTTCATCAGACAGAAAGCCTCCACCGCCACATCCGAGGCAAATAGATTCCTCCCAGCTATCACAATGCCACCTGTGTCTCAAAGCATTCAAACAGAGGCCAAAGTTATTGATCAAGATCAGGTATTTTCCTCAGCGTAGCCAAAGAAGTTGATTCTATAGATAAACTTAAAGACAAAATATCAGTAGAGTTACTTTGACATCAAAGAGAGCCTCAAAATTCAATAACAGCTCTCACCGAGCTTAAATCTTAATGTAAATTATTTAATACAAAGGACACCTATGTAAGCTTCTTCATCGAGCCCCCCAAAGGCCGAAGAACCATCAAGTCTGTATTAATTATATTTGGAGATATTTTATCAAAACTCACCTCCTCATTCTTCTATAAATACTACTGGAGAAGATGAGAGAGGGGTTGGTTGATCACTAGTTGTAATATTGAAACTCTCTGAAATAATACATAGTATGTTGAAGTTGAAGAAGAAATTGAAGTCTTGGAAGTCCTGATGATGTTGTTGCATGCTTGTTCTTGAGAAGGCTCTATCATTGGATCCATGAGCTTGGCTGTTGGTGAAGTATTCTAAATTGTTTAATGTTTTTCCCTTGTTCTCATTATGTTCCATAATTTCTTACTACAGTAGGATGAAAGTTTTAGGCTAAGAAATGACTCCTAGAAGCACCTTAGACCTATTTGTCCTTCACTGTTTTATGTTTTCTTCTGCTGAGGTATTTTAGAGGCTTAAATCTTTCTCTTTAGTCCGCATGCTCGTTTATTTCTCTAATAAGTTCGATTACTTAGTTTCATCATGATTTATTTTTCTCCCTGCTTGTCTGCTACCACTTAAGAACTATTAGTGAAGTCTCCCTTTGAAGTATCTTTGTTTATAGTAAGCCAAGGAGGTCTATTCTGATCATGCCCTTTGTCCTTGTTTAAACAGTTGTCTTAACGGTCTTTTATAGTTGTCATCATAGATGTGTTAGGTGTTCCCTCTTCTATGACTGCAATTATCAGTGAATCTTTTATGTTTTATAAGTCATTTAAAATAAAATCTTTGAGGAAATAGGGTGTTCCCCAAATATTATATTTCATTTTGAAAGTTGTCTCGAAGTCATTATTTTCTTAAAGAATGTTTGTAGAATTTATGGTTAGCCCTGTCTATCAAATATTTATTTATTGTTCAAGTTATGTTTTCAAGTTCCCTTCATTGAGAATCAAATTTCTCTTTCCAAATCATTGATGTCCATCTCATTCCAAAACCAAAGGATCCTACGGCCAAGTTAGATTTGCCCTCTGATATCCCATATCCATTGATGAGTATGTTATGACCTCTTGTTGACTCCATTTACCAATGAACCAGAGGTTTCTCCATTCTATATATCTTTCCTAAACCTTTCATGTTCTGTTGTATCAATTCAACTAAAAAAATAAACAAACACCTGCACTTAATAACTAGTCTAAAACCAATACTCAAAGCACACAAGATAAACCTTTGGAAAAAAACATTTGAGAGATCCCTCTCTGAGAACAGGAGGACTAGATCTTGTAACTCTAAATATTGGTTTTGATGTTGCCTTGTCTTTTGATTTGCCAAACTATCAAAACATGAAACACCAACATAATGGCGATCACAGTGGGACCCTGAGTAAAATCTTCAAAATTAAACACTCACTATCTAGTATAACATAAGCAACCTCCTTCAAGCACTACCCAGCATAACGGAAATCATAATAGGACTTATTTTGAATCAGTTACAAACTAAGTAAACCCTTAGGATTCTCTTAGAACCTTATCAAACCTTGAAGGATTCAGTTACCAAGCCATACGAGTAAACTCTATTTGTTTGAACACCTTAGATAAGTGAAAAATCAGACTTAGAACACTCTCTTAACTTATAAGACCGAAATAACTCAGAAAAACCCAAAAAATATTTTATTTTGGCTTCACAAATAAACATGGTGGTGGAACCATCCAATATCTTACCTTCATAAAAGCTAAAAAGTTTCCACCTGGCGACTCCACTAGCCTCAGTAGGCCTATTACTCATCTAGGTTCCCAGATCTCTTTATGACTGTGTTAACTAGCCTGAAAGATGTTTACAAGCCTAGTCCCATACTAGATAAGACGTCGTGAGAGATAAAATTCCCAAAAAACAGTCCCTAAGACCTCAACCTCTCTCATTTTTGAAAAGCAGTCTGGCTTCACATAGGATCAACACTAGATCCCATCCAGACCCAAATCCTCCTTTAATCATTGACAATCCAGAGAGAATTCTGTGGCAGACTTCTACATCTGGAGAATCAACTGCTAATAGGAGCCTCTTAAGAAAAAATTATGTCCCTGAAAACCTTGTTGTCTTAGAGGATTCACGCTTTGATTTACATCATACAAAGAACATCTTTATAGCTATATCTCAAGGTGATTTAAACCAAACTGATCTTGATATTGCAGATTTGCAACAAAGCTTAAATAGGGAAGCCTCACCTTCCACTCCTCCTGACTCCCAGCTTCTTCATCACTTTATCCTTTTCCATAACAAGTCTGCTCAAAATCAGTTTTGTTGGCCCAAGTTTTTCTTCCACTCCAATTCATACTACCACTGTGCAAAACACTCTTGTTCATCCCACTTTCCCTTTTGCAAGCCCACCCCTTATAAATCCACCCTTATTTCCATCTATGGCAACATGGTATGCCCCATTAGTGTTACCACAACCTCTACTTCCCCTACCAAATGATTACCAATCCAAAATCCCTCATTTCACTGGAAATGAGTCTACACCAGCTCAACATCATGTAGATAGGATGGAAGATGCTTTTGATTACATGGAGATAGAAGAAGAAACTGTGAATATGAGAATATTCGCCCAAAGTTTAGGAGGAGATGTGAAGAAATGGTTTAAAAACTTACCTCCTAATAGCATAAATGATCTTCCTGCCTTGCATCAAACATTCATCAACAAATGGGAACTCAAAAAGAATCTTCTCCAAATACTAGCAGAGTACAGCAGCTTCAAGAGAAATCAAGGGGAGAGAATTCATGAATACTCCACTAGATTCAATAGTGTTTAAAATGCTCTTCCACCTCACATGAAACCTCCTCAAGGCATGGCATTAGTAAGGTATCCCAAAGGCCTTGATACTGAGATGACTTATCAGTTAAGGGAGAGAGACTACTTAACCTTAGAAGACATGCAGAAAGGAGCTATGAGCGTAGAAGCAAACATAATTGAGAAAAGAAATAGGTTGAGATTAGAGAGGAGGGTAACTTATAAAGATGACCTACTACCTTCAACCTCAACTTCTGACACAAGAATTGACAACCTAGTGAAGGTAATGGAGAGGATGCTTGAGAAGATCAATTTAAATGAGAGAATGCCACCAAGAGAACCTCAAAATAACCAAAACAAAAATAGAAATTAGAATTATAGAAGAGAAAAAAATCAAGATAAGAAAAAAGAAAGTGACCAACAGATTATACCTCCCTTCCAACAGAACTATGTAGATCAATATGAGGAAGATAGGGAGTTGGAAATATTGGGAGAATCTCATGTAAACTTGATTGGATCAGACAGTGGGGATGAGGTTTTCATCATTGAAAAAGAACAAGGTTTCTTCTTCGATCACAGTACAAACACCTATGAATATCCTGATGACTATAGATTGGGGTTTGAAAATGAAATAATGGAGGTGCACAAACAATATGATCTTAGAGCAAGGGGAACATAGATAATTCAAAGGACAAAAACACTAATTTTGCTATCAAGAAAAACACAAAAACTTAGCCCAAAAAGACAACAGAAAAAACCAACATTGTGACCAAGAAACCAGACGTAAACAAAGACAAAGGTTTCTAGCCAAATGTTGAACAGATTACCCCTAGCACTTCAGCTAGTGGTCCTAATAAAACTATACCAATTACCAGTCCAAACAAGGTTCAGCAAATAAAAATCGCTGAAAATAATTCAATTGAAAAGACAGATGTAAATATGAACAAGTCAATTGTTCCTTTCAATATTGAGGGAGATATTGCTAAGATAAAAATTACCATCCCCCTAGCTGAAATAGTAACCCAAGAGGTGTACAAAAACCATGTTTTGAAAGCTTTGAACTTAGGAAGTGATACTGACACCTTAAACTTGACAGATGACAAACTTGAGTTGTTGTTTGGTCCAGAAGTTGAAGGAAAATATCAAGAAGGGGCTGTCCCTCCTATGTTAGCTTGAACATACATGAGAAAATTTTACACAATGCCATGTTAGATTCAGGAGCTTCACACAATCTAATGCCCAAGGTGGTAATGGAAAGCTTAGGCTTAGAGATTACTAAACCATAGAAATATTTATATTCCTTTGACTCAAGCAGAGTCAAATGTTTGGGTTTAATCAAATATTTATGTGTTAATTTAGCTCAAATTACCGCTAAGAGTCTAGTGATGGACATAGTGGTAGATGACATTCCCCCTAAATATGGCATGCTCTTATCAAGATCTTGGGGAGACAAGCTCCAGGGAAGCCTTCAAATGGACATGTCTTATGCCACCATCCCTGTTTTTAACCAAAACAGAAGACTATACAGGGAATCTCACATGAATTACATGGTGAGAAATACAGACAAACCAAAAAACTCTCCAATCTATTCTATTCAATCAAGTTTAGATTACTTTATCTTATGTAATGAAGATGAAATCACTCAGCAAGATAAGGAAAAAATGGACCCAATCAGTTCACCAGAACAATCAAGTCTTCCCTCTAATAAAATTCAAAATACTGACAATCAACAGCAACAAGAAAATGAAAATGAGCCAAATATAATTTAGACAATAAACTTTGATGGATCCTGTAATAAAACAAGTGCAGGATCAGGTGTTTGGATTCAAAATACGAATCAGAGTTTTTCATATAAATTAGATTTCCCATGCACTAACAATATCGCTGAGTATGAATTCGTTCTCCTAGGCTTACAATTTCTTAAATAGTTAGAAGCCAAAAGGATATCGATCTTAGGAGATTCCAAACTTAGCATAAAAAAAATCAAAGGAGAATACTCAGCTATAAATCCAAGGCTTGGGGAATATTGGAACGCTGCCCTTGATTTCTTGAAAACCTTTGAAAAATATGAACTTATTTTCATTCCTAGAGCACTGAATCATCTAGACAATGAACTCTCCTTCAATGCCAGCAATTGCCAAATACCTGAGATTAATGAACATCTTTGCATAAAGATAAAACACAGGCCTGCTGTGCCTGATAATGACGATCACTGGCAAGTTTTTGACTCTGACAAACACGTAGATGATTTCTTAAAATCAGAAAACGATTTCAACATACCAATAGTAGAATCCAGACAAAAAGAGAATTGTTTGTATATTGAACAAATCCCAAAAGTTGAAATGACATATACTGCTGATATAAATCACTATGAGAATCCTTTTTAAGTAGAGGCAATTGAAAACACAGACCAAGAAGACTTGGAAGTTTCACAATGCAAAAATGATAAAATTCCAAGAGGTCTAGCACCCTTAGAACACCTTTTTGATTTTAACGATGTAGCCAAAGAACCAAGAATGGAGCCTGTGGAAATGAATGTAGAAGAACATAACATAGGCAGTCTAGCAGAACCCAAGATGATCAAACTGTCTAGCACTCTCCCAGCTCACATAAAATTGCAATACATAGAACTGTTCAAAGAGTTTAAAGATGTTTTTGCTTGGGGATACAAAGACCTAAAATCGTATGATACCAGCATCATCCAGCATAAGATCCCTTTGAAGGAAAATCAAAAGCCTTTTTAACAAAAACTAAGGAGAATAAACCCTGTTTTATTACCTTTAGTTAAGGTATAGATTGAAAAGATTCATGCTACTGGGATCATTATACCAATTAGATATTCAGAGTGGGTATCAAACTTAGTTTTTGTTAGAAAGAAAACAGGGGAAATCAGGCTTTGTATTGACTTCAGAAATAAACAGAGCCTCTTTAAAAGACAACTACCCCTTACCCAAGATGAACCATATACTTCAAAGGGTGGTTGGGTCAAGAAGGATATCCCTCTTAGATGGGTTATCAAGTTACAACCAGGTGTTAGTGCTCCCAAGTGATCAAATCAAAACTGCTTTTACCACACCTTGGGGCACCTTTATGTATGTCAAAATGCCTTTCGGATTAATGAATGCAGGGGCCACCTTCCAAAGGGCCATGGACATAGCATTTTTTGAAGATATTGGCTATTTTATAATCATTTACCTTGATGACATAACCATATTCTCAAAAACTGATGAAGAACATCTGATTTACTTGAGAAAATTTTTTGAGAAGTGTAGGAAATTTGGCTTGTCATTGAATCCCAAGAAAACACTCTTTGGTCTCCAAGAAGGTAAACTTCTTGGTCACATAATTTCAAAAGAAGGAATCAAAATAGACCCTACAAGGATAGATGGCATCTTGCAAATCAGCCATCCAAGAAACCTCAAAGAATTACAATCTTTCATTGGAAAGATTAATTTTTTGAGAAGGTTTATCCCCAACCTTGCTAAGCTATTAAAGAATATTACAAACATGCTTAAAAAATATGTAGGTGTAAAATGGACTTTACCATCTAAACAATCATTTGAACTGGTCAAACAAGCTCTTACTCAAACGCCAGTCCCGATTAGTCCAGATTTCACCAAAGACTTTTATATCTTTTCTTTTGCATCTGAGCATAAAACAACTGCAGTTTTACTTCAAAAGAATGAATTGGGGCAAGAAAAACCAATATCCTTCTTTAGTAGGGCCTTAAGAGATGCTCCTCTCAAATATAACATAATGGAGAAGCAAGCCTTAGCATTAGTGAAAGCATTAAAAGACTTTAGGGTCTATATTTTAAACTCTCACATAATTGATTTTGTTCCACATACTGTTGTCAAGGACATTCTAAGTCAAGACCCTGATGGTAAAAGGGGAAAATGGATTGCAACTATTCTTGAGTATGACTTAGAAATCAGGCCCACCAAACTAGTTAAAGGGAAAGGATTAGCAAAACTTATGGATGAGTCTAACTTCCAAGCACTAGACATGAATATGGTAGATGTGTTGGAAGAAATAGAAGAGTCTACTGCTCCTTTCATTGATGAAACATTTCTGACTTCTCCTTGGTATGCTGAAATTATTTATGTGCTTTTATATTTGAATGCCCCTCCTTCTTTGTCTAAAACTAAAGCTATATTTTTGAAACAAAAATCTTTAAGTTTTTTCATCTTAGATGGGGTATTATATTGGAAAAATGCTGTTGGAATTTTTCTTAAATGTTTACTTAAAGATGATGCAGGGAAAATCATGCATGAGTTACATGATGGAGAATGTGGAGGACACCTCTACTGGAAGGCCACAACAAACGAAATTCTTAGATCTGGTTATTATTGGCCTACCATTTTCCCATACACTCAGAAGTTGGTCATGTCTTGCCATAAGTGTTAATTTTTTGATGGCAAAAGAAAACTTCTTCCCTTACCCTTACATCCTATCAGATTTGAGGCGCCTTTTCAACAATGGGGTTTATACTTCATTGGGGAATTCACCCATCCTCCTCAGCTCAACATAAGTGGATCCTCATAGCCATCGACTTCTTTACCAAGTGGATAGAAGCTATACCTTCCAGGAATGATAATGACTCTGTCATTATCAAGTTTCTTGAAACAAATATCCTATCCAGATTTGGTTGTCCCAGGAAAATCATAACAGACAATGCTGTTGCTTTTAAGTTTAAGAAGATGGTTGATTTCTGTTACAAATACCACATAACCTTGGGCCATTCCACTACCTACTATCCCCAAGGAAATGGATTAGCTAAATATTCCAACAAGAGTCTCATCAATATCATCAAAAAACTGTTGGAACAGAATAAAAAATCATGGCACGGTAAGCTGGCTCATGCCTTATGGGCTAATAGGTTAACTACAAAGAAATCAATAAATATGTCCCCCTATCAGCTAGTCTATGGCATGGATGCAGTCTTTCCCACCTCATTAGGAGTCCCAGTCATGAAGCTCCTTTAAGAAGTATAGGCTGAAGAGAATGATATGCAGAGGAGAATCAATCAAACTATCCATTTACAACAGACCAGAGAAGAAGTCTATGAAAGAACACAGTTAGTCCAAGAAAATATGAAGAATCTATTTGATAAGAGGACTAAGGCAGACAATTTCCAAGTTGGAAATGTTGTTCTTAAGTGGGATTCAAGAAGAGAAGAGAAGGGAAAACATGGCAAGTTTGAGAACATGTGGAAAGGGTCATATATTATTCATGCTGAGAGGGGTCACAATGCATTTTTCTTGAAAGAATGAATGGGGAAGATCTGTATGGAGGCCCTGTCAACGGTAGGATGTTAAAGAATTACTTCTGCCAGGAATCATGACCCTGTCAATGGTAGGATGTTAAAGCATTACTTCTGCCAGGAATCATGAGTTTCAAAGCATTTTATTTTCATTATAAATATCATAGTCTGAACGTTGCATTCAAAGTTATAAAAATTAAAATACAAAAACAGTAAAAGAGAGAAAAGAGGGCAGATTGTAAAAACAATAAAGGTACAGCCCCATACCAAAAAGAGAAACAAAAATCTGAAAGTGTGTAAGCTTAAATGCCACTCCTAAAGAACACACTTCTAGTTAGTCAAACTATTTAAATCTTGACTAATTAGTTTTAAATTTTCTGCTGATAGGATAGTGAATTCGATTTGCCAAATTGTTTAATCTTGTCTTATCAGTAGATAGTTTAGGATAGAAATTAAAGGTTCAAACATGCTCAAAATATGAACCTGAGTTTCCAAGCGAGAAAATGACTCAAATCTATTTCAAATTCTGAGTCAAAAGATGTAAAAATCTGGTTCTAATAAGCTCAAAGTCTAAACCAGTTAGCAAAGGAAAGACAGCTCAAAATAAAAGTCAAAATAGAGCTGTAAAAAAGAGGAAGGAAATGCTTTGAAATTTCAGATCTTAAACCTTCCATTTTGATTTAAATTTCTGCAAAATAAAATCTATGTGCAACTTGTTTTTCATGCCATAGATCAGCAACAGATTAGACTGTTCAATCCTGACTTGTATGCTTTTAAATTTCTGTTGTAGAATTTAGAGAATAAAGTCTGTTGGATAGTTTAATCCCAACATATGGTAGATTAGGTAGAGAATCATATGGGCTCAACTGCTTAATATGAGTCCATGGAGAAATAAGGAGTAGAAATAGATTAGATTTCCTGCTTTCAAAAGAATAAAAATGTTGTAAAAGAGTTTTCCAATCCAAGTGCACTCAAATGAAGAAAAAATGTTAGATCAGTAGGATTGGGTACGTAGAGAGCTTGTTGATGAAATATCCATTGTTTTTATGGCTGATAATATGTTTTCAAAGCAAGATCATCACAGCAAAGGAAGAGTAGCCCAATGGATGAAGCATAGGTCAGCTTCCCAGAGAAAGCAAGTCTGAAGTTCTTGATGCCTTCTAGAAGGCACCATCCCCAAGTGGATCCACTGTTAGCTACCTATGAAATTTGTTATACTAAAAGGTGGCTAAATCATTTTTGGAGCCTTCAAGGAAAAAAATTTATTGCAAAAAGTATTGGCTCTTGAAGACTCTTGAAGGCCTCATGCCTCTGTCCAAATCTTCACTGCTGTGCCCATTTACACTCTGAAATCCTGTTGATTTCCAAGACAAAATACTGCTACAAACACCTTTTCCCTTTCCTTTCCTCTTTCTAAACTAACCTCATTTTAACCCCTTCATCCCCCATGAAGTCTTTCATTTTCATCTTTTCCCCCTTTTCCTCCATCGAAACCCCTTTGACAAGGTTTAAGACCCTTTCTTTGCCTTATCGAAACCCCCCAACGTCCACTAAAAACATCGAATTGCATAAAAAATCACATTTTTTATATTATATACTTAAGGCCCCTTGGGCTAAGTCTTTAACCTTTCCCCTCCATATGCCCTGGTGCTGGAACCAGGCGCTAAGCCATCCGAGCGCCTATCCCATCACAAAGAGCTGAGCGCATAAATATTTCGCCATGGTAAAAGCTTCGATGTCGATTAGCCCTATGCATAAAACCCCTGGTCATGTTGCTTTCCATATAACCCACGGCCCTGCAGATGAGTGCCAAACCATATTGCAAATATTTTCCACCCCCGAAGCTTAAACCTTTGTTATATTAAATTTGTGGGTTTTAAATATTTTCGGTCATTGACTATTCAAAACTGGGTGGGTTGATCGCACTGCTTTTGAGAGGAAAGTGGTTTTTTCCTGATCGACGGCGATCAACGCCGCTGGCCGACACGTGGCCTTGGGCGGTATGGCGATACCATTTTCCCTGGGCGTTAAATATCAGATGTGGAGTGAGCGCGATATCAATGCACGCCGTCCGATCTGAGGCCGCTCATCAGACGGTGATTGCGCTCTGAAGAAACCTGATAGATAGACTAAGGTACGACGCGGTATTAAAATCATCTCCGCCGTCGATCTGATCTGCAAATTGATGGCCCAAAAACGGTCACCCTGGTCCCCACAGCCATGACAGCAGTCCTGCAGAGCCGGTGGCCTCGAATACCCAGTTAGCATCCACGCAGCATCAATGGATTGGGGCGGGTCTTCGTTGGTCCTTGCACAGTCATCCAATGCGTACCTGGGGACTTTATGCAGCATGATTTTATTAACTATTTTTGAAGTCCGGGGCATGTTTCTAAGGTTTTGTGTTACCCGATCTTCACCGTTGATCGCGTGGGCCGATCCCATCCGACGTCCCACGTTCATCCTGATCCCTAAACGCCATTTTTCACCTTTTTTCACCAAAACAAAGGTTTTTAGCCCATTTTCTTCATTTTTCCAAATACATCGACTCATTCACTTTGACTTTTCGCCCTCGCTCCTGACCGTTGATCTCTTCACGATCGACGATTCCGATTTAATTTCCTCCTCCTCTCTCCTCTGACCTCCTCTAATCATTCTCGACCGTTGGATGATTCCATCCAATGACCATGCTCTCTCCACGTGCCTTTTGAAGCAATAAACCTATATATGTAGGATTTTATAATGATTGTTCATATTTTGTAGGGTTTAAATGGTTTTTCCGCTATACTAAAGAAAATTTCAAAGGCTGAGGGTGACGATCCTCCCACCTTCGATTCATCAAAGGGAATCATTTGCAAGATTCAATTCCACGTTTAATCAATGATTCATGAGGCATTGATTCCATTTGATCCTTGTGTAGCCTTGCACACCAACAAACACATCGAATCAAGCATAAATCAAAGAGTATCAGTGTCGAAGATAGAAACACACCAGAACATGAGATTGAAGATGAATTTGTGGGGATTACGGCTAAGGTGGATTATCAAAATCCTATTACCCCTATTAAAACATAGTTTAAAGGTAAATCATAAAGTTTGATCAGACAGAAAGCCTCCACCGCCACATCTGAGGCAAATTGATTCCTCCCAGCTATCACAGTGCCACCTGTGTCTCAAAGCATTCAAATAGAGGCCGAAGTTATTGATCAAGATCAGGTATTTTCTTTAGCGCAGCCAAAGAAGTTAATTCCACAAATAAACTTAATGAAAAAATATCAACAGAGTTACTTTGACATCACACAGAGCCTTAAAATTCAATAACAGCTCTCACCGAGCTTAAATCTTAATGTAAATTATTTAATACAGAGGAAACCTATGTAAGCTTCTTCATCGAGCCCCCCAAAGGCCGAAGAACCATTAAGTCTTTATTAATTATATTTGAAGATCTTTTATCAGATCTCACCTCCTCATTCTTCTGTAAATACTACTGGAGAAGATGAGAGAGGGATTGGTTGATCACTATTTGTAATATTGAAACTCTCTGAAATAATACATAGTTTGTTGAAGTTGAAGAAGAAATTGAAGTCTTGGAAGTCCTGATGATGTTGTTGCATGCTTGTTCTTGAGAAGGCTCTATCATTGGATCCATGAGCTTGGTTGTTGGTGAAGTATTCTAAATTGTTTAATGTTTTTTCCCTGTTCTCATTATGTTCCATAATTTCTTACTACAGTAGGATGAAAGTTTTAGGCTAAGAAATGATCCCTGGAAGCACCTTAGACCTATTTGTCCTTCACTATTTTATGTTTTCTTCTGCTAAGGTATTTTAGAGGCTTAAATATTTATCTTTAGTCCTCATGCTCGTTTATTTCTCTAATAAGTTCGATTAGTTGGTTTCAGCATGATTTATGGTTCTCCCTGCTTGTCTGCTACCACTTACGAACTATTAGTGAAGTCTCCCTTTGAAGTATCTTTGTTTATAGTAAGCCAAGGAGGTCTGTTCTGATCATGCCCTTTTTCCTTGCTTAAACAGTTGTCTTAAAGGTCTTTTATAGTTGTGATCATAGATGTGTTAGGTGTTCCCTCTTCTATGACTACAATTATCAGTGAATCTTTTATGTTTTCTAAGTCATTTAAAATAAAATCTTTGAGGAAATAGGGTGTTCCCCAAATCTTAGATTTCATTTTGAAAGTTGTCTTGAAGTCATTATTTGCTTAAAGAATGTTTGTAGAATTTATGGTTAGCCCTATCTATCAAATATTTCTTTATTTTTCAAGTTATGTTTTCAAGTTCCCTTCATTGAGAATCAGATTTCTCTGTCCAAATCATTGATGTCCATCTCATTCCAAAACCAAAGGATCCTGCGGCCAAGTTATATTTTCCCTCTGATATCCCATATCCATTGATGAGTATGTTATGACCTTTTCTTGACTCCATTGGCCGATGAACCAGAGGTTTCTCCATTCTATATATATTTCCTAGACCTTTCATGTTCTGCTGTATCAATTCAACCAAACAAATAAACAAACACCTGCACTTAATAACTAGTCTAAAACCAATACTCAAAGCACATAAGATAAACCTTTGCAAACAAAAATTTGAGAGATCCCTCTCTGAGAACAGGAGGACTAGATCTTGTAACTCTAAATATTGGTTCTAATGTTGCCTTGTCTTTTGATTTTCCAAACTATCAAAACACCGAACACCAACAATTTGTATCATCCAAGAATTGTTCATTAATGTACTGTAAAGGAGGTTTCACCCTCGAATTAGATTATTTATAAGGCATTGATCTTTCTTTTATTCTCTTTTTGGATATGGTTTCATAACATTTGGTTTCACAGATTTGGATTCTAGTGTTTCGCTGATCCAAACAGGCCATCGTGGCATTTTCGCTGTAAATTGTTTTCTACAAAAGTTCAGAAAATGAATTTTTTATCACGCGAAGCCAAAATCCAAAGGAAATTTGTGTAAACATTTTAGTTCTTGGTTGGAAATATTTTTGGAGATATGATCTGTGGAAGTTAGGGCTTTTTTAGGCTCCTGAATTTGATCTCAAAGAGGTGGCTGTTGGAAAATCGTCATAATTCTCTCTCTGAGCATCAGATTGGGATTCTGTAAATACTGACATAAATCACACAGACTATAGTTTCTTGTATATCAATTTTAGAGCTGAAGGAGGAAATGGTGACATGTGGCATGTCGTACAAGTTCGCTCTACTGAACCAGTCCATAATTAGGTCATTGTGGGATATTGGGCATAACTTTTCCTTGGAGCATCCAAAGTAGGCCAGACCCATGGCATTGGAAAGAATATTCAGAGAGCTACTACAGGGCAGAATTTCAAATATTGAAGATCCAAAATCATAGAGATAATTCAGTTTCAATATCAAGCTCCTCAAAAGAAATAAAAGAGAGATCAACGCCTTAGATATAAGCCACTTCTAGGGGAAAACCTCCTTTACATTACATAAATGAAAAGTTATTGGATGATAAAAATGAAAAAACCTCCTTCGTAATATAGGAGTCCATGGGGTCACAATATAATCCTAGATGACCTACAATAATAATGTAAGGGCACAATAATTACAACATGGGGGTTACAATGGTACAAAAATAGCAATATGGGGGCTATACTAACCACAATAAAGGGCTACACTATATTTCTCCAGAAAATTCCATAATATCAAGGTAACCATGGGGGAATATGTATTTAATAACCCAATTCTTTCCATTCCAATGGGAGGTACTAATGTTGTACTAGGATTACAATGGTTACAATCTTTGTGGGTAGTGGATTTTAATTTTCAAGAATTTTCTTGAATTTATTTTTGGAATGAAAGGAAGTCGAATTACGGGGTATTACAAGGAAGCCGAGAAAGATAATAAGCTCTAATGTCATGACAAGGATTTTGAAGAAATAACAACGAGGCATAATTGCACAATTATGTTCACTAGAAGTTCCAACATCAAAATCATCTATTTCTCCATATCTCAGAAAATTTTTGAACAATCATTCCAAGGTGTTTGACTCCCACGTATTCGTGATCATGATCATGCTATTCATTTGATTCTAGGAAGTTTTCCTCCAAACATCAGGCCTTACATATACCCCTATGTCCTGTTAGGTCCCCATAATTTTTCAGATTGGAAAGACCAAATGTACAAGGGTAACATCAAACTAGACTTTGGAGTCCTAGGACCTAGCCTTCTTGGACTTAGAGAGGGCTCTCTCTATATTTGTGTAAAAGGATGTAGCTTGATTGATTTTAGGGTTTTCATTTTAGGCTATTTATAATGATTAGGGTTTGTTTTTTTGGTTGGGTAGGTTGTCAAGCAGAATAGATAGAATGAGAGAGGTTTAAACCATTGGGCTATGGATTATGAAAAAGGTCTCGAGAAGCACAACAATAGGTCAAGGGTATATCACAGGGCAAGTCTAACAAAGCCAAATGGATCTAAAAGCTTATGTGAGTGAAGTGAACATTAACTTGTGAACATAGTAGGTGCAAAGGGAAGTTAAGAATCCTATAACAAATACTTTAACAAGAATGGCCTTTATGATCACTATGCATAAAGAAATAACCAAAGAAGGGGCATACCAATAAATTCTTTGACCAAAACCTAGCAAGTAAACATTAAGACAACAATCCAGTGAACCATAGAAGGCGAGAAACTTGTAATTCTTCTAGTGATTTCACCTTCAGGCAAAGAAAACATCTAAGACAACATATAGTAATAATCAAAGAGTAGGGAACTCATAATTTCCTTAATCAAACTACAAAGACCTTCAAAGCAACCATTTAAGATGAACAAAAGGGTAGGGCAAACCATAAATCTCTTCAGCTAAACCCTAATTAGTAATACTTCAAAGCAAAGATCTAAAAAACAATGTTTAAGTTACATCAAAGAGTAGTGCTAACCATAAAATAATTTGACATTACCTCCATTAAATCATCCTTAATATAAACAAGCATAAGTGGAACTAGAGAGCATTTAATAATTCTCTAATCTGACCTAGCAGAGGAAAACATACAAGCAATAGAAAGCAGACAGAGCTAAGGTGCCTCTAAACAACATTTCTTAGCCTAAAATTTCTATCCTACTGCATGAGAAAGATGAAACAAAATGATAACATAAGAAAAAAAGCACTAAACAAGAAATACATCACCATTAACTATGTTCATGAATCCTGCAAGTGAGCTTGCTCCATTGTCATGCAAATCAAGACATCCACAAAATACAAAGCCAATTTCTCCTCAATCTTCAAGTCTCTGATATTCTTCTCAATAATAAACCAACAACTACAATGAGGCCTCAATTTAGTATTTAACTAGTAAGGAGGACCAAAACCCCAACTAGGGTTTGAAAATATCATTAACTACTCCTAAATACCAAATTTTTCCTATGAGACCATGCAAGGCCCAAGGCACAAATATCATAATTCATTAAATGCAAAAATAACTCCTCAACCAAATTTGGCAAAAAATTGACTTTGAGGCTCCTCAAAAACTTCGGAAATATCTCCAAGTGTGTTTTTTTGACTTTTTTGCAAGGGAAAAACACAGAGGTTCAAGGGTGTAGCGCGACTGTTGGAGTAATCACTGCACCTCTATGGAATCCATTATTTCCACCCTGGGGATCCTAGTTACCGGTTTGGAATTTTACCAACACTTGCGAATTTTGGTGTAATGGAAAACCTCTACATGGTATCAGGGCTTGGACCTACGTTCGATTCCCCTGAGCTTCGTTTGAGGGGTGTATTGATTCCTCAAGCTACGTTTGAGGGGGGGTGTTGGAGTAATCACCACACCTCTATGGAATCCATAATTTCCACCCTGGGGATCCTAGTTACCAGTTTGGAAGTTTACCAGCAATTTCGATTTTTGGTGTAATGATAAACCTCTACAACGAGGCCAAGGGCGTAGTGCCAGCACTAGGAAAAATTTTCTGTTTTGTAACCACGATTTGGAGGCCTTATAGGTGTCCAAATGAGTTGCATGATAGCTCATTGGAAATATTGTCCAATCTATTTTCCCAAAATGCCTTTATTTTTCTGATTGGACTTCATTTTCCTTCCCAAAAACTCATTCTCCCAAGACTTCTCAGGGCGCAGTGCTAGCTTTGAGAATAGGGCAGAAAGGTGATTTTTTGGGTGTTTTTGGCACTTTTGGAGGACCCGTTTTGCTCCAAATGAGCTGAAATTTTCTGTGAGTGATGTCCTTGGCAAGATGAACATGAAAATGTAATACATTCATCCATTGGGTTCCCCAAAGAAGATCGCAATGCCAATGGCGTTGTGCCTTTAGCCTTTCAAAATAGTCAAACATTAAAAAACTTCAAAATTGTGCCAAAATTTGGATTTACCTTACTGATTAGGCTTGGGATGCATCAGCAAGGATTTCAAGGTTTTATTTTCCTTTTTCCTCCTTTAGGGCTTGAATATTTGCAAGGGCTCGTTTGAGCTTGGCTCTTGCAATCTTATTTCTTAAGGCATAATGCCTTGCCATATTCTTTTGGAGGTCAAGGTCCCTCTTGGTCTTCTCCAACAGACCCTCTAAGTGTATTTTTTCCCTCTCAATCCAAGGTTCCCGATCATAGTCAATCTCCATGACAAGAAGCTCACTTAGAGTCAACTTCTCTACCAAGGCTGCCTCTTTCTCTCTCTCCTTGTCTAAGGCCTTCCTTGAGCCAATTTTTCTTGGCCTCCTCCTAGGAAGCTATTATTTCTCATCATCAATGTTCCCATTTCTATCCAAGGCCTCATCTAGCTTAGCCTTGGATTTTGTAGCCTCTTTTCGAGCTCTGATAGCCCTGATCTCATAGATGGCCTTTTGTGCCTCCAATTGCTTGTTTTCAACCTCATAATAGTGAATTACATTCTTAGCCCTACTTATGTTTGCTTGTAGATATTTGATTTGGGAATCTTTGCTTTTGAGCAATAGGTTTGAGATCCTTGCCTCATTTTCATCATCACTGTCAACATGAATAAGTTGAAATTCTTGTTCAGTCTCATGTTTGTCTTCTTCTTCTTCAATGACCTTCTCCTTACCTTTATCAAGCTGCTTGGTTGATGTAGAAGGCATGGCCCCTTGCCTCTTGAGGGAGGCAAACACATGCCTATTTCCCTATTGGTAGGTAAAATGAAAAGGTTCAATTTTCACCATCTTTGTGCCATATGTATTATTGCCATCCTTGTTGTCATATTTATTGTAATTATGGCTCTTATCATCACTGCTCTCATGGCTGCCATCATCACTATTGCTTTCTGCCTCATCACTGTTTTCTTCACTTCCCTCACTGACATTTTCCTCATTTACATCATCCTCATTTTCCTTATCCTCACTGATGTTTTCCTTACTGCTATGAGTTTCACTGTTCTCTTCATTTCTCTCATCACCACTGCTATGTGCCTCACTATTTTCAGACTCATTGGCATCTTCTTCATTTACATTTGCCTCACTGATATCTTGGCTTTCTGACCTATTTCCATCATCATTGTTGCTCTCTGATTTATCACTGCCAACACCATCACTGATTATCTCTTCCTCAGTGCTCTCTGTTTTATCACTGACATCCTCCTTACTGTTATCATTTATCTTTTCTTTGCTTCTTTCTTATTCACTGACATTAGCCTCACTACCCTCACTGTTTAATTCTTCATTGTCATCTTCCTCATTGGCATCTTCTTCACTGATATCCTCTTATTTTCTTTATTCTTCATTGCTCTTTCCCTCACTGTTTTCTTCACATTTTTATGCACCAGTGCCATGAGATGATGGTGAGGGATTGTGAAATGGTGGTGAAGGAGGGTCATTATCCTTAGGTGAAGGAATGTGAGCATATGGTGATGGATGTGTAGTGGGGTGTGATGGTGAAGGAGGAATGGGAGGCTGAGAAGATGAAGGTACATCTTGTTGCTGTTTTCCTTGTGGATTGGTGAACATCTCATGGGAAAGGAAAGTTTCCCAAGGAATACCCTTTTGCTGCAATTGATGCATAACAACCATTTTAATAAGAGAGTGGTGAAAGAGGATTTGCATTTGTTAAGGGTAGTCTCTCTTTTGTACAATATAGGACATTTTTTCAATGCTTCTATAGAGGTAATAGGTTAGGTGCAACATCCTCACCCTAGTAAAGTGCATAAGCTGTAATATCCCAAAATGGGAAAACTCAACAATATATAATAGTATGCAGTAAAATACCACAGATCATCAAGATTATAATAGGAGGCCAATATGGAGACCCTTATTTAACATTTACAACAGAAAATAAAATGTACAATCAAGCCCATGAGATGTATAAGAGGAAATAGAAGTCTCCAATGAAGAAAAATCCTCAAAAAGGGGTGCAACAACCATACATATGAACAGAAATTGCCTTGACAACGTTATTTTTATTAGGCTGCAACATCTGTTGATTACAACTTAGATCTAGAGAAAAATAATGCATGAAAAGTTAGATCTATGAAATATCCATACACTATAAAGACTCTTCTTCAAATACCCCTTGGGGTTTTCAACAAAACATGAAGCACATGGAGTAGATCTGAGATCTAAAAGCTACAGATCTACATAAATCTTCAAATATTTAGCAATTTTCATATCTAATTTGATATATACAATATAATTAACCTATGAAATGGATCTCAAAGGTGAAGGGAAAATCCCTAACACATGAAAATCACTCCTCCAAAATGTTATGTAAAAGTCCCTACAACAACACCTATAGGAAAACGTAAATCTGGAAGTAAAACTACATTGTAGGGCTTAAGATATGTTTGGCCACATGCCAAGATCTGAATATGATGCTCCAATGATTCAATACTCTCTTTCCAATGGGATAGAAGCCTTCCCCACTGAAAAGGAGCACTATAATGGCCTAGATCTGAGTAGATCTAGCCTCCACTTGCTGCAAATTACAAAGACAACCAAACCCTCAGTAGGATCTGCATTGTAGTTGGAAGAAGAAGCTTGGCCTTCAGCCTGATAGTGGACAAGAAATGAAAACTCTTCCAAGAGGCCTCTCAAGGAAAGAGATGGAATTCCTAAACAGGAAGACCTTGTGCTAAACATCCAGAGAATGATATATGTCTAAACAGAAAATATATTCAGAAAAATGTAATCACATTAAAAAACTTCTCATGTTGCCATCCTCTTCCTTTTAAAATTTGAGAACTTTCAAAACCCTAAACCACCTTCAATGAAATAGCTCCTTTCACATGAGCCACCTCCATCGAAAACTGCGCTGTGCCTCATTGATGGCCACTCCTCCAAGACAGCGATGTAGATTTGGTCATGGTTGATCTAGTCAAAAGGTTCATCCCCTTTCACACCTAAGGGTGCCTTCTTACTTAGCCAAGATATAGCCCTTTTCACATTTGGCATTGATTTATTTATTGTTTAGGAGTTTTATGATACTCCTTTACAAATTTATTCATGAAACGGAAAAATAAAACAAAAATGAATATTCCCATTAGCTTAGGACTAATTGGTAATATTATAGTCCTCCCATCCAAAATGTTGATTCTACTCAAGCAATTGATAAGTTGAGTGCTGCAACTCTTCTCATTCTCCATTGTTGACACAAACATGTGATAATATTCCTCCATAAGCTAAGTGTTCACCAATCCATCCCTCCATGAATTGCTCTCCAAAGTTCTCATGAGATACAGATAGCTCATCTCATAAGGAGACAATAAATCACATGAAAAAAACATGGTTTTCCCAACATTCTCCCTGAAATATGTAACATAAGGTTCATGGAGAATATCCATCCCATAGGGCACATACATACCTTCCCTCCTTCCTCCATACATCCCCCTAAAAATTACAAGTACATCATCAATATAGGGGATCAAAACAACATATATGCAAAAAAAAATTTGTGCATATGGAGGTGGGTCATAGTCCCACATGTGGAACCAGTGCAGTGCATCTCCTGCCTACATTAGATCTAGATGTGGTAAGTGGTTTTCCCACCACTTACTTTCTACCCATACCATCTCACCATAGCTGAAAGTGTGAGATATATTTGGTGCCTTAGGGAAGCACCCATCATGCTGCAAAATCACCCTTTGCTCATCAAGGGAGTGGCCAAATTCAGAAATTTGTTTGGCCCAATATTGGCCATGAAGTTTACAAGATATATAGTACTACTCCTTGGAGCCATGGCCTGCATAAACATGGTGAAATAATGCATACAATCAGAATATAAAACATGTTTTACAAGAGCATTTTTTTCACCAACAATCCTCCTCATATAAATGAAGTGGTGCATAGATCTATCCTCTTCCTCAAAAAGAGAAAGAGAGGGCTGATTTAACTCTCCCATAGAGTTATGTTGCTGCTTCATCTTCACATGGTACATGCATCTTTTACAATGCTGATATAGTTCTTTTTCGAAGCCCTCCCAATAGTAACTCCTCAAGATGATGTTGTTGAGCTTCATGGAATATGTGTGGTTGAAATAGAACTGTTCATAGGCCCTTTGTAGCAACTTCTACTTGAGCTTGGAGTATCTAGACAAGAAGATCCTACCATGATCATAGATGACTCCATATTGGATTGAATAACTCTCATCATGTATTAAGTCATCAAGAATCATACATGAGTGAAGATCCTTGGAATATTCCACCAACAGTTGGGATTTCCAATATGGATCTAATCTACTCAATAATGACAGCGTTGATAATGTGTCAACTGAAATGGCTGCCATGTTTCTTCTCTTCTCTTTGACATATCTCATGCCAAAGGTGTAAGTTGGAAGGCCATTTTTCTCCTCCTTCACATCTCCCATGCCAAAGGTATAATATGGAAGGTTGCTATTACTTCCTTGCTGCCCTTCTTGCATATGCACATGCTCAAATGAAAACGGAAGTTCTTGGAAGTTACTCTCCCATGTAAGTATATCATCTATCCAAAACCTCCTTGGTCTTGCCAAAGTATGCATGTGTTAGCACCATCTCCTATCATGTATGGAAGATTCCTCTCGAAATGAGATTGTCTTTTGATTCTTCATAATCAAGGATTTCCTTCCTTGCTTCATGATGGTGTCATTATTCATCCTTGCAGCATATTCTCTCAGCACAGTATGAGATGAGAGAATGGATAATGGTGATAAGGGAAAAATATTTCCTCTTTCCTTGAGTTTTCCCACTACTCTCAGTGCTACAGTATGGTCTTCTAATGCTCCCTTCCTTATTGGATCTCTGAATGGAGCATCAGTTCATGAAACATCTTTCACCAAATCTGAATCGGGTGGTCTCCCAGGTAGTTTACCACAATATAATGATGTATCATGGCTCATTCCCATGTGCATAATAGAAGGGATCACCATATCACTGCTTCCACCGTGCAATTCCATATCTGATTTTTCTGTGGAAGTCTCATGATAATGAGGTATCACTCTTAAGGATGTAAGAGTGCTTCTGGTTGGAGCAACATCCCCATCTTTCATTCCATGTAAAAGGGGATCACCTCTTATCATGTCAGCACTGTGATCCTTCCTCTACTCTTCTTCTCCTACCTTCTGCAAATCTCATAGTCTAAGGTGCTTCCTTTAGATGTAGTTAACTCATGAACACCCAACATCTCCTTGGTGTCAAGAATCTTGATCACAAAGGACTGATCTATCATAGTGTGTGTTCCCAAAAATGTATGCAATGTTGAAAACATTCCCTCCATTTTTTTCTCTCATTTCATATCATCATAGACACATGATGCCCATTCTCTTCATGTGTAAGATCCTTGGGAGCTTCTTGCAAAGAAACAAGGGCTCTCCTACTGGAAGCAAGTGCTTCACCTCCATCTCCCAATAAAATTAGATTTGATTGTGGGGCTGGATGCTCACACACATAATATGAAGAACTGGGGCTTTCCTCATGTGCAAATATTCTTGAGGGATCTGCATGTCTTTCCCTCCTCATTCCCCTGATTTCACTTTTCAGCTCATGCATAGTTTGGAACAGATTTTTTGAGAACTCTTTCCCTTTCATTCTTCCAGATAAAGGAGTTTTACCCTTGCCTTCTTTGTCTTCAGTGTAATCAACCTTCTTATTCTATCTTTTATTTTCTTGAAAAGAAATATTGGCTTCTTAGAAAGCACAGGCTATGCCAAGATGATGCTCTGATACCACTGTAATATCCCAAAATGGGAAAACTCAGCAATATATAACAATATGTAGTAAAATAACGTAGATCATCAATATTATAATAGGAGGCCAATATGGAGACCCTTCTTTAACATTTACAACAGCAAATCAAATTTATAATGAAGCCCATGAGATGTATAAGAGGAAATAGAAGTCTCCAATGAAGAAAAATCCTCAAAAAGAGGTGCAGCAACCATACATATGAACAGAAACTGCCTTGACAACGTTATTTTTATTAGGCTGCAATAGATTTTGATTAAAACTTAGATATAGAGAAAAATAATGCATGAAAATTCAAATATATGACAGATCCATACACTATAAAGACCCTTGTTCAAATACCCCTTAGGGTTTTCAACAAAACATGAAGCACATGGACTAGATCTAAGATCTAAAAGCTGCAGATTTGTAGAAATATTTAGATATTCAGTAATGTTTAGAGATGATCTGATAGATACAATATAATGACCCTATGAAATGGATCTCAAAGGTGAAGGGCAGATCCCCAATGCATGAAAATCACTCCTCCAAAATGTTATGCCAAAATTACCTGCAACAGAACCTACATGAAAACATAGATCTGGAAGTAAAATTACACTGTGGGGTTTAAGATATGTTTGGCCACATGCCAAGATAAGAATTTAATTCTCCACTGATCCAATACTCTCTTGCTAATGGGATATAAGCCTTCCTCACTGAAAAGGAGCACTAGAATGGTCTAGATCTGAGTAGATCTAGCCTCCACTTGTTGCAGTTTACAAAGACAACCAAACCCTCAATAGGATCTGCGTTGTAGTTGGAAGAAGAAGCTTGGCCTTTAGCTTGATAGTGGACAAGAAATGAAAAATCTTCCAAGAGGCCTCTCAAGGAAAGAGATGGAATTCCTAAACAAGAAGACCTTGTGCTAAACAACACAATTCTCAGCTAAACAGCCAGAGAATGATATATGTCTAAAAAGATAATATATTCAGAAAAATGTAATCACATCAAAAACCTTCTCATGCTACCATCCTCTTCCTTTTATAAGTTGAGAGCTTGCAAAACCCTAAACCACCTTCAATCAAATAACTCCTTTCACATGAGTCACCTCCATCTAAAAATGTGGTGTGCCTCATTAATGGCCACTCCTCCAAGACAGCGTTGTAGATTTGGTCATGGTTGACCCAGTCAAAAGGGTCAACCCCTTTCCCACCTAAGGGTGCCTTCTTACTTAGCCAAGATATAGCCTTTTTCACATTTGGCATTGATTTATTTACTATTTAGGATTTTTATGATCCTCCTTTACAAATTTATTCATGAAACAGAAAAATAAAACAAAATTGAATATTCTCATTAGCTTAGGACTAATTGGGAATATTACATAAGAAATCTAATGTGATAGGAGTAAAGTTGGGAGAACCTTCTCTCACATGTAAAATATTTCATAATGATCCTCATAATAGGTGCATATCTATCAAGCAAGTGAGATAAAGGAAAAATGGCTTTATTGTGGTCTTTGTACCTGTTAGTGTCCCGTGATTTAGCAGATTGGTAGACCAAATGCACCGGGTAACATCAGACTAGTCTTTGGAGTCTTAGGACCTAGCCTTCCTAGACTCAGAGAGGGGTCTCTCTATTATGTGTGAAGGATGTGAACTTGGTCGCTTTAGATGATTGATTTTAGGTTAGTTGTTAAGTGTAGGGTTTGTTTGTTTATTTGGTTGGGTATGATGATCGAGTAGGATAGGTGGAGTGAGAGGTTATCAAACATTGGGCTATGGAGTCTATGAAGTCATTGATATCTCAATAGTGAATTGGGGTACATCACAGGGAAAATCTAGTGTAGTAAATGGATCTTTAAAGTTTATGTGTGAGGTGAAATGGACATTAAGTTTATGAAACAAGGTAGGAAAAAGGGAAGTTAAGGATCCTTTGTCAAATACCTAAGAACAAGAAGGTCATAAACACTGATAAGAAAAATATACTAATCATGAGATAGGGCACACCATTTACTCAATGACAATACTTTTAAACAAATAAACATTCAAGATAAACAATCTAGTGGAACAAAGAAGCAAGAAAACTTATCTAACTCCAATGATCCTACTTTCAAGATTTGAAAACATATAAGAGAAAAATAACATCAATAAATTAATAGGGAACACCTAAACATCATTCATTAAACTATAAAGAAATTTGAGACAAATTGATAAGTATATACAAAGGGCAAGATCGAAACAAGACCTCTTTGGCTTAACCTAACAATCAATACATCAAAGCGAGATTTCAAGGCAGAGTTTAGATAGCATCAAATAAGCAAGGCTTACCATAAATCATATTTTTAAACTAGAATATTAATTCAATGATGAAATAAACAAGCTTATATGGGCCTAAGGAGAAACTAAGAATTCCTTAAACTAACCCAGCAGAGGAAAACATAAAGACAATAGCAAACAGGAGGACTGAGGTGCCTCAAACAACATTTCTCATCCTATACTCTTTTGAGCTATTGCAATATAGAAATATGGACATATGATCAACAAGAAAACATGAAAAAATAAGGGATACATCACCATTAACTAAACTCAGGGATCTTGCAAGCAAGTCTTCATCATCATCAATCAAGGCAAATCATCCACAAGCTCCACAACACCAAATTTCTCTTCAACCTCCAAGAACCATGTATTGCTCTCAAACTCATCAAAAGCCCAAAATTAAAATGAATCCTCATGCACTATATAACAAGCAAGGAGGAGGAAAACCTAAAATATTATCTAGAAGTCTATTGGTTAATCAAAAGTATCTCTATTGTTCTTGAGGCCTTGCAAGGCCCAAGGCGCAAAAATATCTAAAATAAATATCTTTTCGGCCATTTATAGCAAATGAATTTACCTTTAGGCTCTAACAAGCCTCATAAAACTTTCCAAATGCACATTTTGACTTTTCAACCATAGGAGTGTAGCACTGTGTTTTTAAAATGAATTTCAAGCCAAGAGCGTAGCATAGGAATAGGAAAAATGGGTCTTCTTACAACAGTGTTTTGAAGGCCTTCCCGATGTCGGAAAAGGCTTCGTGATGGCTCGTTGGAAATCCCTTGAAGTATAATTTCCATATATGCCCTTTTTTCTCCAATATGATCTCTGAAACCTGTCTAAAAATTTAAAATTCTAAAACTGGTAGGAGCGCAGCACATGTCCTAAAAAACAGGAAGAATGATGAAAAATTAGGTGTTTTTTACCCTTTTGGAGGACCAAAACAACTCTAATTGATCTGAAAATTTGTGATCCTGCTGTATGAATGATGAGGAACCCAAAATGAAAGTATTTCTTGATGAATATGCCCTGAAAAGGAGCGTAGCACCAGGTGTGTTGCACTCCTAGCCTCGAAATTTGCAAAAAACAAAAAATTGTCAAAATTCTCCCAAATTTGGTGGAAGTATGCCTCATGGGTCTTGGGAGACTTGTAGAGAAACTTCAGCCAAAATACTAAGGTTAGCTTTCCTCTTTTCCTTTTTTAGTGCTTGGATCTCAATTTGGGCCTTTTTGAGTTTTTCCCTCGCAAATTGGTTTCTTTGGGCATAATGCTTGGTCATTCTTCTTTGTAAATCCAAGTCTTTGTTAGCCTTCTCCAAATTGGCCTCAAGGTGTATGTTGGCCCTCTCAAGCCATGATTCCCTATCATGTTCAATTTCTATTGCAAGGATTTCATGGAGAGAAATTTTTTCTGCTTGGATTGATTCTTCTTCCCTCTTCTTTTCCAATGCTTTCCTTAGACCCATAGTTCTAGGTCTCCTTCTAGTTTGACCTTCTTCATCCTCACTCTCTTCATAAGTTCCCATGAACTCTTCCAACTTCACTTGTGCCCTTTGAGCCTTTTTCTGGTACTTGAGTGTTCTTGTTTCATGGATGGCTTGTTGGGAACTCATTTGCTTGTTTTGCATCTGACAGAAGTGAATGACATATTTTTCTCTTTCTAATTCAGCTTCCAAGTCCTTGATTTGTGCATTCCTACCTTGGAGTAGGGATTTTGAAATTCTTGTTTCATTCTCATCATCACTGTCTATGTGAATAAGTTCAAACTCTCTTTCTTCTTCATGATCTTCCTCTTCTTCTTCCACTTTTTTCTTACCTTTGTCAATATTATAAGTTGAGGAGGATGGCATGGCCCCTTGCCCTTTGGAGGCAGTAAAGACATGCCTCTCTCCTCTTTGATAGGTAAGAGGGAAATGTGTAATAAGTTCCATCTAGATATCTCTGTCATTGGTGAAATTAAGAGTGTTTTTCTTCTTATTAATGACCCTTGCATGTGTGTTTTCTTCTTTTTGTTCTTGATTTCCTTCTTGAGAGGAACTTTCATTTCCTCACATGCCAGCATCACTACCTTGATTTTCATCATTGTCATCTTCCTCCATGTCCTCTGCATTATCATCCTCCATGTTTGCAACGTTATCATTTACATTTTCATTTTCTTTGTTGTCATGGTTAGAGGTGTCCCCATAATTTCTTGGTGCATTTTCATCCTCTTGGCTGCCCTTTGAGTTCATGGGATCACTGTTGTCACTTTTGTTAGGGCTATTAGTCATTAGGTTTTCTTCATTATGACTGTCATTATCCCCTTCACTATTTGGACCAATGTCTTAATTATTTGGCCCACTGTTTTCACTTTCAAACTCTACCTCTGTCTCTGCATCTTCATTATTTTCATAATTGGACTCCTCATTATCATTGCTTTCATTTGCCTTTTCTTCACTACTATATTTGTCTTCATAATCCGCCTCTGTTTTTCCATCATCTTCAATCTATGTATCATTTCTTGCATTTTTTGTGGGGTCACTGTCAAAGGAGTCTTCATTAATTTCTCCTTCATTTTGACTTTCATTTTCTTCTTCATGACTGTCACTTGTCTTGGTTTGTTCTTCATCTATTTCTCCCTCAATATTTGGTTCACTACCTTTTTCACTGCCCTCTTCCTTATCCACAATTTCTTTGTCTTTTTCTCCACTGTCTAGCTCACTGTATTCACTATTTTTCCCATTGAAAATTCCTTCAAACTTTGTCTCTTCTTGACTGCTATTTTCATCTTTGTCATTGCTCCTTTTATCACTGCTATTGGGCTCACTGTTTTCTTCATGTTCTGAGTTTTTAGGAGAAGGTGAAAGCGGGAGGTTTGTTTGGGGAGAAGATTCATGTGAAGAGGATGAATCATGGTTATTGGGGGTTGATGGAGGAGTGGAGGAAGGTGGATGGGATGATGAGGGTAAACTTTTCACAAGAAGAGGCTGTGGATTTGTGAAAACACCATGGGCGATGAAAAATTCCCATGGGATACCCTATTGCTCTAATTGATGCAACACAATCATTTTGATGAGGGAATGGTGGAAAATACTTTGAATTTGTTGTGAAGGATGTATCCTTTGCACAATGGATGGAATTTTATCAATACTTTTATAAAGGTAGTAGGGAAAATGTAGCAGCTTGGACTTAGTGAAATGCATGAGAAGTCTTATGTGGTAGGAATAGATTCTGAAAAACCTACCCTCACAGGTGAATTATTTCATAATGATTTTCATTAAAGGGGCATATATGTCCAAAAAATGAGAAAAGGGGAAAATAGTTTTGCAATTAGCTTAGCAACTTGATTTTAAGAAGGGATGATAATGGCTTAGGTCCAGATACACCTGTTTGAACCATTTTTCTCCCATGCAAGGTATTCTAGTGGCCATAGAGATTGCGTTGGTGGTCAGCTCAAAATTCACTCCAGCTAGATGTACTTGGTGGTCATGGAGGTTAAGGAAAAAAAATTTGGTTAACTAAGGGTGACTTTGGACTCTCTGTACTTTCTCACATAAATCAAGACAACCTACCTCTCAGAAATATGAAATTGTAGTAGGAGAGGTTGTCAATTATTTATTGTTTACAGGCTCAAACCTATTTTCTTTCCCACCCTTCCTTTGTTGTTCTCTATTCCTTTGGCCTCTCTCGCCACTGTCAACACCGCCTTCTCTAGGAATTTTTTTCTTTACTCTTGCCTTTGAAAACAAACCATGTAAAATGTTTGTGAAAGGATATGGAGAGGGAAAGTGAGAGGTCAATGATGAAGGCAATGATCTGCAAATTTGGAGGGGAAAATAGGAGTGAAGGAGGACACCTTTAGCCTTGATGTGTTTTCAGTGAGTATATGGATGGGAGCTTTTCAATCAGCAATGCTTGCAAACATGGGGACCTAACCTTTCTTCCTTTAGGGTTTTTTTTCTCTTTATTTAAGTTCACCCTTCATATTTCTTTATAATTTTACCTTTAGATAATAGGAAAAGGTAGAAAATGTCTAAATACCTCTCAAAAATATCACAGCTAAAGCTACAATACACAAGAACGCAACATGGGCCAGTCGAGTGGCTTCTGCATGACCTGTCAGGTTTTCCCTGAATGCAGTGCAGGAGCGTAGCATGGGCGAAGCCTGAACGGGTAGTTGGGTCCTCCTGGACAGCCCTGAACGGACATGAGTGCAGCGCAGACTGTCGGGTCAGGATTTGATAGATGCATGTGCGTAGCACGGTGGAGTGTCAGGTTCCCTCTGCATGAGGTGTCGAGCAACCTTTACATGCCTGGGTGCATAGCGTAGTGGGGTTTCGGCTCCTCCTAGCAGTTTTTGCGCTATGCCTGGGTGCATAGCGCAGAGACTGCACGTGTAGGAGTGCAGCGTCGGGCAGTCATACACGCGGTCGAGTCGGGCTATGGCCCTGCGCATAGCACTGTTACACAGGCGCGCAACGTCCCTTTGAAAAATACACAGGAAGCATGCACATGTGCGTAGCGCAGCCTTTCAGGAGTGCAGTGAAAAGATTTTTTGCCCGAATATCTGCTAGAAAAATTTGAAAACCCTGAAATCCTTCCACTCTTTTTGCATATGATGAAATGGTGTTGAGTGATGATATTTGTGGTGCTTTTATACCCTTGAAAATTTGAAAACAAAAACCCACCTTGACTAATGTTTACTTTTGACCCTTCATCTATTTTGCTGATATTTTCGTTTTCTTTGGAAGGTGTTGTTTCAAGCATAAAAATGGTCTTTGTGGGTGATCTTGAAAAAGCGATTTTGTTTCTCCCTTTGGCCACTTCTGCTTTCTGGTGGTGCCATAAAGCAGTGTTTTTATCCTTTTACACTTCTTTTGGATTTTGCTACCTTAAACACTCAAAAGTAGAACTTAGGCTCCATTTGATGTCTTTTTTACCTTCAACCTCCTGCCTTCCTTCTTTTGATCTTTTTGTAGACCTATGACTGTACTTTGAAAGTTTAAGTAGTCTTCACACTGATACTTTTTACAATTTTGTCCACTTTTCTGTAGTGAACACCCTTTTTTTCATATTTTAACCATGGAGGTCTCCTTTCAGACCTATTTTGAACACCTTCTATTATTATAATGGAGTTTTAAGACTTTCATTTCACCTTTTTCCCGCCTTCCTAAACTTCTAGTTTTTTAGGGCCCTTTTAATTTTCCCATTTATCATTTCTAGAGACTTTGGTTTCATGCTTGGTGGTGCTGATGTATCTCTATCTTTTTGATCTTTTGCATGGAAATCTTGCTAGGAAACACCTCATAGTCAATCAATCATAAAACCACTGATATTCTTTGTTTACTTAGGCATATTTTTTCTCTTCTGTTGTGACTGTCCTTGAGGAGTTTGGCTTCTCACCTTGCCTTTCCTCTCTTGATAACCATCATAAACCATTCTTGCATAAATGCTTTAAGATAGGCAACTGTATTTTTTTGCAGACTTTATGCTCTGATCTAGGAGGTCCTTCCTTGAATACTTTTTGATACCCTTTGGACAATCATGAGCTCACCTTCTTTTTCATTTGATTTCATCTTTGGGAACCTGTAAAAAGTGAGTTGTGGAAAACCAGAATAATGAATAACCTAAGAGACCCTACATGACCTACTTGGAGGCCTTATGGATTTTGTCTTTGGATGAATACTTGAATCAGGTTTTGAAGGTGTAAAACAGAGTGTTGACCAAATTTTATGTATTGCAATCCTAAAAACTGATAATTTTGATTTATCTAAAGAGCCTAGAAAGGTAGTTAAAAATCACAACTGCTTGAGGCACTTGATGAATAGGGGAAAATGTTTGGGTTAATTGGAAATGTAAGGTGTAGGTAGAAGGGTTAGGCCAGTCAAAACAGAGTGGTAAGGTCAGAGGTGGCAATGTAATATCCCAAAATGGGATCTGTCAGCAATGCATGACTGGAAAACGCATTTTCCAGTAATGTATGCAACAGAAATGAAAACCAACACTTGGATCCCTTATATATGAGTATCTAAGTCCTAAATCCAAGAGGGTATCAAAATAAATTCTTCTAGGTGGGTTAAAAAGGTCTCCCACACCTAGTTTCCTTGACAAATGCCCCAAAGAGGGCCTGCAGCAACAATAAACAATTCTGCTCAGAAAATAACGCAGAGCAGTGATAGGAGGCTCATGAAATGTTCTTCAATGGTACTTATAGCAGAAATAAAGTTATACAATTAATTTTATCAAATACATGGCTGAAAATACAAGTCATAGACAGAAGAAATCTCCTCAAAGGAGGGTTGCAACCATATGAATGACTGAAAACTACCTTGATAGCGCTATTTTATTAGGCTGAAAAATTGCAGTAGGTTACATGTCAGATATAGATCATATTTGTGCATAAAAAGTCAGATATATATCAGATCCATGCACTAGAAGAGCTCCTCTTTCAGATCCCCTTGGAATTTTAGGGTTTACACCAAGAATAAGCAGTAGATATGAGATCTAAGGAAGCAGATCGGTAGAAATATTCATAAATGCTGAATTATTCAGAATATGCATATTATATCTAAAAATTACAATGTGTATATCTCCTCTAGTGGATCTCAAAGTAAAGGGTAGATTCCCCAACACTGAGAAACCAGCTCTCCAAATGGTGCACCCAAACTCCCTGCAACACCACCTACAAGAATAACGCAGATCTGAAGTAGAAAATGTGTTGTAGGGGATAGATAGAAAATGGCCACATGCCGAGATTAGAAACTGAAGCTCATGCAATCCAATACACTCCCTCTAATAGAGCATAGGCCTCCTCCACTGAAAAAGAGCACTGGAATGACTTAGATCTGAAGAGATCTAATCTCCACTGAGAATAATGTAGTCCCTCAAGGGAGACTATGTTGCAGCTTGAATAACTGGGTTGGCCTGATTCCAAGATGCAAAAATGGAGCTCAGAAAACTAATGGACTCTTCCAGGAGGTTAAAAGACACAATCACTGAGAAGAGGAACTAGTACAAGCTAGATCTGAACAGATCTAGTGTTCCACTTGTTGCAGCTTACAAAAGCAAGAAAAACCTCGCTGGATCTGTGTTGTAGTTGGAAGTACAAGCTTGGTCTCCAACCAGATAGTGGACTAAGCAATACAAGCTCTCCCAAGAGCTCCTCAATGGGGAGATATGGAACTCCTAAACAGGAAATTCCAATGCTAAACAACATATGCAATCTAGGCTAAACAACCAAGAAAGCTGTGTGTCTAAACAGACAAAAAATCAGAAATCAAATCATGAACAAACACCATATGTTGTTTTCCCCTTCCTTTTATAAGATGAGATCTTGCCAAAACCCTAAACCACCTTCATCAACTTATCTCCTTCACACAAGAGACCTCCTTCTAGAATTATGATGTGCCTCATTGATGAGCACTCCTCCAATACTGCGCTATAGATATGGTCAAGATTGACCCAGTCAGGTGGATTTGTTCTTTTCACAATCAAGTGTGTTTATTAAAGTGGCCTAGATGTTGGGAAAAATAATGAGAGGGGGGGGGGTGAATCAGTATTTAGAGATGACTGAAATTTTTTTACTTTTTCTTTCTCTTAAACCCATATGCTACTTTACTAAACCCAACTCGCGTATACACGTGGATATCCTTAAGAAAACTTGCGTATGTCCAGAGATCTTATTATGCATTTAATTCTTTACTTAGATCATTGCATTATTCATTCATCAGATGTTTATTAAGCAGTAAACATGTGCAGTAATAACAGAAAAAACCATCACACATAAGCAACACACATGAACACTAGTATTTAAGGTGGAAACCCAATTTGAGAGAAAACCACTGTTGATGTCGTCTCTGTCTTCAATATTTATTATAAAGAAAACTTCTTACAATTTTGGACTAGTGCAAACTCATACCAGCACGCAGGCACCCACCTGCAGAAGGCTGCAACCTTGTCTCGTTCTCTAGCCACTACTGGAAGGGAGCTCCAACCCCCTGATCTCGTTTAGCAGCCTCTCCTGGAAGGGAGCTACTACCCCCTACTCTCATTTACCTGCCTCTCTTGGAAGGGAGCTACTACCCCCTGCTCTCATTTACCAACTACCACTGGAAGGGAGCTACAACCTCCTCACTGAAGGCTTCGACCCTCAGCACCACTGCGGACCACGTTTCATCAATTTTCATACTGAATCAAAACAGCTTCAATACAACTCCTTAACATAAACAACCATACTTTACCCAAAACTTTAATCAGAACAACAATACCACTGTAACTAGAATATTAGAAATAACCCAGACTTCAGAGTAGATAATCAGATACACATTCAACCTTGAACAACCATTAATTCAGATACCGTACACTGTTTTTCTTTATGTAACCCACGTATATACGCGTCTTTCTTCACACCAACCCGCGTATGCTTCAGTGCATGCTAGTTTTTATATTTTGAAATAATACGTGACTTTTCTTCACAGTTTTCACATATACACGTGCTTTCCTTTTCACCAACTAGCGTATGCTTTCTTTCAGAATCTTTTTAGACTCATATTCATATTTTAAACTTTCAATTTAGGCAATCTATCAGCAATGTAGAACTGTTTAGGTAGTCACTCATCCTTCATCATGTTTTCTCAATCAGTGATTAGATTTGTTCATTATCAAATCAACATCATACTCCATATTCAATCAACCCAGAACTTCAAGTAGAATTTATTGACCGATAGCAGAGAGAAAACATAAATCACAGAAGTAATATCTGTAAATAAGCTTTAGAAACCCTGACTTCCATACGCGCTTTTTACTGAAACGAACCTGTGTATATACGCGCTTTTGCTGAGATGAACATGCGTATAGATATATAAATTTTCAGAACTATGCAGCTCTTCAGAATAGATAACTCAGATTTCACCCTTTACTTCAGCAAAGATTCGCCAGATCACAGATCTAAACATTCCATAAACAGATCTAGAAAATACATAGTCATTTCAGATCTAGAGATCCCTCTTCATCATTTTCTTCATAGGTACATTATTAATTCAGATCAATCAATAAACTGTTACCCATTCCATGCAGAAATACTTCAGAGTGAAGTATTCATTAAAACCCAGACTTCAGAATAGATATGCAGATACAAAATCAACCCTGAAGAGACATTGATTCAAATAACATACGCTACTTTGCTTTACTGAAGCCGCGTACATATGCGCTTTCCTGCACATCAACCCGTGTATACTTCTTTTATTTTATTCTTCAAAAACCCTAACTTCCATACGCTCTTTTCATGAAGCGAACCCGCGTATATACGTGCTTTTATTGAAACCAACTAGCGTATAGATCTAAAAAAGATAAACTTTGCAGAATAGACCAGATCTATAAACTTACCCATATTTCTTCAATTTATTCATCAGACTTGTGCCAAGTATTCATCATTTCTTTTGCAGATCATCCTAGAGATTCATCATTTCTAGATCTAGAGATCTTGAACCTTCATCATATCCATAGGTGCATCATATATTCAAATCTATCAAAGTTAAACCATGCATATATCTCTTAAAGAGACTTATTTATTAACAACCCTTACACATGCACACCCTTGCACTATGATATTCTTCTCCTTATATAGATTTAGCCTTTGTCAATACCATGAGTCAAAACCACTCAACCGCTGATGCTATTTCTGGATGGGATCAAATAGATAATCCAGTGCTCAATACAGTGGGCCAATACCATGGTAATGTCCCCTGGTTTTATAAATTTAGAGCATAAATAGGCATACGCTACTTGGCACGTAATTTTCCGTGTACATACGCTACTTTTCCTTTACAAACCCACGTATGCTTTGTGACATATCTTGTTCATCATTACTCTGGCACTTACTGGAATTATTTTCTTTGTCACATCTGAACTAATCTATAGCTGCATCATCCTTACATATTTAACACATAGGTTTATTTTCAGAGGCAACTCATCAAGTAGGTTTCCATCAAGGACAACACATTGCATCATATTGCCAACATTCTCCCCCTTTGGACTTGATGGCAACCATGATGGTGTTTGATCACAACAACAGATAGATACATTGATTATAACCATTATTCAAACACCATGATACTCTCCTCCTATTCAAACACCATGATACTCTCCCCCTTTGACATCAAGGGCAAAGGGTGGATCAAAACCAAAACAAGGTTTTTCTTCTCTTGTAGAAATAAGAGCTCTATAGATCTGATGTGCACTGAAGTTACCATGCTCCCCCTGAGTTCACGCTGAATCTTCAAACATATTTTTCAATGAAGTACATGAATCTATAACCTTTCTTATCACTAATGACTCATACTTCTATCAATGATCCAACCAAGTGAATTTACATATGTGACTCAAGTACCCAACCAATTGGGTTTACACATTTTGACTCAACTACCCAACCAAGTGGGTTTACAAATTTGAAGAAGTCCTTACATGACTGAATATATCAATTTTTACATCATGGGTCTCAACATGACCTTTTTCATCAAATTACAGAAATGACTTATACAATCAATATCAAATATTCTTAAGCATGGGATCAGACTACAACAAATAATTAGAATTCCAACAATGCATACTTTCCACATGACCAATGCTCCCCCTTAGCCGGTGCATCCTAAACACTTTCAACAGAAAATCATCAAGACATATTCATCAGAAGCATTAGAGAGTGAAACGGAAATATGAGAGCTAGAACATCACCAGAGATACCCAACAGCACTGTAGCTATGCTGAAGAATGCTGACCAAAAAAAATTTGTCAGCAAACACCAATACACGGTTTTTTGTGCATAAACTCGCGTATATATGCGATTGTCCTTTAGGAAATCCATGTATCCAATTTAATTTTTTGAATTTAAGCAGATCTGATCTTCTGAGAGGTAGAGACAACTCCCAGCTTCTATCTGAGATATTCAAATGCTTCCCTGGAATATATGAGAGAAGAAATATAGGACAATGTAGCTGTGTTTTCAAGTGTCATCCAATAGTTGTAGCATAAGCACATCAGTAACCAAGCCTTCAGGCTCTTTGCAGCATCAACATATTATTCCCAAGAGGAATTATCATACCAGAACAACTTCTTCAATAGAAAAAATGTGTCAAGCAATCATCCATGTGATCTGTTATCACCAAGATCTTCATGATTTATATTTATTTCATAATCATGATGTAACATGTGTAGGAATTATGTATAAAAGGTCTCAACTATGAAAAAAGTCATCAACAACAAACTTTGCATGATCTATCCTTATCTCTGCATCATAAGACTTCCATCTCATTCATGTGTGAAAACAAAAGATACTCTTTAGCAAAAAGCAATCAGGGCTCATCCATAATCCCATCATAAGAAACCATGTATCATGTCATCATCATTTCAACATGAGTATTACGAAAAATAAGGAATAAGCAGATACAATACCAACAATGCAATCATTAGTAGTTAGAATGATGCTCCTCCTGAACCTATGTTCTTGATCTTTAGCTGTCTTGTTGTTTTTCTTATCAGAAAAACATACGCTTTTGTCTCCAATGGAACTCGCGTGTATACATGGATTTAGTTCATGAAACCTGCATATAGAAAGTGAAATACAAAAAAATTTCACACTTCTTCTTCTTCTGGATTTATACATTATGTACATGTCTTCTGTTGTCACATTAGATGCACTATTAGAAATAAACACAACCATAATTATCAAACCAACCATGGGAATCCCCACATATTGCTCCCCCTGTGATGATACATTATTGATTCCTATAATGTATCTCACTTCACTTCTGCAATCATTATGAGAAGTAAGCTTTAGAAGTGGAAGACTACAGTAGAATTATTATCCCCTACTTTTTTGACTGGTCCTCCTTCTTTTTCCAGCTTTGCTTGAAATTTCTTATTGTGTGCTGGAAATTATCCAATTTTTCAGACCTATTCATCCTGCATTCTTTTTCTACATGTCCATACTTGTTACAAGCATAACATCTTGTGTGACCAGAAAAGTAAGCATAGGTATCATAAGGTGTTTTTCTATTCTTTCTTCTATTGCAATCAACTGCTTTATGACCAAATTTGCTGCATGAAAAACAATATCCCTTAAAGAAGCCTGAGTGCCTTTCTGTGTAGAATCTATTTGTTTGTGACTGAAACAATCTGCTTCTACAATTGGCAGCAACATGCCCATAATTATGACATTTAAAGCATTCAACATTATTGATCAAAGGAGAGAATCGATTGATGCTTCTATAGTTAGGAGGGAATGATTTCTTTTGAGAGTTCGTGATTGTCAGTTGACCTTTTGTTTCTTTCAACACTTCAGTTTTTGCATTGATATCCTTTGAATCTTTAGCACTTTCTTGTGAACTAGATTCTCCTTTAACAGTTTCATGAAAACCAAGACCAAATTTAATAGAAGGAGACCTTTGACTACTAAGAATATTGTCTAGAATCTTAGTACTATCTTGAAACCTCACGAGTTTATCTTTCTCTTCTAATTTACCTTTTAAAATGTTCACCTCAACCTCCAATATTTGGCATTGCTTCTTCATACTTTCTTCGACCCTTCTTCCTTCTTCTACTTGATCATTCAATTTTAAAATCTCTTATTTAAACCCATTTTCTTGTTCTTCAAAAGTTTGTAAAAGTTCTTCATTCTTCTTATTTTATTTTTCCAGATCTGTTTTGAGAGAGATGATTTATGCTTCAAGTCTTTCACTTCGATTGGTTACTTTATCCTGCAGTCTTTGATATATTTCTATCTGTCCATTCATCCTAGAGATCATATCTTTGTAGATAGATTCCTTCTTTCTAAATTGATCTTCAACATTAATCTTGAGATTTGCTTCTAGACCCATAACATTACTTTCACTATCTTCACCATTGCTTGCATAAGGAAGTGAATCAAAATAACAACAATCAATACCTATTTCATCTTCTTCATTTTCTGCTGTACATGTTTTCTGAGATATCTTCTTCTTTTTCTTCCATCCCATTGTGATGGATCTCCTTCAAGCGACCAAGCTTCTACAGAAGGACCTGCTCTGATACCATTTGTTGGGAAAAATACTGAGCGGGGGGGGGGGGGTGAATCAGTATTTAGAGATGACTGAAATTTTTTTACTTCTTCTTTCTCTTAAACCCATACACTACTTTACTAAACCCAACTCGCGTATACACGTGGATATCCTTAAGAAAACTTGCGTATGTCCAGAGATCTTATTATGCATTTAATTCTTTACTTAGATCATTGCATTATTCATTCATCAGATTTTTAGTAAGTAGTAAGCATGTGTAGTAATAACAGAAAACACCATCACACATAAGAAACACACATGAACACCAGTATTTAAGGTGGAACCCAATTCGGGAGAAAAACACCACTGTTGTTGTCTCTGTCTTCAATATTTATTATAAAGAAAACTTCTTACAATGTTGTACTGGTGTAGACTCATACCAGCATGCAGGCACCCACCTGTAGAAGGTTGCAACCTTCTCTCGTTCTCCAGCCATTACTGGAAGGGAGCTCCAACCCCCTAATCTCGTTTACCAGCCTCTCCTAGAAGGGATATACTACCCCCTGCTCTCATTTACCAGCCTCTCCTGGAAGGGAGCTACTACCCCCTGCTCTCATTTACCAGCTACCACTGGAAGGGAGCTACAACCCCCTCACTGAAGGCTTCGACCCTCAGCACCACTGCGGACCATGTTTCATCAATTTTCATACTGGATCAAAACAACTTCAATACAACTCCTTAACATCAACAACCATACTTTACCCAAAACTTCAATCAGAACAACAATACCACTGTAACCAGAATATCAGAAATAACCCAGAATTCAGAGTAGATAATCAAATACACATTCAACCTTGAACAACCATTAATTCAGATACCATACACTATTTTTCTTTATGTAACCCGCGTATATATGCGTCTTTCTTCACACCAACCTGCGTATGCTTCAGTGCATGCTAGTTTTTATATTTTGAAATAATACGCAACTTTTATTCACAGTTTCCACTTATACACGCGCTTTCCTTTTCACCAACTAGCATATGCTTTCTTTCAGAATCTTTTTAGACTCATATTTAGATTTGAAACTTTCAATTCAGGCAATCTATCAGCAATGCAGAACTGTTTAGGTAGTCACTCATCCTTCATCATGTTTTCTCAATCAGTGATTAGATTTTTTCATTATCAAATCAGCAGCATACTCCATATTCAATCAACCTAGAACTTCAAGTAGACTTTATTGACTGATAATAGAGAGAAAACATAAATCACAGAAGTAATATCTATAAATAAGCTTCAGAAACCCTGACTTCCATACGCGCTTTTTACTAAAACGAACCTGCGTATATACGCGCTTTTGCTGTGATGAACATGCGTATAGATCTGTAACTTTTCATAACTATGCAGCTCTTCAAAACAGATAACTCATATTTCACCCTTTACTTCAGCAAATATTCACCAGATCACATATCTAAACATTCCATAAACAGATCTAGAAAATACATAGTCATTTCAGATCTAGAGATCCCTCTTCATCATTTTCTTCATAGGTACATTAGTAATTCAGATTAATCAATAAACTGTTACCCATTCCATACAGAAATACTTCAGAGTGAAGTATTCATTAAAACCCAAACTTCATAATAGATATGCAGATACAAACTCAACCCTGAACAAACATTGATTCAAATATCATATGCTACATTTCTTTACTGAAGCCACGTACATACGTGCTTTCCTACCCATCAACCCACATATACTTCTGTGTATTTTATTCTTCAAAAACCCTAACTGCCATATGCTCTTTTCATGAAGCGAACCCGCGTATATACGTGCTTTTGTTGAAACCAACTAGCGTATAGATCTGAAAAAGATAAAATTTGCAAAACAGACTAGATCTATAAAATTACCCAGATTTCTTCAATTTATTCATCAGACTTGCATGAGGTCTTCATAATTTATTTTGCAGATCATCCTAGAGATTCATCATTTCTAGATCTAGAGATCTTGAACCTTCATCATATCCATAGGTGCATCATAGATTCAGATTTATCAGAGTTCAACCATGCATATATCTCTTAAAGAGACTTATTTATTAACAACCCTTACACATGCACACCATTGCACTATGATCTTCTTCTCCTTATATAGATTTAGCCTTTGTCAATACCATGAGTCAAAACCACTCAACCGCTGATGGTATTTCTGGATGGGATCAAATAGATAATCCAGCGCTCAATGCAGTGGGCCAATACCATGGTAATGTCTCCTAGTTTTATAAATTTAGAGCGTAAATAGGCATACGCTACTTGGTACGTACTTTTCCACGTACATACGCTACTTTGCCTTTACAAACCCGTGTATACTTTGTGACATATCTTGTTCATCATTACTCTCGCACTTACTGGAATTCTTTTCTCTGTCACATCTGAACTAATCTGTAGCTACATCATCCAGACATATTTAACACATAGGTTGCTTTTCATAGGCAACTCATCAAGTAGGTTTCCATCAAGGATAACTTCATCAAGTAGGTTGCCATCAACGACAACACATTGCATCATATTGCCAACACCAGATTTACCTTTTTTCACTTCGGGCATGGATTTATTCTTCCATTAGGAGTTTAATGACCCTCCTTTACATAATTATTCTTTGAACAAAGAAAAAAAAATGAAATTTAATATTCCTATTAAAATACGAATATTACAGTCCTCCCCTAAAAAATGTTGCTTGCCCTCAAGAAACTTACAAGGACTTGTAAAATATTCTAATGGAATTGTCTCGTCCCAAGGGTATAAGTGTGCTTTTGGTGAATGAAGAAATTAGCTATCATCATAAAGAAGTGGGAGATACATAGAAATAGTTTCTTATTGTCCATTGGTTTTCTCAAGGCATGAGAGATGGTAAATGTAGGGTACTTCAACCCCATGAGAGGCTTCAATCTCCATGCTATCATCCAAACAAAGTGAGCCATCCTTGGTAGCTCACAGAAAAAGTCACCAATTCCCCCCATGTGCATTGTGTAGGGGCTCCATTCATGGAAATGAGAGATGAGGATACTCAACTCACGCTGTCCCTTATTCCATTTTTATTGAATGTGGACCTGTTGATCCTGAGCTGCAATAAAATAGTCCTCAGGAAGCCGAAAGGAACTTGTAACTTCATAATTCTCTTCATTGATCCTAGTGAGTCTCCTTGCCTAATCTCATATGCATAAAGTGAGTATATTACCTTCACCATATGTGCTCCAAAATAAATATGGACTAAGTGTCATATGATATATTGGATGGTGACAATAGTCCCTCCGTTGAGATGAGCATTTCCATCATCTTTCTGCCTCAAATCATGGTACAGCAGGTGGCCATACCACCATCTTCTTGCTGCAATAAACTTCTTCAAAGCTTGAAAATAATGGAGGATAATAGGCGTTGGCTGAACATGATTCTAGCAACATATGTCTTGCTACAAGTACTCCCTTGTGAGAGATCCTCTCTCATGACATAAGCCCAATACATGATCCTTTGCATAAGATAACACATTGTATAAGGTAGCATTCATATAAGGCCCTATCCTCTTCTTGAAGTACAAATGAATATGGGAGATTGCATTCCCAATGGACACATCCACCCAATGTGTCATTAATCCTCTCATGTTCATAATAAATATTGGAGCATTATTGACATCATGATATAAACCAGCTCCCTTATGCCACCTCACGAGAAGGATACATTTTCCCCCAACCCAAAGTACATACATGATTATGTTATTCATTCTAAACAGAAATACATGTACATACATCATAGACATAAGAAAATGTATGGACATGGAATTCATCATGTGGTGCCCATACTTCCTCCTTGTCAACCAAGGCAACCATGCCTTCTTCTTATGCATCCCTCTCTTTAAATACAAGGCATGAGACAAGAAAATCAAAAACTTTAGGTGGTAAACACACTCACCCAATAGAAAACAACGTAGGTCCTCTCCTCCCTGCTTCAGATCTAGAGGTAGTAAGTGGTTTACATGCCACTTACTTGCTTCCCTTATCATTCCACAATGGCTGAGGGTGAAATGTATATTTGGTGCTTTAGGGAAGCACCCATCATGCTGAAATACCTCCCTTATCCCATCAAGGGGGTGGCCATGTTTGGATATGGTTCTGGACCATAGTTGGCCATGAAGTTTATAAAGTAGGACACTCATTTTAGGAGCCATGGCCTGCACATGTAAAGTAAAATAATGCATGCAATCATAAAGTAAACTGTGATTTTTATAAGCATGTTTCTTACCCAAGGTCTCCAGTGTTGTGATAGTTCCTCTCTTGGCCAAATGTATCATCACTGTACAAGGTTGAGAGAACACTTTTCTCTTTCCATCTGGGGGTTTCCCTAGTGGGATTCTCCCAAGTAAGGAGACATCAAGGCATAGTTCATGATAGAAAGATGTATGGACTAATGTGTCCTTGATTTTCTTGCATAGATCTTCATGCCTTCTTAGTACATTACTCCTTTGAAATAAAGAGGGGTAAATGTTCCTTACCCTATGGAGCTTTCCCTCCTCTTTATCTTCTGTAGTATTCAGGATCTCACCATTTGATAATTATGACACATGATGCTCATGGATTGTGCCATAATTTCTATATGTGAGACTCTTTGAAACTCCTTGCAAGAATGTGAGAGCTTCTCTTCTTGGAGTAGCTACCCCTTCTCCTTCTTCATGAAATGCTAGAGGTGCCTTTGTTATGACTATGCTGTCACCCCTAACCTTGTCTTTAATGGTTAAACATACCTCATCATCAATAGGAGACCTTAGATCTTGGTCTACCTTTGAAAGAGGAATCTTCATGTCTTATTTTCGAGAAGAAGACTCTTCATCCAATGAGGATCTTTCCCTTGACAAGGTATCAAACAAGTCCACATTATCCTCAATGGTCTTCATAGGTGGAGTTGGATTTGTAGATCCTCCCTTTGGCACATCTCCTCACTTCCTCCTCGTGAAGAAGTTGTTTATAGAACATGGTAGCTTTGATGATATCATTGAGTGTTCATACCCATAATATGAGGATGTAGAATCCTCTTCATGCATAGATCTCATGGATCTAGTTGGGGAAACTTCATGGTCTATCCCATTTATTTCTATGTTATTTTCCTTAGGCTTAAACAGAGTTTGGAACAGAGTTCTTGAGAACTCTTTCCCTTCCATTCTTCCAAGAAAAGGGGTTTGACCCTTCCTTTCTGCATCTTCCATGCAATAATTCTCCTTATTCTATCCTCTCCCTTCCTAAAAAGACATCTTGGCTTGATTCTCACAGGCTGAGCCAAGGATCAAGCTCTAATACCACTGTAATATCCCAAAATGGGATCTATCATCAATGCATGACTGGAAAACACATTTTCTAGTAATGTATGCAACAGAAATGAAAAACATCACTTGGATCCCTTATATTTGAGTATATAAGTCCTAAATCCAAGAGGGTATAAAAAATAAATCCTTCTAGGTGGGTTAAATAGGTCTCCCACACCTAGTTTCTTTGAAAAATGCACCAAAGAGGGTCTACAAGAACAATAAACAATTCTTCTCAGAAAATAATGCAGTTTCTACAGAGCAGTGATAGGAGGCTCATGAAATTTTCTTAAATGGTACTTACAGTAGAAATAAAGTTATACAATGAAGTTTATCAAACACATGGCTGAAAATACAAGTCATAGACAAAAGAAATCTCCTCAAAAGAGGGCTGCAACCATATGAATGACTAAAAACTGCCTTGACAGCATTATTTTATTAGGATGAAAACTGTTGTAGGTTACATGTTAGATCTAGATCAGGTCTATGAATAAAAATTCAGATCTATATCAGATCCATGCACTAGAAGAGCTCCTCTTTCAGATCCCCTTGGAATTTTGGGGTTTACACCACACATAAGTAGTAGATCTGAGATCTAAGGAAGCAGATCTGCAGAAATATTCAAAAATTCTGAAGTATTTAGAATATGCAGATAATATCTGAAAATTGCAATGTGTAGATCTCCTCCAGTGGATCTCAAAGTGAAGGGTGGATCCCCCAACACTTAGAAACCGGCTCTCCAAATGGTGCACCCAAACTCCCTGCAACACCACCTACAAGAATAACATAGATCTGGAGTAGAAACTATGATGTATGGGATAGATAGCTGATGGAAACATGCCAAGATCAGAAAATAAAGCTCATGCACTCTAATACACTCCCTCCAATAGAGAAGAGGCCACCTCCACTGAGAAAGAGCATTGGAATGACTTAGATCTGAAGAGATCTAATCTCCACTGAGAATAATGCAGTCCCTCAAGGGAGACTATGCTGTAGCTTGAATAACTGGGTTGGCCTGATGCCAAGATGCAAAACTGGAGCTCAGAAAAATAATGCATTATTCCAGGAGGTTAAAAGACACACTCACTAAGAAGAGGCACCAGTACAAGCTAGATCTGAACATATCTAGTGTTGCACTTGCTGTAGCTTACAAAAGCAAGCAAACCCTCACTAGATTTGCATTGCAGTTGGAAGTAGAAGCTTGGTCTCCAACCAGATAGTGGAATAATCAATACAAGATCTCCCAAGAGCTCCTCAATGGGAAGATATGGAACTCCTAAACATGAAATTCCAATTCCAAACAACATATGCAATCTAGGCTAAACAAACAAGAAAGTTGTGTGTCTAAACAAACAAAAAATCAGAAATCAAATCATGAAAAACCACCATATGTTGCCTTCCCCTTCCTTTTATAAGATGAGAGCTTGCCAAAACCCTAAACCACCTTCATCAACTTATCTCTTTCACACAAGAGACCTCCTTCTAGAATTACACTATGCCTCATTGATGAGCACTCCTCCAATACTGCGTTGTAGATATGGTCAAGATTGACCGAGTCAAGTGGATTTGTTCTTTTCACACTCAAGTGTGTTTATTAAAGTGGCCAAAATTTACCCTTTTTCACATTGGGCATATATTTATTCATTTATTAGGAGTTTTTGACCCTCCTTTACATAATTATTCTTTGAACAAAGAAAAAAAAATGTGTTAGGGTCCCGTGATTTGGCCGATTGGCTAGCCAAATGACGATGTAACATCAAACCAAGCTTTGGAGCCCAAGGACCTAGCCTTCCTGGACTCAGAGAGGGCTCTCTCTATAAGTGTAAAAGATGTCGGTGTGTTTACTTACGGTGTTCTGATATTAGGCTAGTTATGAAGTGTGTTTTTGGTTTTTTTTAGTTCTTAAGTTTGTGAGGGATGAAACTGATCAAATACATAAACTGGATAACAAGATGTCGATAAATTGGGCTATGGGGTCAAACAGGTCAAGGAAGCTATGAGGTGATGATGTAAAGCTGCTGTAGGGCCGATTTGATTCACGGTAGAAGGGATCTTTGGGCAAAATGGATTGAATGGACAACAAGTTGGTGAAAGACAAGGGATTTCAAGTGTAACTAGTTAATAGTAGATAATAAACATGTAATAGCAAGCCATTAATCATGCTAAGTATAACTATAAGCTAATTAATACATAGAAATCAAACATTCCAGCCATACATAGAGGTATAAGACCCTCTAACTTCGGGAAATGGCTATCAGACTTTGGGGAAAACAAATAAGACAAACTAACAACTCATAAAATACGCTGAAATGCCTAAACATAGTCTCTAAGTCATTGGGCACTTGGACAAACAAGTTTTCATAGTTTTAGGCAAAGGGCTAGATCGAGACTAGGCCTCCTTGGTTCAACAAGATGATCAACAAATCAGTCAAAGAGAAAGTTTTATGGACAGAACTATGGGCAGCTGATAGGTAGGTAGGGCAAACCATACATCCTACTCAACATACATAGAACTTATAAATAAAACTTAGTAACAATACCTTAGGTTACTAAAGAGCAGCTAAGAATTCTTTAGCATAACTAAGGGAGAAGAAAACATCAAGCTATGAAGATTCAGGGATTTTGAGGTGCCTCCATGGGCATATCTCAAAATCAATCTCTACTAATCTATAGCAGCAAGAAATATGTAATATGAATGAGAACTAGAAGACAAAACACATTAATAAGCACTATACCATTCTACCATGACAAGGAATCCATCAACAAGCCTTCACCATTCCTCAAAAGCATCCAAGAGGCAGTCCAAAAATCATAACTCAAGTGTATCCTTCAAAGCTCATATGACCAATGTATTAATTCTTCTCTCAAGTTCAGCCTCTGATTTACAATGAGAACCATGGAATAAATAGGCTTGAGGGAGGAAAACCTCATGGAGTAACTAGCTATCCCATTGGCCAAGTCAAAATATCTAAACTTGTCCTTGAGGCTTTGCAAAGCCCAAGGCACAAAATATCCCATAAAATATCTAAAAAACTACTAAAAATGGAAATTATATTGACTTTACATGATTTCCCAATGATAAAAATAGCTTAACGCACATTGGGAAAAAGCAGATTTTTGGAGTTCAAAAATTACAAAAATACTTCATATTTATGCCTGAAAAAGGTCCCCTGACTTGCTGAAGGCAAATGGCAGCCTTCCCGGTGTCGAAATGAGGCTCATGATGGCTCGTTGGAAAGCTCTCTGTGTCTGCTTTCCGACGCAAGTGAAATCACCTCAATCTGATCTCTGAAAGTCCCTCAAAACTGTACTTGTGTGAAAAAACCCAAAAAATAGCAGGCTGCTGATATGGCGGGCAGAATGTGCAAAAAGAGTGTGTTTTTCGCCAATTGGAGGGGGCGAATGATCTTCAAATGCCCTGAAAATCGCTGGAGACCTGCTCATGGAATTATGGCATCCATCGGTATCATTCTCTTCCCTTGACGACTCATCAAACTGAAATGGCGAATTTATGAGTTTTTGGCCAAAACCCAAAAAATGCCAAAAAACAAAAAGTTGCCGAAACAGGCCCAAAATTGGCATGCATGACCCTCAAGGGTCCATAGAGACATGCTCCGAAGCTGAAGCCAAAATATCAAGGGCTGATATGCTTTTCCCTTCCTTCCGTGCTAGGCGCCTCTCCTTCAACTTCTTCAATTTCTCTTGTGCTACCTTTAATTTTCGCCTGGCAAATTGATTTAGCTTCTGAAAGTGAAGAGTCCTCTTTCTCTGTAGCTCAAGATCCCTATTCGCCTTCTCAAGCTTTGTCTCTAAATGCTGGTTAGCTCTCTCAAGCCATGCTTCTTTGTTTTCCTCAATTTCCTGCTCAAAGAGGGCAGTGAGAGGAAAGGCTTCGAAATGAGCTTGTTCTTCTGCTCTCTGTTTCTCCAAGGCTCTTCTAAGCCCGATGGTCCTAGGCCTCTTCCGCCTAGGCTGGTCTTCCTCCTCTTCATCATCAAACTCGCCAATGAGCTCTTCAATTCTTACTTGCGCCCTTTCTGCCTCTTTCTTATACTTGATTGCCCTTGCCTCATGAATAGCTGCATGAAACTTCATTTGTTTGTTTTCAACCTCCAAGAAGTGGTTGAAATTCCTCGCTCTTTGAAGGTCTTCTTGTAACACCTCAATTTGCCCTTCTTTGTGAATGAGGAGGTTTTCAAGGATGCGGGCCTCGTTATCACTGTCATCGCTTGGGATAGGGATGACAGCTGATTTACCTCCATGCTTGGCACTTTCCCCAACTATGCTTTTGCCTTTGAAAGCTAATCTGGCGCTTTTTCTCCTTGGCAAGCTAGAAGTTGTCCTTTTGGTCAATTTCCTCTTTTTAGGAACAGTTTTGGTCACTGTCAAGGAGGCAGCTTCATCTTGCTGTCCTTCCTCAACATCCTGTCCGGTTTGTGGCTCAAAAGGCGCTTCAATTGTTTGCTCAACTTGCTGCTCTTCAATTTCTGTCTGTTGCTGTCCCTCTTCTTGTACCTGCTGCTGTTCATCAACCTGTAGTTGCTGCTGATCTTCAAACTCTAGTTGCTGCTGTTCACTAATCTCCAACTGCTATTGTCCCTCAATATCTAGCTGCTGATGTTCACTGCCTTCTTTTTCTCCCTGTGGTTCACTGCCCTCTCCTTCTCCCTGTTGACTTGGCTGCCCAGTGGTCATTTTGAGTTTTTTAAGTGTAGGCCTTCTAGACAAAGGCACTGGGCGATGGACAGGCTGAGTAGGAGACACATGAACAGGAGGGACAGTGGCGAAATCTGCATGGCTAATGAATGAATCCCATGAAACCCCTTTCTTCTCTAGCTGGTGTAAGAAGATAATCTTGATCAAGGAATGATGAAAGAGAGAAGGGATTTGCTGAGGTGAAGCCTTCTTTTGGACAGTAGCTGCCATTTTCTCTATGATTTTGGACAAAAAGTATGGAAGGTTTAATTGCCTGCTTCTGGTAAAATGCATCAACAAGCGGATATGATAGGCATAAATTTGGTTAAACCTTCCTTCACAAGTGAAATATCTCATTATGGCTTTCATCAGCGGAGCATAACTGTCAAGAAGATAGGAAAAAGGGAAAATAGCAATTATGGTTTCCCTATGTTCAGGCTTGATGAAAGGTTTATAATCCTCTAGATCAAGATGCGCTTGTTTAAACCACTTTTCACCATGATACGGGATCTTGGTAGCCTTGGATACATACCTTGGGGAGATTTTGAAATCAAGGCCCGCCAACTGGAAGTGTTTGTCCTTGAATCTCAAAGCGCACAAATGTGTAAGTGGCGAAAAACTCTTGACTTCTTCTATTCTCTGGCAAAAATCAAGACAGCCTACTTCATGGAAATTGAAAAGCACTGATGGGTGAGCATTGATTTCTTCTATGGAGATAGGCTCATATCTCTTATGTGGACCGCTCCTGTGATCTTGCTTTGGAGGCATTCTGACTTGAACAAGCTTTGGAAGAGGCAAACTTCCTTTACTGTATGAAAATGCTCTGCTGGATTGAAACTGGCCACTAGACTGTTTGGACAAATATGGACACTGTGGTTTGGATAAAATGCAACAATGTTTCTTTGAATAAACCACCTCTGCACTTCTTAAAAACAACCCTCCAACTCTGGATGCACTTTAGCCAGGCAAACTTTTTAACATGGTACCATGTGTAAAGATGAGACAAACTCCTGTGTCAATTTCCTGTATATAGTGTTAAGCAATCATTCCTCCTGGTGAGTTTGTTAGAGGTCAACCAACCCTTGCATTTGCATCTCTAAGACCAATCTTCAATATTAGAACCCTGCTCTTTAGAAATGGTCCTCCTCTTGAAAAATGTCACAATCAACAGCTCTTCAAAATGACACAATGTAGTGAAAAGAAAAAACAGACCTAGGTTGGGTGTAAAATCAGTGCACAGTGGTTTAGAAAACACACTCTTTGCTTGTGAGTTTAAGAGATCCACTAACACATCTATACCTCTGCCTTCAATGTTAAAATTCAACCATCAACAACCTTTTCCCTTCAATGTGCTGTTCACCTTTGGAAATTCTCTGTCAACAAATCTTCAAAATGATACAATATAGTGCAAGGAAAAAGCAGACCTAGGTTAGGTGTAAAGTCAATGCACAGTGCTTTAGGAAAACCACCTCTTTACTTGTGAATTTCAAAGGTCAATACTACACCTGTACCTCTGTCTCAATGTTAAATTCAATCACCAACAACTCTGTCCTTCAATATGCTGTTCACCTTTGGAAACTCTTTGCCAACAAACTTACAGTAGTGAAATACAGTGAAATAGGGGCAGATTGCTAGAAGGGGCTTGTTGTGATAAGTGTTTTGATAACCCCCTTCTTCAGAAATGACCTTCCTCTTGAAAAATATCACAAACAACAGCCCTTCAAAATGACACCATATAGTGAAAGAAAGGCAGAACTAGGTTTTTCCTATAATCAAAGCACAATTCTTAACAGGAAAACCCTTGCCCTTCGATTGATTTGAAGATGACACAAGCTGACCCTTGATCTCAAACCCAGTCTTTCTCTGTATGTGTTCTTTGAATAACAATTTAGCCCTTACTTTGGATGTAAAATAACTCTGTTAAAAATATAAACTCTGTTTCTTCATAACAATTTTCCTCTGCCTTTTAGGTGCTTCCTTTTGGAATTGCAGTCAACAGACTTTTGAAATCGAGGGGGAATTATGTGAAAATACTTGAATTTTGGTGAGACACCCGTTTTGGAAGCTGAAGAAATGCTGAAAACCTTCGACACTTGCGCGGCACCCTTTGAAGAAAACACGTCGCGTAAATAGAAAGCTGTCGGGTCGGCCTGTCGGGTGGTCGGGCGGCCTTGTACAGGCGCGTCGCGCCAATGTACAGGCGCGTCGCTCCGACGAAGGTGGCCCGTGCAAATTTCCGCCCAGGCACGTTGCGTAAGAACCCAGGCACGTCGCGCAGTTTTTCTCAGTGCAAACTTGTGAACTTTCGACCAGATTTTCTTGCCTTAGTGCTATGGAGGCGCGGGCTCTTCTTCAGTTTTTGAAAATGAAATCTTTACATCATACTTACCCTTTGATGTTAATTCAAAACAAATTCCCAACGGTCATTTACTTGGGAAAAGAACGTTGGTTTTCAACTCTGTTTGTTTTTAAAACAGTGGGTTTGTCATTTTGAATATGTAAACCCGAAACATGACTCTGACCCCGAGCTTTAAACCTTGGCAAACACTCAACAAACTTCATCACCTCTGCCATTGTTTTTAACAATTTTGGGACTATTTCTGATGTAAAGCAACCTACCTTACCACTATAAAGATAATGCTAAAAACTGTTATGTTTCTGAAAGACAGGGCTTGCCTTGTTAATGTATTTTGACTAGTGTATTGGTCTTTTGTAAGAGAGACATTCCAAAACCTCAACTCTGTCCCCTGTTTTTTGACAATTTAGGTGAAATGTTAACAAAGAAAAGTCATCTAAAATCTGTCAAAATGCATTCGAAAGATGTTTTATCACTTAACAGGAGATTGCATGTGCCCTTCCAACTTGTTTAATAATTTCTGCTTTTAGGTGATTTATAAGCTTTTCCCTAGACTGTAGCGCCCTCTTTCAGTTGCATTCTTTCACACTATACTTCATTGTTTACTCAAAAGGATCTCCTTCAGACTTCTGGGCAAGGGATAGTGGAGTACTGTTTTAACCATTTCCTTTAAAGAAACTGCTCCTTGTGGTATCAATGCATGCATATGTTTCAATGTTGTCTCCCTTCTATTTCAGGTACAGTCTGACAGACAGCTCTTTGAAATAGGAGCACCAATACCTTTGCATCATCAGCACTATCATTTACCTGTGCAATGAATTTTATTCAATCTCTTTGTGTCCTTTCTCTGCACTTTTTAGACCCATCATCTTTCAACAACCTGCAATGGCTTTGGCCATCTGCTCATATATGGAGGAGGCTCTTCATCAGGTAAGGTATATGAAGGCTTTTTGACAACTCTGTTTGACACAGCCTTTCTCTGAAAGTGATGGTAAGTAAACCACTTGAAAAACATCAATCTTAGCATCTTTACTTGCAAGCATCACTGTATTTCAGAAGAAACCCTAGCCACAGTGACACTGTTCCTCTGTACTGCTCTAAGGGTGACTAAAATATCATCATGTGTTTTGGTCATCTCATGACAATCCATTTGAAGGATAGTCTCTGTAATTATGGAGGTCAGTGTCTTTTGAGAAACAAGAACTTTCCTTCTGCCTGTGTAATGGCATTCGTTAACAACATCTATTCCATTTGATCCTGGACAAAACAGGCTTCTTATGATTGGGATGTTTACTGATGACAAGCCTTTTCAAAGTTCAACAATTTGCATGATTTGAAAGCTTCAGATGACTTTCTTTATCAAACCAGACTCTCCTTTCCTTTGAGCTAGCATATTTCAACTATATTCCTGTTATGATCATCAATCACATTCATAAAACCTGGAGTCCCTGTTTCATTTGTTTCAGTTCAAGTCAAACCTGGACTTTTGCAATCTTCTAAGTCAATACTGGCCCGCGCCCTCTGCTTATGGATGAAGGAGGCGCCCTAACCCTCTGCTTGTAAATGAAGGAGGTTCTGGGCCTTGACAATTTACCAGTTTGTTGAGACAGTGGCGACCCTTTCTTACTATGATTTTCATGCTGGAAAGAGCTGTAAGGTCCTGATGAGTGACTTTTGTTTTGCAGCTTCATCTCAGGCTCATAATACATTTAGAAGCAGCTGTTCCTCTAACTGTAGATCAAGCATTTCCTCCTGAGATGAAGTTATATCTCCTGCCTTCGTAGAAACCATAGAACACTGTGAAAAACCTAATAGTCAGCTTGAGATTGGGCTTTATGCAGTGCTGAGATCTAGGGGATATGAGTGGCGCGACTTAGGGCTGTTTGTCAATTTCATTTGCAAAGTAAGAGGTCAGTCATGGTAGGTCTGTTGCAGATGGAGGCTTTTTGGCTTTTTGATGATTGCCAAGGGTGAAATGTCTTAAAGCGCCACTTCCTAACATAGGGGATACTCTTGAAACAAATGTGGATTTGCCTTTTAAAGCTGATGGGCAGACTAATAAGGCTGAAGCTAGATAGGATTGTGATAATGAGGTTCTGATTTTGGCATGGGCGAACTGAAAAGGTAGAAAGGCGAAAAAAGTTCTTAGGAGGGTTTTCTGGATGACATATTGACATGAGGAAATCAGTTTCTAGAAAACTCAGCTGTAGATATAGTCATCACTAACATGTAAAAAATACTGATGGCTAACAAAATGAAATTGAATGCTCCTATTAAAATATGAATATTACAGAGTGGTAATGCAAGGTGTAGGTAGAAGGGTTAGCCCAGTCAAAACAGAGTGGCAACCATAGTGAGAATGAGTGACATAAGTCGATGATTTTGTCTTCTAGGAGTGATAGACTGGCCATGCCTTAATAGAGTGGTAGAATAGTGAAAAATTTACCCTAAGGATAATGAAGGCAGTGAGATTTCTATAACTCACGAGATTCTTGAATTTTGTTTCTAGAAATCTAGGATAATCATTTAGTCATATACAAAGGAAAAAATTATTGATGACTAACAATACCTAGGTTTTAAATATGGCTCATAGTATGTCATGTCAAGATTGGCCTGCTTGAACCATTTCTCCCCTACACTTGGTATCCCAGGGGCATTGGAAATAGCATTAGCAGACAACTCAAAGGTTACTCTGCAAGGTTAACTTGTTTCTCATGCAATTTAATGATGAAAAACCTGGTTAGCTTAGGGTGGTTTTGCACCTGATGTACCCTTTCACAAAAATCAAAGCATCCTAAATGCTGGAAGCAGGAAACAATTAAGGGAGATGTCATTAGCTCTATGGTGTTGAGTGGTTCAAACCTATTGATCTTTCCACCTTTGTGTTCCTACCTCCTTGGCATTTGGCCTTCTCCTCCACTACCAATGTCCTCTCTTTCTAAAATTTTGACCACTCTGCCTTTGAAACTGTAGCACTGAAGTGAAACTAATATGAAGAGGGTAATGGAGTGGCAGTCTACTTGTGAATGAGATGAGTGAGTGAATAGGTATATCAGGTTGAATGAGAGGCTAAAAAAACTTAATGGTAACCTCAGCTGTGCAATTACCCTTTGTTTTAACTGATACTCTTCATAGGTGGAGGGAGTGAGGTTCAAACAATGACTTCAAGCATGATTTTTTAGGGTTTCCTCCTTAGGGTTTTAATTTATTTAAAAGAAATCATCAAAATGATTGAAACATGAGTTGAAGACCTTTACATACCCTCATCAGTGCTTAGATAACGTTGGAGGAGGCTTGAAGAAGTTTTGAGGAAGTTTGAGTGTTGAAATGGCTTGGAAAGCCCTCCTGGCCAAGGGCACAGCACAAGGCCTTCTTTATCGGGTATGTCGGGCAAGAGTACAGCACTCTGCCAGGCATGCAGCGCTACCTCCTAGGTGTGCAGTGCCTATGTAAAATACACAGGGGAACTTTTCCAAGCGCGCAGTGCTGATTTCCAAGCGCGTAGCATTGACTTGAGGGCACAGTGCCACAAAACATTTTCCCGATTTGACTTGAAAACTCAAAATTTTTCACTCCTTAATGCTTCCAAATTTCTGCAAGTGAACAATGACTCTTATGAAAAAAGAAAATGATGTTTTATAGGCTTGGGATTTAAATTTAAGTCTTTTTAACTTTTTTCCTTTCTCGCTAAATCTTTGGCCTTTTTGCTTTGCAGATGACTTAGATCATGAAGTCCACTCTTCTTTTTTCTCATTTTCACTGATGTTATTTACACCTTTGCTCTGCAGGTTTGCTTGAGTCAGAAATTTGACTCTTCTTGGCTCATTGATGTCCTTTAACACTTTTGTTTTGCAGTTGACATAAAAACATTAAAGTGGCTTTCTCTTACTCCTTAAGAGTTGACATGTTCATTTTGGCCCTTTGGGATTCAAACATAAAATAACACCTTAAAAACTCTCCTTGGCCATGCACCATGGAATCCAAACCATGCTTTTTACCTTCTTTGGCCACTTTTTATTTGAAAGTGCCTGAAAACATTGACTTAACTTTCTCTTACTCCTTGGAGCATGATACATTCACTTTTCGCAATGTTAGGACGCTTACACAGTAATGGTATCTTCACAATCCTTCCTTTGTTGTTGTTAGGTCTCTGTAACAAGCAATATTGGCAAAGTCCGATCACAGAGTTAAAACCATTTCAACCAACTTTGGGATTCTAGGATCTAGCCCTCCTGAATCCGGAGAGGGATCTCTCCAATATGTACAAAGATGGATATTGTCTTTGAAGTTTAGGGTGATGATATTAGGCTAGTTATGAAGGACAAGGGTTTTGTTTGGTTTTCTCGGATGGTTGAACATAGTTGTTGTCTGAGGCGGAAAGATCTATATGCAAATAGGTTCAAAGGTGAGAAGTTGCAAGCAAACAGAGTAAGCTTTGATTATAAAGAAGGATGATGACAAGTTTTCAATCCATTGGGCTATGGAGTCATAAGAGAATTTAATTGAAACATTCAGGTTCAAGAGTAATCTATGGGGCAAGTCATCTATGCCTAAGGATCTCTTTAAAGTTTGATTTATGGAATGGGGTGATACAATAAGAAAGGGAAATAACAGATGCAGAACAGAGAGCAGCCCAGGATCTGGTAAGTACTTTGAAACTAGCCAGCCTTTGACCAGGCACTTAAGAAAAACATAGAAGCAAACTAGGATCTGGTAAGTACTTTGAAACTATCTAGCCTTTGATACACTTCTAATAGAACACAGATAAAAAACGAAGGGAAACTTGAAAGGCAACCTTTGGAGCAGAAACTAGTGGGCTGGGACTCACCCTGATCCTCTCCTAGTTCTTCTTTACTTAGTTACTTCCAAGAAAATCACAAAGATAACACAGAATGGCCTAAGATCTGATAAGTGCTTTGAAACTAGTCAGCTTTTAACACATCCTAAGGGAAACAATCAAATAGTCGAGCAAACAAGAAAGGGACTCAGGGCTAACCTTTGATTTACTCAATTCATTCTTTACACAACATATATGAAAGTAACATTTAGAAATAACATTCAGCAGTGAAGAAAAGATGAGGCAACGCCAGCATCTCTGTACTTAGACTGAATTAAATCATTCTCAAATAACACAGCAGAAAGAAAACATTTAAATAAAGATTTCTCAGCCAGAGAAGGTTACTGATATACAGTAGGTCCTAACACTGTTTAAACTGTTCTTTACAGTGGAAAATGAAACAAATTGAAAACAGAAATAAAATGACAAGTTCACAGTAAGAATAACATCACCATCAGCATAGACCAGGATCCCATAAATCAGCTTGTATTGATTGCTTCAAACTAGTTACAATCTTCAAATCCAATGTTTTAATCCATCTCTCTTCACAACCTAACCTATCTGTTACAAGCAGAGCTCCAAGAGCCCATGAAACCACTATTTACAGTCAAGAGTTTTCCACTCAGAAACAGCTACAACACTTCAGAATTACATTGACAACCAACTAATCCAACCCCTCACTCATCTTCTTCTTGAGTATTTATAGAAGGATGAGGAGGGGAGATCTGATAAAAAGATCTCAAATACAATTAATGCAGAATTAATGTCTTCCTGGCCCTGGGAGGCTCGATGAAGAAATTATACAGGTGTTTCACAGCATTAATGTGTTTACACTTAAGAAGTAAGCTCGGAGGGAGCTTTTGTTGACCTTTGAGGCTCTGCGTACTATTAGGGTTACTCTGCAAACATTCTGTCATCAGATCTGGTGCAGAAATAACTTCTTTGGTTGTTCCGAGGCATAACATCTGATCTTGTTCAATAAATTTATCCTCTAACTGAGCATTTTGAGGCAATAGGTGGCACTGTGGTGGTTGAGGAATCAATTCGCCTCAAAGTTTGGCGGTGGAGGCAATACATCTGATGAACACTTTTAGGTTTTTCTTTAATCTGTGTTCTAAGCCGGGGATTAGGCTTTTGATAACCGTCTTAGCCGTAATCCCCGCCAATCTATCCATAAAACTGCTGCTCTGGTTCATTCTGTCTTCAAAATTCGATACTCTTCTCTGCGTTGATGTTGCCGGCATTCTTCAGGCTTTACAGGGACGCGTAGCAACCAAGGCTCATGAAACCTTGTTGATATCATTGTTCTTCACCCTACGGTCGATTCTCTGGATTAATAGGAAGGACGGGAGTCGTCACCCTCATCCTTCAGATTTTCATTAAAACACGACGAAAATACCTTAAAACCTGCAAAATACAATAAAAATGAGAAAATCCTGCATTATATGGACAATCTGCATCGGAGGGCGTGCGGAAAAATGGAGCAATCGGAGCCGTTGATCATACTGCGATCAACGGTCGGGGGTGCTTTGAAAAGTCAGCGGAGAAAAAGGGATTTTGTACAGTGGAATCAAGAGGACGAATGAGAACCGTCGATCTGCGGATATCGACGGCAGAGATCGACTTTTGGACGCGCCGGGGGAAAATTCAACAGGCGGGGAAACCCATTAAAAGCAGAGCAAAAGAGGCGATTAGAAACCGTCATATGGGAAGGCCCAGATCCGACGGCAGAGATGAATCCCGCTGCGGGGTGATGGGACGAGAGATAACATGCGGGCGCAGTGGAAGGATGGTGGTTTTGGGAATGAGGTGGAGGACACGCGTCGGCCAGCGTGTGGAATCGCTGGCCGACGGGATAAAACCGCCATTCGATGAAAGGTGGTGCGGGATATATACCATGGTTTTTGGAAACGAGTGCGGGGGAAGGGGGGTCCACCAGGTGTGAGGTACTCCGCTCCATCGGATCTGGGGAGCAGATCGACGGCTGGGAAGGCTCGGGGCAGTAAAATACGTGGTTTTATATTTCACACCCACACCTTATAAAAGATGGGTTTTTTGAACGTTTCAAAGGAAAAGGGTGGAGTGGGGACCACGCTTCGGTTTAGCGCCTTTGGACTTGAGCGGCCGGTCGTGGCGCTCGGGCACGTGGACGTAGATAAGGCAGGGGCTTAGCCCAAGGGGCTGAAAACCAGCGCACGGAAAATAGGCGTATTTTACATGGTTTTCCATGATTTTTGAAAAATGAAAAAGGTTCCGATAGGCTAAAAAGAAGTGGGTTTTTAAGGATGAAAGGAAACTGAAGAAATGAAGGTAAGATGGAAGCAGGGGAGGGGAAAAAGGAGGAGGATGTAGCAATATTTGATTTGGATTTTCATGGAATATCAGAGGCTGAAAGAAGGAAAAGTATGAAGAACCAACCAGGAGTTTATGATCTTACCAACAGACTTCAAGCACCAACAATTTTAGGCCTGAATTTGTTTCTTGAAGGCTGCAAAGAATATTTAGCCACCAGCTGATATAATTGCAAAATGTAGGTGGCTAACAGTGGCTCCACTTGGGGATGGTGCCTTCTTGAAGGCATCAAGAATTTAGACTTGATTTCTCTGGAATGCTGACTGGTGTCTGACCCATTGCTTGCTCTTGCTTTTCCTTTGACAAAATAATATCAGTTTATGAAAAAAAGATGAATTTCATCAATACAACTTCTACCTACCCCAATCCTACTGATCTAACATTTTTTCTTCATCAGAGTGCACTTGGATTGGCAAACTCTATTCTCAACATTTTATTCTTTTGAAAGCAGGAAATCTAATCTATTTCTACTCCTTATTTCTCCCTGAACTCAGATTAAACAGTTGAGTTCAGATGTTTCTCTACCTAGTCTACTGTCCGTTGGGTTTAAACAGTCCAACAAACTTTCATTCTCTAAATTCTACAACAGAAATTTTAAAAATAGTCAAGTCAAGATTGAGCTGTTTGACTTGCTATGATCTATGGCATAAAAACAAGCTGCACATAGATTATTATTTGTAGAAAATTTTAAATCAAAACAGAAGGCTTAAGATCTAAAAATTTCCTATCATGGCCTTCTCTTATTTTCACAGCTCTGTTCTTCCCTTTTTTTGTGAGCTATCTTTGCTTCTCTTCTGGTTCAGGTTTTGAGTGAATTAGAACCAGGTCTTCTCTTTTATGACTCAGAAAGTAAAACAATTTTGAGTCATTCTTTTCTTGGAAATTTTGGTTCAGATTTTGAGTTGGTTTGAACCTTAAATTTCTATCCTAATCTATCTATTGAAAAGCCAAGATTAAATAGTTTGGCAAATCAAATTCACTACCCTATCAGCAGAAAATTGAAAGCTAATTAGTCAAGATTAAACAGTTTGACTAACTAGAAGTGTGTTTTGTAGGAGTGGCATTTAAGCTTGCACACTTTCAGATTTATTTCTCTTTTTGGCATGGGGCTTTGCCTTTCTTGTTTACATTTCTACCCTCTTTTCTTTCTTTCTTTGCTTTTGAATTTTTGATTCTTGATTTTTCTCCAAAGCAGAAAACAACAACTACCTACATGCTTAGGAGTGAGCTTTATTGACATCTCTATCTAACCTATTCTAAACATGGAGTATTTACATATTCATATGATACAAAAGTGCCAATGCAGCCAGCTGAGTAATGTCAAGAGGAAGTAGTAATTCTGGCTGCTTGTCAGAGGTATCCATAGAACATATTGAAGATTATCCTTCAATATCAAGGCTATCATAGAAGGTGACAGCTTTTCATGTCTCTGGCTCTTGCAAAGGATCAATGCTTGATAATTTGAGCCAGTTGGGATTTCCACACACTCTTCCATAGGATCAACAAAGAAAAGATGAAAGATCTCTTCTTTTCGGTCCTCCATGTCTGATAGATCGTCTGCTTCCAAGGCTTCAGCTTTGAGAAGCATCTCTTCAGTACGTAGCTTGGAAGTATCGTCATATTTAACCTGCACAATAGCAAACAGTGAAATATTTTCTTTCTCTAAACATATGCTTGCTTCTGATACAAATTTAGGCTCTTTATATGAAAAACTAATATTAGTGAAGGGAGAAGCTTCTTCTTGAGAAGATGATATATCCACAGCAGGATAGTCTTCTATTTGTTTTTCTCTCTCATCTTCATCATCCTCTGAACTGGAGGACTCATCATATTTGACAGTGTTGTCCTCTTGTGGCCCTAGTATGCTTGGATTGAGTGGGCCGAACTTTGTGAAGAGGTTATTATATTCTTGAGTAGGGGCGTATTCAATGGTTTCCTCTTGCTCAAAAATTTCTTCATTGCTCTTCTCTTCACCTTCTGAGTTGAAAGGCTGCTGATTCCCAATTATGTGAAAGCCATTTATGATGGATCGGAATGGATGATTGCGGCTTTCTAGCTGATGATGGTGAAAATCATAACACCAATCAAGTGATGGTTGCCCTACATGATTAGTTTCTGCTTGTGAATCATCATTATCTTTAGACTGATCGAAATTTGGAAAATCATCAATTTCATCAGTTGAACATATTGGGTTGTCAATTTGCCTTTCTTCTAACTGATCTACAAGTTTATTTCTTGTATCAAGACAACAAGATGGAGTAGGTAGATGAGCAAAAGCGTTTTTTTCAAATGAAGGTTTGGATGCTGGTTGTCTGTTCAATACTAGATCAACCTCTTTCTCTGTGAAGAGAGAAGGAGTTTCCTTTTTGCTTAGAATAGAGGTATAGCAGTCCTCTTTGTCTTGTGTTGGCTGATTTTGAGGCTTGATGTCTTCTTGAGCCTCTTCTAACGGAACTTCACTTGTGTCCCTAAAAGTTTTTGCATTTAGGTCATGGAGTTCTCTTATCATCGTGGCACAAGACATCGGTAGGCAATCAAGTTTTTCTTGACAACCTCCTTCATTGCTTTCTTTGTAAGTTTGCTCATCATTTGTTATAAAGTGTTGATCATAATACATGCCTTGGTCAGGGTCTTGGTTTTGAGGTGATTGGGCTTGCGTTTGATCAAGGTAAAATCGAGCTTGATCTAGATCATCAATATTCATATTAGCCATCAACCTATCCATTCTTTTCCCAAGCATGTACATCATTTTTTCGATCATGATTGGAAAATTTTCTTGATTATTTTCTTCATGTTCATCATACATTTCTTGTGGTGGAAGGGGTTTTGCTTGCTTAAGGAAAAGCATTTTTTCTTCTTGATAACCCATATTCATATTAGCCATCAACCTATCCACTCTTTTTCCAAGCATGCACATCAATGTTTCCATCATGAGTATGTGTTTGTCTTCTGGATCTATATATAAATTCATGTTTGTAAATCAGGAAAGAGGTCACTATGTCTGGTCAATCAGTTCAGGGTCTTCTACCAGTGGATTCATTTGGTCTTCTAGGAGTTTCAGAGTGTGGAGTCGCCAGGTGGAAAAAAAATTTCGCTCCCAAGGAGGTAAAACGTTTTATGGTTCCACCACCATATGATTCTTGTAGAGCTGTAAGATTCTCAGGAACTGAATTAGCTCTCAAAGGTGATCTGAAAACAGTTGAAGATTTAATCTTAGGAGACTTCCTAAGGATGCTTTCTAGGTTATCAACTATCTCAGGTGGATCAGGGTCAGGATGGGCTCTAATGTGAATCTTTTTAGAAGCCACTATGCTGCGTTTTTAGACCCAAAACAAGAAAAGTTCAACCAGATATGAAAATATTGGAGAGGTTAACCAATCTGTTTTTACAATTTTAAATCCCACAGTCCTCTAACTGAGTTTGAATGATTTTATAATGATAAGGGTTCTTCCCAGTGGAGTCTTAAGGTCTGTTCAGGATTGTGGAGTCGCCAGGTGGAAAGTTCAGAGTGTTTTCAAAGGAGTACACTGTCCACCATAGTGTTTGTGAAACATTCCTTTTCAAGGATATCCCAAAACACAACAAACTCTAACCAGAGATTGAATAGGAGGGCATTCACTAGATACGTCACCCCTAAAAGAGGATGAGACTCGAAGGCTACCTGGCCCTTTCCAGACTCTGTCTAAGAGTATAAGGTAAAACACATTAAAGACGTATACAAGATATCAAAACTAGTGTTTTACTACCAATCTGAAATGTTTTTGGTATTTTTTGAATTTCTTTTATTTGTGGTTCAGAAGAATATCCTAACTCTGCCTCAAAACTTAGCTACGGTTATGAAACAAAGACAGTCTATCCATAGGGCTAAGCTAGCTGATTTTCCAAGGTTAGATAAAAACTCTAAAGGATCCTAGGGTTGACCTAGTTTGTCACTGATTCAATCAAGTTTCATCATGATTACCATTTCTTGGTAGTGCTTGAAAAGGCTACTTTTGACTCTCAAGGTCTTATAGAGATTCTGGGTTAAATCGATTCCCCAGTGGAGTCGCCAGAAATGTTAGGTCTCTGTAACAAGCAAGATTGGCAAAGTCCTATCACAGAGTTAACATCATTTCAACCAACTTTGGGATTCTAGGATCTAGCCCTCCTGAATCCGGAGAGGGATCTCTCCAATATATACGAAGATGGATATTGTCTTTGAAGTTTGGGGTGATGATATTAGGCTAGTTATTAAGGCCAAGGGTTTTGTTTGGCTTTCTCGGATGGTTGAACATAGTTGATGTCTGAGGCGGAAAGATCTATATGCAAATAGGTTCAAAGGTGAGAAGTTGCAAGAAAACAGAGTAAGCTTTGATTATAAAGAAAGATGATGGCAAGTTTTCAATCCATTGGGCTATGGAGTCATAAGAGAATTTAATTGAAACATTCAGGTTCAAGAGTAATCTATGGGGCAAGTCATCTATGCCTAAGGATCTCTTTAAAGTTCCATTTATGGAATGGGGTGATACAATAAGAAAGGGGAAATAACAGATTTAGAACAAAGAGCAGCCCAGGATCTGGTAAGTACTTTGAAACTAGCCAGCCTTTGACCAGGCACTTGAGAAAAAAATAGAAGCAAACTAGGATCTGGTAAGTACTTTGAAACTATCCAGCCTTTGATACACTTCTAATAGAACACAGATAAAAAACGAAGGGAAACTTGAAGGCAACCTTTGGAGTAGAAGCTAGTGGGCTGGGACTCACCCTGATCCTCTCCTAGTTCTTCTTTACTTAGTTACTTCCAAGACAATCACCAAGATAACACAGAATGGCCTAAGATCTGATAAGTACTTCGAAACTAGTCAGCTTTTGACACATCCTAAGGGAAACAGTCAAATAGTTGAGAAAACAAGAAAGGGACTCAGGGCTAACCTTTGATTTCCTCAATTCATTCTTTACACAACATATATGAAAGTAACATTTAAAAATAACATTCAGCAGTGACGAAAAGATGAGGGAACGCCAGCATCTCTGTACTTAGACTGAATTAAATCATTCTTAAATAACACAGCAGAAAGAAAACATTTAAATAAAGATTTCTCAGCCAGAGAAGGTTACTGATATACAGTAGGTCCTGACACTGTTTAAACTGTTCTTTACAGTGGAAAATGAAACAAATTGAAAACAGAAATAAAATGACAAGTTCACAGTAAGAATAACATCACCATCAGCATAGACCAGGATCCCATAAATCAGCTTGTATTGATTGCTTCAAACCGGTTACAATCTTCAAATCCAATGTTTTAATCCATCTCTTTTCACAATCTAACCTATCCGTTACAAGTAGAGCTCCAAGAGCCTATGAAACCACTATTTACAGTCAAGAGTTTTCCACTCAGAAACAGCTACAACACTTCAGCAATTACATTGACAACCAACTAATCCAACCCCTCACTCATCTTCTTCTGGAGTATTTATAGAAGGATGAGGAGGTGAGATCTGATAAAAGATCTCAAATACAATTAATGCAGAATTAATGTCTTCCTGGCCTGGGAGGCTCGATGAAGAAATTATACAGGTGTTCCACAGCATTAATGTGTTTACGCTTAAGAAGTAAGCTCGGAAGGAGATCTTGTTGACCTTTGAGGCTCTGCGTACTGTTAGGGTTACTCTGCAAACATTCTGTCATTAAATCTGGTGCAGAAATAACTTCTTTGGTTGTTCCGAGGCATAACATCTGATCTTGTTCAATAAATTCGGCCTCTGACTGAGCATTATAAGGCAATAGGTGGCACTGTGGTGGTTGAGGAATCAATTCGCCTCAAATTTTGGCGGTGGAGGAAATACGTCTGATGAACACTTTTAGGTTTTGCTTTAATCTGTGTTCTGAGCTGGGGATTAGGCTTTTGATAACCGTCTTAGCCGTAATCCCCGCCAATCTATCCATAAAACTGCGGCTCTGGTTCATTCTGTCTTCAAAATCTGATACTCTTCTCTACGTTGATGTTGACGGTATTCTTGAGGCTTTACAGGGATGCGTAGCAACCAAGGCTCATGAAACCTCGTTGATATCATTATTCTTCACCCTGCGGTCGATTCTCTGGATTAATCAGAAGGACGGGATTCGTCACCCTCATTCTTCAGATTTTCATTAAAACACGACGAAAGAACCTTAAAACCTACAAAATACAATAAAAATGAGAAAATCCTACGTTATATGGACAATCTGCATCGGAGGGCGTGCGGAAAAATGGAGCAATCGGAGCCGTTGATCGTACTGCGATCAACGGTCGGGGGTGCTTTGAAAAGTCAGCGGAGAAAAAGGGATTTTGTACAGTGGAATCGAGAGGACGAATGAGAACAATCGATCTGCGGAGATTGACGATGGAGATCGACTTTTGGACGCGCCGGGGGAAAATTCAACAGGCGGGGAAACCCATTAAAAGCCGAGCAAAAGAGGCGATTAGCAACCGTCGGATGGGAAGGCGCAGATCTGATGGTAGAGATGAATCCCGCTGCGGGGTGATGGGACGAGAGATAACGCGCGGGCGCAGTGGAAGGATGGCGGTTTTGGGAATGAGGTGGAGGACACGCGTCGGCCAACGTGTGGAATCGCTGGCCGACGGGATAAAACCGCCATTCGATGAAGGGTGGTGCGGGATATATACCATGGTTTTTGGAAACGAGCGCGGGGGAAGGGGGGTCCACCAGGTGTGAGGTACTCCGCTCCGTCGGATCTGGGGAGCAGATCGACGGCTGGGAAGGCTCGGGGCAGTAAAATACGTGGTTTTATATTTCACACCCACACCTTATAAAAGATGGGTTTTTTGAACGCTTCAAAGGAAAAGGGCGGAGTGGGGACCACGCTTCGGTTTAGCGCCTTTGGACTTGAGCGGCCGGTCGTGGCGCTCGGGCACGTGGAGGTAGATAAGGCATGGGCTTAGCCCAAGGGGCTGAAAACCAGCGCACGGAAAATAGGCGTATTTTACATGGTTTTCCATGATATTTGAAAAAGGAAAAAGGTTCCGATAGGCTAAAAAGAAGTGGGTTTTTGAGGATGAAAGGAAACTGAAGAAATGAAGGTAAGATGGAAGCAGGGGAGGGGAAAAAGGAGGAGGATGCAGCAATATTTGATTTGGATTTTCATGGAATATCAGAGGCTAAAAGAAGGAAAAGTATGAAGAACCAACCAGCAGTTTATGATCTTACCAACAGACTTCAAGCACCAACAATTTTAGGCCTGAATTTGTTTCTTGAAGGCTGCAAAGAATATTTAGCCACTAGCTGATATAATTGCAAAATGTAGGTGGCTAACAGTTGTAATCATGGAGTTCAACTCATCATCTGACCTTCTATAGCTGTTTTCCAAAAACCTTAGACATTTGGATCATTTTAAGACAATCATCAGTGTTGTCTTCTAAGTTCTCTATAGCCCTTTCAAGTTCATTCATTTATGTCCAGTTCACCTCACCTTTTTCCTTATCTCATCAATAATATTTGATAGAATTCTCTTCATGTTTGGTTTTTTTGGTGTGTCTCCTCCATGGCCAGTCTACAATTAATCATTGCTTGGCATTCTACTCGGTCCATTAAGCTTAAAAAACCCTAGTTTTCCTCAAGACCAAGTGGTTCTCTTTATCTTGTTGTGAGTTGTCTTCATTTATGAGCATACCACTTACCTTACCAACACCTTCTGTTGATGGAAACTTTAACACTCCTGCAGAAGTGTCAAAATATTTGCATTTACCTCTTGTAGATTTTGAGCTAATAGGGAAATTCTTCTTTGGAAACCTTCAGGTCTTCCTTGAATAACCCTGTGTTGGCCTTCTATTACATCGGAGCCAGCTTCTAGCAAAGGAAAAGAAGTGTTTGGAACACCAATGTTGACTTTAAAACCTATGAAATCCTAATGACCTAGTGGGAGGATTCTTTGACCGTGATCTTGACTAAAAATAGGCTTGGAGGCTTCAAGTGAAAAATAGAGTATTTTTCAAAGTGCCGTATTGAATATCCAAAATCCAATGTACTTGATTTATCTAAAGAGCGTACAAAATAGTTTTGAGACCATAAATTCCTGAGGAATCTGGGGAAAATGGGAATGAATTGGTTTATAGGAAACCCTAGATGTAAAGTGGAGTTATGGACAAGGGAAAAACAGAGTAATGAGGTCATAGGTAGGAAAAAAGGATGGAGATGAGTGGCACAAGCCTATAAGGAGTTTTTTAGGAGTGGCAGGGTGACCATGAAATGGAAAGGTTGATAGAATAGTGAAAAATTTCCTATAAGGGTAATGAAGGCATTGAGATTTCTAAAACTCACAATGTTCAAAGAACGTTGATTTTAGAAATCTAGAACTGATCTATAATCATCTATAAATAATGAAAAACAATGATGAATAACAGTGGCTCTACTTGGGGAGGGAAACTCCTTTTTAGGAGGCATTAAGAACCTCTGAGTTCAGATATCTAAGTTTTGAAGATTACTATCTTACTTGTACTTGGTTCCTTCATTTTCTGATGTTCTCTTGAAGCTATGATCTCAAAAATCTGAAAAGACATGACTACTTCAATATCAGTTCTACCTAACCATCATACTTTTTGCCTACTTCACTTGGGTGCATTTGGATTGGCAAGCCCTTGAAATTATTTTCTTTTGAAAGCATTAAACTATCTATTTCTAACATTATGTCATCCAAGAGTTCAGATTAGGCCGATGAACTCTTTTATTCCCTACCTAGTCTAATTATCTATCAAGATTAAGCTGTTTAAAAAAACTTATTTTGCAACCTACTAACATGAAATTTAAAACATGATGAAACCAAGTTTAAGAAATATGATTTGTCATGGGTTGTGGCATTTTGGACAAGTTGCATACAGAATTTATTTTTGTACAGGTGAAAACTAGTTACTTGAGAGCTGGGATTCAAAATTGGTTATGCATCCCTCTCATTTCTCTTTGGTTCAGATTTAAGCTTTGGGAACCAACATCTTTTCCTAATCTAATCTACTGACAAGCCAAGTTTACATGGTTTGGAAAATCTTCTTTCACTAACCTATCAACAGAAATTTAAAACATATTCAATCATGATTAGGTTAGATGACTGAATAAAACTTTATTTTCTTCAACAGTAGTGGCATTTAGGCTTGCACACTTTCAGCAATACTCTTTTTTGGTATGGGGTTGTACCTATTCTTTTTTTCCTACCCTATTTTTCTTATTTTCTTTGTTTTTTATGTTTTTATTTTTTTGGTCTTTCATCAAGAAATGTTATGTACAATGAATGAAAGCCTCAAACTAGGAATTTTAACAAAAATAATGCTTGAGCATCCTGCCATTGACAGGACCTCTAAACAACTCTACTTCATCCAGTTTTTGTAGGAAAAAGGCATTGTTACCTCTAATTGAATGGATGATGTAGGGACCCTTGCACAAATTTTAAAATTTTCCATGCTTGCCTTTGTCCTTTCTCCTTGAATCCCACTTCAGCACTTTGTCTCCAATCTGGAAATTTTTCCTTGGTTCTTTTGTCAAAGATCTTCTTGATGTTCTCTTGCACTACTTGTGCTATATTGTAAACTTATTCTCTTGACTGTTGCAAATGAATGGTTTGGTTCAGCCTCCTTTGAATATCATTATCTTTTGATTGTAATTCTTGAAGAAGCTCCATAACTAGAACTCCCAAGGATGTTGGGAAAACTGCATCCATGCCATACACTAGCTGATAGGGAGACATATTGATTGATTTCTTGGTTGTTAGTCTATCAGCCCATAGTGCATGCACCAGTTTGCTATGCCGTGACTTTTTTTTCTCTTCGAGTAGCTTCTTGATGATATTCACCAAACTCTTGTTAGAGGACTCAACCAACCCATTACCTTGAGGGTAATAAGCTGTAGAATTCCCTAGTGTGATGTGATACATGTAGCAAAAGTCCACCATTATCTTGGACTTAAATGTAACAGCATTATCGGTGGTGATCTTTTTAGGACAACCAAATCTGGACAAGATGTTGGTTTCAAGGAATTTGACGATGACTACGTTAGTGGCATTCCTTGAAGGGATGGCTTCTATACATTTGGTGAAATAGTCAGTTGCAGTAAGGATCCATTTGTGTTGGGAAGATGAGGCAGGGTGGATTTCTCCAATGAAATCTAAACCCCATTATTTAAAAGGAGTTTCAACATTGATAGGATGCAAAGGTAAAGGCAAAAGCTTTATCTTCCTGTCAAAGATTTGGAATTTATGGAAAGTTGTAACTAGCTTGTGTATGTCAGGGAAAAGAGTGGGCCGGTATGATAAACTCTAAGGATTTTGTTGGAAGTGGTTTTCCAGTAGAGATGACCTCCACACTCTCCTTCATGAAACTCATGCATGATTATTTCTACATCATCTTCAAGTAAACATTTAAGCAAGATACCAACATAATTTTTCCAATACAAAGCTCTATCTAAAATGCAGAAATTTATAGCCTTTAGTTTCATGAATATAGCTTTTGTTTTGGATAAAGCAAGAGGAGCATTAAGATTAAAAATCACATACAATATATCAGCATACCAGATTGATTTAAAAAATTCTTCTTCAATGGGTGGAGTCGTCATTTCCTCTTGTTCATCCAAAGAATGTATCATGTTTATGTCTAGTGCTTGAAAGTTAGCTTCAACCATGAGTTTGGCAATTCCTTGTCTTTTAATCAGTTTAGTGGGTCTGATTTCTAAATCATATTCTAAGATGACAGCAATCCACTTACCCCTTTTTCCATCAGAATCTTGATTCAGTATTTCCTTGACAACTATGTGTGGAACAAAAGAAATGATATCTGAATGCAAGATGTAAACTCTGAAATTTTTTAAGGCTTTGATTAGGGCAAAGGCTTGTTTCTCCATGATGTTATATTTCAGAGGTGCATCTCTCAATGCCTTGCTGAAGAAAGCTATGGGCTGTTCTTGTCCCATCATGTTCTTTTGTAGACTGCAGCAATAGTGTGTTCTGATGCAAAGGAGAAAATGAAGAAATCCTTGGTACAGTTGGGGCTGATTAGAACTGGTCTTTGGGTAAGAGCTTATTTTACTAGTTCAAAGGATTGTTTGGCTTTCGTGGTCCAATTGACTCCTATTTCTCTTTTCAGCATGTTTGTGATGTTTCTTAGGATTCCTACAAGGTTTGGTATGAACCTTCTTAGGAAGTTGATCTTTCTAATGAAATATTGCAACTCTTTAATGTTCCTAGGGTCGCTGATCTGCAATATAACCTCAATCCTTTTGGGGTCTATCTTAATCCCTTCTTCAGATATGATGTGGCCTAAGAGTTTTCCTTCTTGTATACCAAACATAGTTTTCTTAGGATTTAAAGATAGGCCATACTTCCTACACTTTTCAAAGACGTTTCTTAGGTGGGATAGGTGTTCTTCATCAGTTTTAGAATAGACAATGATGTCATCAAGGTATATCACAATGAACTAACCTATGTCTTTGGAAAAATCTATGTCCATGGCTCTTTGAAAAATAGCCCCCGCATTAATTAACCCAAAAGTCATTTTGACATACATGAAGGTTCCCCAACTTGTTTTGAAAGTAGTTTTGTGTTGATCACTTGGAAGTACTGGCACTTGATTGTAACCTGAGAAACCATCAAGAAATTATATTCTTTTAGAGCCTACCACTCTTTGCAGTATATGATCCATCTTAGGTAAAGGGTATTTTTACTTTAGGGAGGATTTGTTTAAGTTTGTAAAGTCTATGCATAGCCTAATCTCCTGTAATATTCCCAAATGGGAAAACTCAACAATACATGTATAAATAATGCAGTTTTCATAAATGTATGCAATAACTGTCAAGTGTAGCTTAGGTATTCCTTAGATATGATATTATAACAACTAGATATGAAAGGAAATGAGGAACAAATCACTATTTCATAGTTAAACAGGTCTCCCATGTCGTAAATAGCACAAAACCATGCAAAAGAGGGGCTACAACCATGTAATAAAGCTGGAATACCATGATAGCGTTATTTTATTACCTCTGCAACAGAAGCAGTTTTACATCAGATATATAGCAATTATGTGGACAAAAGGTGAGATCTATAGTAGATACATACACTATACAAGTTCCTCTATCAATTCCCCTTGGGGTTTTCAGCAAAATATTAAGTACAAGATATAGATCTGAGATCTAAGACTGCAGATCTATGGAAAATTTAGATCTAGAAAGTGGATCTGATATGATATAAACAACAAAATTATCTCCTCCAACAAATCTCCAAAGTGAAGGGCAGATCCCCAACACCAAGAAAATACTCTCCAACTGATGTGATGAAACACCCTGCAAATACACGTGCAGAAATAACACAGATCTAGATCTATACTGAGTTGTAGGGGAAAAAATGTAGTTGGCCTGATGCCAAGATTTGGAAATGAATCTCAATTCCTTCAATACTGATCTCCCAATGGAGTAGAATCCTCCTCCACTAAAAATAAGCACTAAAATGGCCTAGATCTGAAGATCTAGTCTCCACTTGTTGCAACTTACTGAAACAGAAAAACCCTCAACAGGATCTGCGCTGTCAAAGAAAAATGAGGCTTGGCCTTCAGCCAGATAGTGGAAAATATGGTGCAAGACTCCTCCAAGATCTACTCAATGGAAGAGGTGGGATTCCCCATTAGGAACACCCTGTGCTAAACATCACTTTATCTCAGCTAAATAGCTAGAGAAAGAAATATGTCTAAAGAGACCACATATCATAAAATCATAATCATAAGCTCACCCCATATGGCTACCATCCTCTTCCTTATGAACAATGTGAGCCTTATCACCTTGGGTCCCACTCATTAGGGCTTCCATCTTCATGCAATGAATCTCCCTTCAAAATATGTTGTCTCATCATCAATACCACTCCTCCATCACAGTGCTGAAGGATTTGGTCAATCTTGATTGGATCTCCATGCATTGTCTTCTTCCACAATCAAAGTGGCTTTATTATAACTATTTGAACTTATCCATATCCCCACTAGGTTATCTCCATTAATGTTCCACATCCTCCATACTATCTTAGTTGACTTGGTCAAACTTGAGTTTTTCCACATGCATTTAGCCCTTGTTCACACATGAAGGTGTTTTATCCAACTGTGAATATGACCCCTTTCCCATTAAGAGGGTTTTATTGATGCTAGAAATATTTATGGGTCTCCCTACCCATTTATTCATCTAACTATGTGTTTGGAGCAAAATTAATATTCCAATTAGCTACATGCTAATTTAGGAATATTACAGTCCTCCCCTCCCAAATGTTGCTTGTCCTCAAGAAACTGCAAGGATAGAACTGAAGAGCCTCCCCTCTTCCTCCTATAGCATCCTCAAGTGATAATTTCCTCCAGAGAACAAGATGATTTCTCATCAATGTGTTCTCAAGTTGTTCCTCCCATGTGTAAAAGCATGCCTTTGGTGAAAAATCTAAATGGCTCTCATCATGAAAAAGTGGGATATCCATGGGAACAACTATATGTGGTCTAGAGGCCTTATTGAGGCATGGAATCTGAAATGTATTGGGAATCATCATCCCCAAGCTATCATCCACAAAAAGTGAGTCACCCTCAAACATGGTAACTCCTAAAACATCTCCTCCACCTTAGGCTCCTGCAAAGAAGGTGGGCTTCATAGCTAAATATGTGGGACTAAAATGTCCATCCCATGTTTTTTCTCTCTCCACTTATGATATGTATGGGGCTGCTGCTAATCTTGGGCTTAAATATTACGGTCTTCAAGAATGACCCAAGCCACCCCACCAATCAAAACATCCGTGAAGTGCCTCTCCCAAGAACTCAAGCTCTCCAAATGGCTCCTCCCACATGAAGACAAGAGGTGTAGTGTGGAAATAATGGTTTTCCCATTGTTTCTCCTTAAACATGCAACATATGAAGTATAGAGAATCATACTCCCAATGGGCACCTCCAACTCTTGTGTCATCCTCCCAACAAAGCTTCCCATAAGAACAAGAACATCATCAATATATGGAAGCAAAAACAAATAAAAACAAGTTGCCATATGGAAACCAGGAGGTGGATCATAGTTCCATATGTGGAACTAGCATAGTGCATCCCTTTCTTGCCTCAAAAAAAAGTGTAACAAGTGTCTTTTTAGCCACTTGTTTGCTGCCACAATAATCCTACAAGATGGGATCAAGAAAGTAAAATTTGGTGCCAATGGTACACACCAAAAATCATGTGGCATCCCCCACAAACCAAAAATAAAATGGCCAACACCAATTTTTCAAATGGCCTCAAGTACATCACAATAAAATATATAAGAAGGGATGATCCTCCCTGGTACAATATGCTGCTCACAAAAAGTAAAGGAGTGCAAATCATATTTCATAAATATACATCCTCTACTATGTACCCTAGTCATGGAGCTGAAATGACTCAACCGAAAGTTCTCCCTTACTCTCAATGAGTAGGGAAGTGGTTGTGACAACCTCTCCATCATCATCCAGGCTATGAATCTCCCCATATGCTGATATACATCATGTTGGATGCCCTCCCAAGTGAACTCCTCCATCAAGGAATGATATGCATCAAAGTTCATGGAAAGAAAGCCCACATGTGCTGCATGTAATAGCTTCTCCTTGAGCTCAGAAGCTCTATTCAAGAAGACTCTGCCATAAGAATAGATGACCTCATCATCCACCATGTATCTTTCATCTCCCTCCGGGTCATCAAGAATCATGCAAGCACCAAGATCCTTGGAGAACTCTACCAAAAGTTGAGACCTCCAATATGGATCAATTCTCTTAAGAGACAACGCTGAAGATCTGAAATGTGAGGCTCCCCACATGCTACTATATTTTCCTTTGACATTCCCCATGCCAAAGTCATCAATCATAATGCTGCTATATGTGGGAGATTCCTTCCAAAGTGGAAGTACCTCCTGATCCTCCAAGGTTAAGGAGTAGCCACTTTGCACCATGATAGTGCCATCTCTTACTCCTGCAACATCATGCAAAGTATGGGAGAATATCATCCCATACTCTCTCAGTCACAACCAAAGCAACAAAAACTCTAGTTTCCTCCTCACACCATCATCATATAAATCATGGAGCAACAACATGATAGTTGATATGAAAAATATCACATCACCCCAATATACCCAAACTCCTTGTTGCCATATGATGTAAGTTTCATGCCAAGTTTCCTCCACCAACATACCCTTTGGAGAAGGATATGTCACATGATGGAAAAACTCTTTCAAGAGTAGCCAATGCAGTCTTGCCTCCTACTACCCAATATCATAAATATGCAAGTGGATTTCCAACCTCTTGCTCATCAACATCACCCATCCAACCCATGGTGAGTGTCTATCATCATGTCCAAAAGTGGTATTCCTCCAATGGAGAATACCATCCTCCCAAATCAGATTTTTGTCTTTGCATTTCATGGGATGTTGAAATGAAATCTCTTGGAGATCTCCAAATGAAGACCACTCATCAATGACCAAGTTAATCCCATAAGGATCGAAATAGGTGGTAGTAAAAAACCTCCCATCATGATGTGAAAGATCCATCAAGAAATATCCATCACAACCATTAGATATTTTATCCATCATAAGATGTCCCCCAACAACTATCTGCCCATCCTTTTTCATACATATGGGAAGGTCACTTGAATGCTCCAACAATGGTTGGGCCCCAAACTCATTACTACTGGTCAATCACAGCGCTGCTGATCTCCATGATGGTGCATCTATTGTCTTCAAATCATTCTCTATGCTGAACACATTGTTCTACACGGCATGGTTCAGGACAATACTCATCCCCTCCTCTAAAAATATACACTCCAACCCCAAGAGTTGTGTGTAGCTCAACAATGATATACTAGTATGAATGCATATATCTTCCTTGAAAAAATCAAGGTTTCCTAGCGCAGTGAAACTCTGCTACTCCAAATCAGCAATATGTTTTGACCCTTGGTCATGCAATGGCATATCCCCATAATCCTCCACATGATGTGTTGAAATAACATGAAATGGAAACATGTGCATACCTTGGTAAAGCTTGGGAACATCTTGTACTACTACAAGGGTTCCTTCCTCTGGTGTGGTGGCTTCCCCAACTACTGATGATGATGGTTGCTCCTCTATGGCTTCATCAGCGCTGGTACAAGTCTATTCCTCCTCATGCATCTCTAGAATAGTGCATGGGACTCTAGATGTCAAGATATCAAGACTATTTTGCAAAGGTGCAAGTATCTTTTCTTCTGATGTAAGTGCTCCTGCAGTAAGTAGTGGTGAAGGCTTCTTCTCCTTTGATTTCTTCTTGTAAAACTTCTTGATCAACCTTTGAGTAAAGTCTGCAAATGCAGTCACTCTTGCATGGCTCAAATGGTTGAACCACCAAATGCTTGCTTCACCCTCAAGGTGCAGTGCTGCAATCTCAACAACTTCTTTCTCTACTACAGGATGTAGTAGGAAAAATGCATCCAATCTATTTCCCCAAGCCCTTGCTGCGCATGAGGATGACCTATCAGAGGTAGAAAATAGAAATCTATTTCCCTTCTTCCTTCTATAGTTGCAAGGTCTCCTTTATTCTTTGAGCTGAATGAACTGTGGGAGAGTTATATTCTCCTTGAAAGCTCTAGGTTGAGACTTATATTCTGCAAGATACTCACTTATAATCTCATGATCTAAGTGTTCCCCATATCTATGCCTCTTATCTTTAAAATAAAAGGCCATATTATGTTTCTTTGGAGCTCTATTCAATATCGGATCTTCTTTTTGTTGATAGGAAGTACATGGACCTTCCTCATCTTGAAACCCTAATGTGGTTTCACTTCCTTTCTCCAGTTTTCTTTGCTTGACCTCCTTGGTGAGGTTCTTCTTAGATTTGAAAAGACATGAGATGAAACTCATTCCTTCCATAATTCTAATCTCTTTCTCCTTCTCTTCTTATTCTTATAGCATATTGGCTGAAAACTCACAGGATGAGCCAAAGATCATTCTCTAATACCACTATAATATTCCCAAATGGGAAAAATCAGCAATACATGCATAAATAACACAATTTTCAAAAATGTATGCAATAATTGTCAAGTGTTTTTGAATGATTCCTTAGATCTGATATTATAACAACTAGATCTGAAAGGAAATCAGAAACAAATCACTATTGCATAGTTAAATAGGTCTCTCATGCCATAAATAGCCCAAAATCATGCAAAAGAGGGGTTGCAACCATGTAATAAAGCTGGAATACCATGACATCATTATTTTATTACCTCTGCAATAGCAGTAGGTTGTACATCATATCTAGAGCAAGTATGTGGACAAAAGGTGAGATTTATAGCAGATCCATACACTATACAAGCTCCTCTATCAATTCCCCTTGGGGTTTTCAGCAAAATATTAAGTACAAGATATAGATCTAAGATCTAAGACTGCAGATCTATGGAAATACTAAAATCTGGGAAGTGGATATGATATGATATAAACAACAAAATGATCTCCTCCAATAGATCTCCAAAGTAAAGGGCATATCCCCAACACCAATAAAATCACTCTCCAACTGATGTGCTGAAACATCCTGCAAATACACCTATAGAAACAATAAAAATCTGGATATATACTGCATTGTAGGAGAAAAAATGTAGTTGTTTTGATGCCAAGATATGGAAATGAAGCTCAATTCCTTTAATACTGATCTCCCAATGGAGTAGAAACCTCCTCCACTAAAAATAAGCACTGAAATAGCTTAGATATGAAGATCTAGTCTCCACTTGTTGCAGCTTACTGAAAAAAACAAACCCTCAACAGGATCTTCACTGTCAAAGAAAGATGAAGCTTGGCCTTTAGCCAGATAGTGGACAATATGGTGGAAGAATCCTGTTAGTGGCAGTCTTTGCAGCCTTCCTCCAGTGATCGAACATGCTCTTACAAAGTGATTTTAAAGTGTCAAGGTCTAATTTTTGCATTTCAGTGAGCCTTCAAGAAAAATTTGGTCACTAGGTATTAGGTCTAGGGTTTCGTTTTCTGAAATTTTAAACATGCCCAGGCCATGAGGATGTCATTCAACAAGTTTTCATTTCAGGATTGTCATCGTCAAATATGCTCGAGGATGTTTCTTCTTCAAAACTCTATTTTGAAGAAGAAATTGTCAAATTGTTTTTGTAATGAATATGTAATTTTTCAAAATCTTCCGTCATGGAGTACTTCACATACAGCTTTTGGTCATCCTTTGCCAAAATATGCCAACATCCCTGCAAAAGCACAAACATAAAGGACATAGAGTCAAAGCGAAATCAAGAAAAACAGAGTTTGCATTCAAATGTCAAAGTGCAAAAATTCTACAACTTGGTTTGCCAAATCCCAAAATCAAAGTCATTGAAGCATTAAGATATTTTCAGTGTTTATAAAATTTGTTTGCAAGCCAAGAAACAAGCGTGGAAAGACGAAGTTAGTTTTTTGGAAGGAAAACTGTGTGTGAAATCTAGGCGCGGCACGTTGGACAAGAGCGCGGCGCATAGGCGCGACGCGGCGCACTGGGCATCCTGCCACAGTGTTGTTTTTAACAGGCACGGCGCATAGGTGCGACGCGGCACACTGGTTTTGTGCGCGGCGCACAGAGCCGACACACAAATTTTTTTCCTTTGTTCCATAAATTTAAAACAATTCGATCTCCTCGGCTCCTTACATTGCATCGTTGCTTTCTGATCTGAACGCTGTTGTGAACTTATGCGTGAATTAGATCAACAATTACAAAGGATGTTCCAATATAGCTGATGAAAAAGTATCCTTAGCAGTTCAGGCATATGATCTGGTAGATGGACATATTCAGCGCTTGGATAAGTATATGAAAACGTTGATGAGGAGCTCCGATGTGAAAGGGAACTCACAGGTAGGGTATCATTTCTCGATTCATTAACCATTCTTGTGAAGCAAATTGTGAAACTCAGAAGTGGACAGTGCTTGGAAGAGGTCGGGTTGGAATTTTTGCAGAGCGGGACATCCCTTGTGGAACAGAGTTATCATATGATTATAAGTTTGAGTGGTATGGTGGTGCCAAGGTTTGATGTCTATGTGGAGCACAATCTTGTTTTGGATTTCTTGGGGCGAAGTCTCATGGTTTTCAGAATGATGCTTATCTATGGGAAGACAATGATGAAAGGTACTCCGTAGAGAATGAATCCAATGAGGATGAACCACTGTCCAATTTCCTGAAACGGGCAAAGGTGTGCAAGAAACTAAAAATTGCAGCTGCAAAAGGCCATTCTATTTCTCAACTTGCAGGTGGATTAGGACGAATCAGCTGCGATTCCATTTCATATACAATCAGTGAAAAAAAGATAACAACTCTTCTGATGTCTCAGTAAGCAAGGAAAATTTGACTTTGCTGGATTTGGCAGAAACTGCGATTTCTTATGAAAAACAGGAAATGATAAATGGGGCATTAGATCAGAATGAGGTGGCTATTGAAAAGGAAAGGTGAAAAGTCAAAGACCGAAAGCCAAAATTAAACGAAGAATATCTACCACAGTAGAGAGATAGGAACAAATTGCCTATTTGTGACTTCAGTTGCAATTCAAAGGGTCTATGCTATAGTTTTTGTCTTTTAATTGGTCATCAGGGAAATTCAAGGAGAATGATGTTCTTTCTTTATAAACAGATGAATGGCTCTTTTTCTATCTTTATAATTTCAGTTGAAAAAACTCCCTATTTTCATCGATCTGTTTTCAACATTTGAGTTTATTTATTGTATTGAAAATCATTTGTAAGGGGTCTGAGTTTTGGGAAAAGTGTAGAAGAATAACTCAGCATTTGACTGTACAGTTTTGATAGAGAATTAATGAAAGGATGCAGCTCTGATCTATGAGATTCATGTGGTATGAGTTTGGCATATGTCTTTCCTTTCTATTTCATATGTATCTCGTTATGTTTTACTGTTCATTCATAATCATTGCTAGTTGAATGATTTTAAGTAAGAAAGGCAGAATCCAGTTATTACTCTGCCTTGGGAAAGCGTTCATGTTTTTGTATGTTTTCTTCTATTGAAAAGGATTCATTATATATGCCCTTTTCAACCTCTCAACAGGCTTTCCCCTCCATATTATTTCAAATTTGATTGCTAAACTTCTTGCTGATCTTGCCTCATGAAACACTCTGTGTCTTTGATTTAATTTCTCAGCTCATGTTGTTATTTGTCCCATACATCCCTGAAACCCAGTCATTCATCAAAATACCTCTTTCCTATTTATTTACTAGCCTAAAATAAAAATTCATTATAGGTCATCTCAGGCCCTGTTGGACATCTTTTGCCGAGATAGACCCGGAGAGAGCCCCCTCCTGTCCTCGTAGGGCTAGCTACAAGGCTGAGCATGGTTTGGTGTTGTCTTTTTTCCGCCTTATTTTAGCCTAAGGTGGATTTGGGAACTAACATCTCCTCCAAGAGCTACTAAATGGAAGAGGTGGGATTCCCGATCAGGAACACCCTGTACTAAACATCACTCTATCTCAGCTAAACACCAAAGAAAGAAATATGTCTAAACAGACCATATATCAGAAAATCATAATCATAAGCTAACCCCATATGGCTACCATCCTCTTCCTTATAAAAAATGTGAGCCTTCTCACCTTGGGTCTTGTTAGGTCTCTGTAATAAGCAAGATTGGCAAAAGTCTGATCACAGAGTTAACATCATTTCAACCAACTTTGGGATCCTAGGATCTAGCCCTGCTGAATCCAGAGAGGGATCTCTCCAATATGTACAAAGATGGATATTGTCTTTGAAGTTTAGGGTAATGATATTAGGCTAGTTATGATGTCCAAGGGTTTTGTTTGGTTTTTTCGGATGGTTGAACATAGTTTCTGTCTGAGGAGGAAAGATCTATATGCAAATAGGTTCAGAAGTGAGAAGTTGCAAGCAAAAGAGTAAGCTTTGATCAAGAAGAAAGATGATGGCAAGTTTTCAGTCCATTGGGCTATGGAGTCATAAAAGGATTTAATTGGAACAATCAGGTTCAAGAGTGGTCTATGGGGCAAGTCATCTATGCCTATGGATCTTTTAAAGTTTGATTTATGGAATGGAGTGATACAATAAGAAAGGGAAATGACAGATGTAGAACAAAGAGCAGCCCAGGATTTGGTAAGTACTTTGAAACTAGCCAGCCTTTGACCAAGCACTTAAGAGAAACATAGAAGCAAACTAGGATCTGGTAAGTACTTTGAAAATATCCAGCCTTTGATATACTTCTGATAGAAAAACATATAAAAACAAAGGGAAACACAAAGATAACATAGAATGGTCTAAGATCTGATAAGTACTTCAAAACTAGTAAGCTTTTAACACATCCCAAGAGAAACAATCAAATATTTGAGAAAATAAGAAAGGGACTAAGGGCTAACCTTAATTTCCTCAGTTCATCTTCACACAACATATATTGAAAGTAACATTTGAAAATAACATTCAACTAAGACAAAAATATGAGGGAACACCAACATCCCTGTACTTAAACTAAATTTAATCGTTTTCAAATAACACAGTTGAAAGAAAACATTTTAATAAATATTTCTCAGCCAGAGAAGGTTACTGATATACAATAGGTCCTAACCCTGTTTAAACTGTTCTTTATAGTGGAAAATGAAACAAATTGAAAGCAGAAACAAAATACAAGTTACAGTGAGAATAACATCACCATCAGCATAGACCAGGATCCCATAAATCAGCTTGTATTGATGCTTCAAACCAGTTACAATCTTCAGATCTAGTGTTTTAATTCATCTCTCTTCATAACCTAACCTATCCGTTACAAGCAGAGCTCAAAGAGCCAGTGAAATCCTATCTACAATCAAGAATCTTCAGCTCAGTGACAATACAATGCTTCAGCAATTTACATTAACAACCAAACAATCCAACCCCTCACTCATCTTCTACTGAAGTATTTATAGAAGAATGAGGAGGTGAGATCTGATAAAAAGATCTCAAATATAATTAATGCAGAATTAATGTCTTCCTGGCCCTTGGAGGCTCGATGAAGAAATCATACAGGTGTTCCACTGCATTAATGGGCTTACACTTATGAAGTAAGCTCTGAGGGAGATTTTGTTGACCTTTGAGGCTCTTTGTGGTGTTAAGGTTATTCTGTAGACATTCTTTCATTAAATTCCTGGCAGAAGTAATTCTTCGGCCATTTCGAGGCAGAAATATGATCTTGTTCAATAAATTCAGCCTCTGATTGAGCTTTTTGAGGCAATAGGTGGCGCTTTAGTTGGTGGGAAGAATCAATTTGCTTCCATCTGTGGCGGTGAAGGGTTTCCTGATGAAACACTTTAGATTTTTCCTTTAATCTGTGTCTGAGAGCGGGGATTAAGCGTTTGATAATTGTCTTATCCTTAATCCCCACAAATCTGTCCACTAATTTGTTGTTCTCGTTCATTTCTGGTCTTCAAATTCTAATACCCTTTTTCTCCGTTTACTTTCACTGTTTCTTCATTGTGCAGGGCTGCGCAGACAGGAAAAGGCATCAATGCATATGGAAACATTGAAGGGACGTGAAAATTAACTCTGTAAGTGATTTCCTTGGAGAAATCGAAACGTAGAGGATCATCACCCTCCTGGTCTGAAATTTCCATTAAAAACAAGAACAAATGACCTTAACCCTGCAAAATACAAAAAACACGTAAAAAATCCAATTTATAGGCCAATCTACTTTGGGGAATGTGCAGAGGAATGCGGGCCGTTGGATGGCATCATCCAATGGCTAAGATTAAATATGGGCGGTCGTGAAAAGTTATGGAGAAATTAAATCAGGACCGTCGATTTGCAGAAATCGACGGTCGGGATCGGGCAATGGAAAGTCAGCGGGAGAATGTCTGACCGGGTGATGGAAACATGAGGATGAATAGTAGCCTTCGATCTGCAGAGATCGACGGCAAGGATTGAAGTTTGGACGCGCGATGGACGGGTTAATGGGTGCGCATGTTCGTTAAAGGTCGAGCAAGTGGGGCGATCGACAGCCGTCGGATGGGAGGGCCCAGATCAGACGGTGGAGGTGGATTCCGCCGCGTGGTCCTGGTACGAATATTAGCACGTGAAAAGAGGTGATGACACAGCGGTTTTGAAACAGTGGCGGGGACACGTGTCAGCCAGCGTATGGAATCGCTGGCCGACGGGAGAAAACCACCCCGGCTCGGAAGGCAGTGTGGAATGAAAAAACAGTGGTTTCTGGAAAATGGCATAGGGGAGGGGGGTCCACCAGGTGGGGCGTGCTCCGCTCCATCAGATCTGGGGAGCAGATCGACGGTTCAGATCGATCACGACAAACAAACACGTGACTTTAAATATTTTCCATTAAACTTTAGAAAATTGGTTTTCGAGTTTTTCAAAGGGAAAAGATGAAGGCAAGGGGGGTTTTGGTTTAGCGCCTAAGGCCTGAACAGTGAGTCCCGGTGCTCGGGTATATGGAGAAAAATGGTCCAGGGGCTTAACTGGAGAGGGCTAAAACACCAAATGCACATAAAATATGCCTTTTATATGATTTTCCAATGTTTTAAAAGGGGTAACCAAGGTTCGAATAAGATCAAAAAGTGAGTTTTTAACCTTAGGGAATGGATTTGGTGAAGGGATAAAGGGAGAACATATGTTTCTGTGGGGTTTTTATAAATAAAAGGAAAAATGGAGAATGAGGCAAGTTGGAAGAAAGGGAAAGAAAAAGGGGAATGCAGCAGTACTTTGACTTGGATTTTTGTATGATATCAGAGGTTTGGAGAAGGAATCAGGTATGAAGATTTAACCAGCAGTTTATGGATTCACTAAAAAGACTTCAAGCACCAACAACTTAAGGACTGAATTTGTTTCTTGAAGGCTGCAAAAAATATTTAGCCACCAGCTGATATGATAGAAAAATATAGGTGGCTAATAGTGGCTCCACTTGGGGATGGTGCCTTCTTGAAGGTATCAAGAATTTAGACTTGATTTCTCCAGGATGCTGACTAGTGCCTGATCCATTGCTTGCTCTTTCTTTTCTCTGAAAAATAATATCAGTCATGAAAGAAACATGAATTTCATCAATACCACTTTCTACCTACCCAATCCTACTGATCTAACATTTTTTCTTCATCAGAGTGCACTTGGATTGGCAAACTCTATTCACAACATTTTATTCTTTTGAAAAGAGGAAATCTAATCTATTTCTACTCCTTATTTCTCCCTGAACTCAGATTAAACAGTTGAGTTCAGATATTTCTCTACCTAATCTACTATCTGTTGGGATTAAACAGTCCAACAAACTTTCATTCTCTAAATTCTACAACAGAAAATTTAAAAACAGTCAAGTCAATATTGAGCTGTTTGACTTGCTGTGATCTATGGCATAAGAACAAGCTGTACATAGATTATTATTTGCAGAAAATTAAAATAAAAATTGGAAGGCTTAAGATCTGAAAGTTTCTCATCATGGCCTTCTCTTATTTTCACAACTTTTTTTTGGCTTTTGTTTGAGCTGTCTCTTCCTTGATATCTGATTCAGATTTTGGGAAAATTAGAACCATTTTTTCTCTTTTATGACTCAGAAAATAAATCAGTTTTGAGCCATCTTTATTTGGAAACTTTGGTTCAGATTTTGAGTTTGTTTGAACCTTTATTTCTAACCTAATTCTATGTACTGATAAGCCAATATTGAATAGTTTGGCAAATCACATTTTTCTACCTTATCAGCAATCAATTGAAAAGTAGTTAGTCAAGTTTAGGCTGTTTGACTAACTAGAAGTGTGTTTTCAAGAGTGGCATTTGAGCTTGCACACTTTCAGATTTGTTTCTCTTTTTGGCATGGGGTTTTGCCTTTCTTGTTTTCATTTCTGCCCTCTTTTCATTTTTTCTCTATTTTTGTATTTTTTTTATTTCTCATAACTTTGAATGCAATGGTGGATTAAATATTCACAATGGAACAGATGAAAGGCTTCAACACACAAAAATGGATCAAGAGAAGTAATGTTTAAGCATCCTGCCATTGACAGGACCCCCAAACAATTATGTTCCATCCAGCTCTTGTAAGAAGAATGAAATATTTCCAGTAACTGAATGAATAGAGTAAGGGCCAAGCCATAGATTGTCAAATTTACCATGCTTTCCCTTGTCTTCCCTCCTTGAGTCCCACTTTAAAACTTTGTCCCCAATCTTGAAATTGCTGGCCTTTGTTCTTCTATCAAATATCCTCTTGATACTGTCTTGTTTCAGCAATGCTTTGCTATACACTTCCTCTCTGGTTTGCTAAAGATGAATGGTTTGATTTATTCTTCTGATTATGTCATTTTCTTCAGTCTGCAACTCTTGAATTAGCTTCATAACTGGTACACCAAGGCTGTTAGGAAAAATTTCATCTGTACCATACACAAGCTGGAAGGGTGACATACCAATAGATTTCTTCAAAGTTAATCTGTCAGCCCAAAGTGCATGGATTAGCTTTGCGTGCCAAGACTTTTTATTGTCCTCCAACAGTTTCTTGATTATGTTCACCAAGCTTTTTTTGGACGATTCTACAAGTCCATTACCTTGAGGGTAGTAGGCTGTGGAATGTCCCAATGTTATATGATATTTGTGACAGAATTCAACCATTTTCTTTGATCCAAATGCTGCTGCATTATCTGTGATGATCTTGGTAGGACAACCAAATCTGGAGAGGATGTTAGTCTCCATAAATTTTATGATTACTGAATCATTGGCTTGTCTACAGGGGATGGCTTCTATCCACTTAGTGAAGTAGTCTGTGGCAGTGAGAATCCACCTATGTTGGGCAGAAGATGGTGGATGAATTTCTTCTATGAAGTCAAGTCCCCATTGTTGAAAAGGGGCTTCAACGGTGATTGGATGCAGAGGAAGGGGTAGCAGTTTTCTCTTGCCTTCAAACAACTGGCATTTGTGACAAGTGGTGGTCATCTTATGAACATCAGGAAAAAGAGTGGGCTAATAGAAACCAGCCCTATAAATTTTTTTGGCTGTTGATTTCCAGTACAAATGGCCTCCACACTCTCCTTCATGGAATTCCTGCTTAATATTTTCTGCATCAAACTCAGGCAAAAATTTAAGCAATATTCCACTTGTATTTCTCCAATAAAGACTTTTATCAATAATGCAATAATTTACAGCCTTTAATTTCAGAAATCTTGCCTTTGTTTTTGATAAACCAGGAGGTGTATTCAGATTAAGAAAAACATAAACAACATCAGTATACCAAGGAGAATTCTCAAAATGGTCGTCAATAATATGAGCTGAGAATTCCTCTTGGTCATCCAAAGCATTAATCATGTTAATATCAAGAACTTTTCAATTTGATTCAACCATTAACCTAGCTAAACCTTGGCCTTTGATGAGCTTAGTGGGTTTTATCTCTAAATTGTATTCAAGAATAACAACAATCCACTTACCTCTCTTACCATCGGGGTCCTGTGTTAGAATATCTTTAACAACTAAATTTGGAACAAAGGAAATAATATGTGAGTGAAGGATGTATACTCTGAAGTCTTTCAAAGCCTTTACCAAAGAAAAAGCCTGCTTCTCCATAATGTTATACTTCAAAGGGGCATCCCTTAACGCCTTGCTAAAGAATGCAATAGGCTACTCTCGTCCTTGTGGATTTTTCTGTAAAAGGACAGTAGCTATGGTATGTTCTGATGCAAATGAGAAGATATAAAAATCCTTTGAAAAATCAGGACTTATGAGAACCAGTCTTTTGGTTAATGCTTGTTTTACCAGTTCGAAGGATGTCGTTGCTTCCAGGGTCCATTTTATCCCTTGCTCCTTCTTCAACATGTTTGTGATATTCCTAAGGAGCTCAGCCAAGTTAGGGATGAACCTTCTAAAAAAGTTTATCTTCCCAATGAAAGACTGCAACTCTTTGATGTTTCGAGGATGAGAGATTCGCAATATGGCCTCAATCCTCATGGGATCAATCTTTATACCATCCTCTGAAATAATGTGCCCAAGAAGTTTACCTTCTTGGAGACCAAATAGAGTCTTCTTAGGGTTTAAAGATATTCCAAACTTTCTGCATTTCTCGAAAACTTTCCTCAAATATTCTAATTGTTCTTCATCTGTTTTTGAAAACACAGTGACATCATCAAGATAGATAATGATGAAGAAGCCCAATTCTTTTGAGAATGCTATGTCCATGGTTCTTTGAAAGGTTTCTCCAGCATTCATTAGACCAAAAGGCATTTTCACATACATGAAGGTGCCCCACGGTGTAGTGAAAGCTGTCTTTAATTGATCATCAAGGTGAACTAAGACTTGATTATACCCTGAATAGCCATCCAGCAAAGAAATTCTTTTAGACCCCACCACCCTTTGTAAAATATGATCCATCTTGGGCAAAGGGTAATTGTCTTTTAATGAAGCTTTGTTTAAATTCCTAAAGTCTATACAAAGCCTGATTTCTCCAGTCTTCTTCCTAACAGACACCAGATTAGATACCCATTCAGAATATCTAATAGGGACAATAATACCAGCGTCGTGCATCTTCATGATCTCCTTCTTAACCAATGGCAACTGGACAGGGTTTATTTTGCGCAGTTTCTATTTGAATGGTTTTTGGTTTTCTTTAAGAGGGATTTTGTGCTGTATTATTTCAGTGTCATAAGACTTAAGATCTTCGTAACTCCATGCAAAAACATCATAAAATTATTTGAACAGCTCTATGTACTTGAGTTTAATGTGAGCTGGCAAAGTTTTGGACAGTTTGATCGTTTTCGGTTTTTCCTCACTGCCTATATTGCATTCCTCCACTTCAGTTTCTACAGGTTCCAATTTAGGTTTATTGGCCACATCATTAAAATCAAACAATTCTTCTAAAGGGGCCAAACCCTTAGGCAAACTATCATCTTTAGAATGCAGATTTTCCAACTCCTCTGTTTCAGATTTTGCACTCAATTCTGTTTGGTTTCTAAGTTTGCTAGTCTGAAGGTTAATGTTGACAAGCCCAGGAGAAGGTTCTTCCTCACCAAGAAAATTTTCTTCACTGCAGTCTGTATCATAGTCTGAATCTGAACTATGGAGTTCAAACTCATTTCTGAATTGCATGAAGTCTTCTATTTGTTTATCTCCATCAAACACCTGCCAATATTTGTTGTTATTCGGGACAACTGGTCTGAATTTAATCTGAGATGTGTCATCATATATCATTGGGCAGGCTCTAGCAGCAAAGGCTAAATTGTGGGCTGAAATATTTCTTTTCCTTGGGACAAAAGTCAGGTTGGATTCCTCAAATGTTTTTAAAATATCCATGACATCATTCCGGTAGGCCCTAAGTCTGGGGTGATTTGCATTATACTCCCCATTGACTTGCCTAATGATTAATTCAGAATCCCCATATACATTGATTCTCTTGGCACCTAGATTTTTCAAGAGATGCAAGCCTAAGAGGAGGGATTCATATTCTGCTATGTTGTTAGAACACTGAAAGTTTAATTTACATGAAATACACTTTGTATGATTGTTTTCAGTGTTAGTAATCCAGACACCTACACCAGCATTTGTTTTGGTGCATGACCCATCAAAATACATAGTCTAGAGAGGAACATTTTCAGCTTTATCAGTTTGGTGCATATCTTTTGCATGACTTGAATCCTCAAGTTTTTCATCGGGTTGAGGATTGTCCTCTTGACTGTCAAGTTCTAAGTTTAATGGATTTATGACTTGCAGTTCAAGACCTGTGTTTAGTTTGCTAGGACTTTCATATACAGTAGACTGTTTTGGCAGTTCAGCGTTGTGTTTCTCTTCCTCCGTTTCAGCCATTAATTATGTTGAAATAATTCGTTCTGTAAGTGTTTCATCATTAAACATGATAAAAGAATCAAGGCTCGTGCTTACAGCATACAGAGGGGAGTTTTGAGGTCAGTCTTGACTTGTCACTGTGTATTGCATGTGGGACTCCCTGCAAAGTCTTCTAGTCTGATTGAAAACATGGATAGTCGCATAGGTCATGTCCATTTGCATGGTCCCCTATAATTTAGCCCCCCAAGATCTTGAAAAAATCATTCCGTACTTTGGGGGCACATCAGCCATAAAAATATCCATAACTAATCATTTGGCTGGAATTTGGGCTAAATTAACACAGAGGTCTTTGATCAATCCTAGACATTTAACTCTGCTTGAGTCAAAGGAGTATAGGTCTTTGTAAGGTCTGGTAATTTCAAGACCCAGGCTTTCCATTACAACTTTTGGCATTAAATTATGGGAAGCTCCTGAGTCATGCATAGCATTGTGTAGAATTTTTTCATGAATGTTCAAACTTACATAGAAGGGAGGGATAGGTCCTTCTTGAAACTTGCCTTCAATCTTTGGACCAAAAATAAGCTCTGGTTGGTCGTCATTAAGATTGAGTGTATCCTCATTTTCTTCTAAGTTCAAAGCCTTCAAAATCTTGGACCTATATACATGTTGGGCAGCTAACTCAGTCAAAGGGACAGAAATTTTGATCTTTGAGATTTCCTGTTCCAGGCTGAAAAGATTTTGATTCTTTAAAACATTGATTTCAGCCTTGTTTACTGCCACTTTATCAGCAACAACAGCTTGCTGATTTGTTTTATCTACACTTGATACAGCGGTTGTAATAGGAGTACTAGCTGAAGGGATAGTACTACTAATGTTTGCACTCTGTTTTCCAATATTTTGAGTGTCTTTCTCTTTACCACTACCAGAACTAACAGCCACTGTTTTATCTTTTTGTTTGGCTGTTTTAGACTTGGTTGCAGTGCTGTTTTGAGAAGGCTTGTCAAAGGTTTTATTTTTGGGGGTTTTTTGATTAGATTTGCTTCTGAGTTCATATTCCTTTGAAGGCTCTATGACAGCATTTTCCATGTTCTGATAGTAATTTTCATTATTGTCTCTTTTGTCATCATAAGGTGTGTAAAGACCCTCTTTTCTGTCATAATGAACCTCGAAGCTATCATCGTCTACCCCAAATAAGTTTATATCATCCTCCTCTGTTATTTGATCTATTTCCTCAACCTCACTTAAATAGTTTTGATGGAAGGGAGGAGTGATCTGCTGATCATCTTCCCTAGGTCTGTTTGGAGGTTGGTTTCTTCTAACATTCTGATTTTGGTTTTGGTTTCTGTTTTGAGGAGCATTTTGATTTAGACTTGCTTGCACCCTCTCTAGAATGCTCATTTTCTTCATCATTTCTTCCATCATTCTTTCCATTTTTGAGCTTGAAGTAGTAGGAGAAGATTCCTCTCTGAATGATACCTTCTTTTCAGCTTTCATTCTTGCTCTCTTCTCCATAAGGTTAACTTCCACAGAAAGAGCACCTCTTTGCATATCTTCAAGGGTTGCAAAAACTCTTTCTCTGAGTGAATAGGTCATGTCAGGATCAAACCCTTCAGGAATTTTGTTTAAAGATGAGCCCTGAGGAGGTTTTAGTTCAGGAGAAAGTGCATTATACACACTGTTAAACCCGGTACAATAAGCTTGTACACTTTCCCCAGGGTTCCTATGGAGATTGTTATAGTCGGCAAGGACTTGGAGAGGATTTTTCCTCACTTCCCATTTGTTTAAGAATGTTTGATGGAAGCCTTGGAGGTCATTAATACTGTGGGGGGCTAAACCTTTAAACCATTTTCTTGCTTCTCCCCCCAAAATTTGAGCAAATAGTCTAAGATTGATAGAATCATCATCAATTTCATTTCTGTCAAAGTAGTCATTCATCTTGTCCACATGTTGAGATGATGTTATAGTATTGCAAGCATCATACAATGGAATTTTGGACTAATAGTCCTGTGGAAGGTTGACTAATGGTACGGGAAGGACTAAGGGAGCATACCATGCTGCCATGATAGGTGGTGGGGGCGGATTGATAAGAGGTGGTGTGGGCTAAAATGAAGTGGTTTGAATAGTGGATGAAGGATGAATAGAAGTGGATGGAACAACAGTAGATTTCTGAGCTGATTTTGGGTGAGAGGCACCTAAGTTAAGAAGAAAGTGTAAATCAGGAGGTGTTGATTCCCTATTCCCAAGGTGTTCACTTGTTTCTGGAGATGAATGTGAAGACTCAGAATCTAAATGATCTAAATCACCAAATGAACTAGTCCTAAAGGGGTTTAAGAAGTCAGTTTGTGATTTCTGTAGAGCTGAAAGATTTTCAGGGACTGAATTAGCTCTTAAGTGAGATCCAAAAATAGTTGAGGATTCTATCTTAGGAGACTTCTTAAGGATACTTTCTGGGTTATCAACTATCTTAGGTGGATTAGGGTCAGGATGGGCTCTAGTGTAAATCTTTCTAGGAGCCACTATGCTATGTTTTTAGACCCAAATAAACAGGAAAAGTTCAGCCAAATATAAAAATCTTTGAGAGGTCCACTAATCTGTTTTCTCAATTCTAATCCTACAGCCTTCTAACTGAGTCGAAGGACATTATAATGATGAGGGTTCTTCCCAATGGATTCTTAAGGTCTGTTTAGGATCGTGGAGTCGCCAGGTGGAAAGTTTAGAGTGTTTTCAAAGAGGTACACTATCCACCACAGTGCTTGTGGTACATCCCTTTTCAAGGATATGTCAAAACACAACAAACTCTAACCAAGGATTGACTGGGAGGGCATTCACCAGATATGTCACCTCTAAAAGAGGATGAGATCCGGAGGCTACCTGGCCCTTTCCAGACTCTGTCTTAAGAGTATAGAGTAAAACACATCAAAAGTGAAAACAGGATATCAAAAACTACTGTTTTACTACCAATCTGAAATGTTTTTGGTATTTTTCTGAATTGTTTTTATTTTTGGTTTCTAAGAATGTCCTAACTTTGTTTCAAAACTTAGCTACAGTTATGAGACAAAGACAGTCTACTCTTATGGCTCAGCTAGATGATTTCCAAAGGTTAGATAACACTTAATAGAACCCTAGAATTAACCTAGTTTGTCACTGGTTCAAACAAGTTTCATCATGATTACCATTTCTTGGTAGTGCTTGAAAAGGCTGCTTTTTACTCTCAAGATCTTATGAAGTTTCGGGGTTGTGAGTCCCCAGTGGAGTCGCCAGAAATTTTAGGTCTCTGTAATAAGAAAGATTGGAAAAAGTCTGATCACAAAGTTAACATCATTTCAACCAACTTTAGGATCCTAGGATATAGCCCTCCTGAATACGGAGAGGGATCTCTCCAATATGTACAAAGATGGATATTGTCTTTGAAGTTTAGGGTAATGATATTAGGCTAGTTATGATGTCCAAGGGTTTTGTTTTGTTTTTTCGGATGGTTGAACATAGTTGTTATCTGAGGCGGAAAGATCTATATGCAAATAGGCTCAGAAGTGAGAAGTTGCAAGCAAAAGAGTAAGCTTTGATCAAGAAGAAAGATGATGGCAAGTTTTCAGTCCATTGGGCTATGGAGTCATTAAAGGATTTAATTGGAACAATCAGGTTCAAGAGTGGTCTATGGGGCAAGTCATCTATGCCTATGGATCTTTTAAAGTTTGATTTATGGAATGGAGTGATACAATAAGAAAGGGAAATGACAGATGCAGAACAAAGGGCAGCCCAGGATCTGGTAAGTACTTTGAAACTAGCGAGCCTTTGACCAAGCACTTAAGAGAAACATAGAAGAAAACTAGGATCTGGTAAGTACTTTGAAACTATCCAGCCTTTGATATACTTCTGATAGAAAAACATATAAAAACAAAGGGAAACACAAAGATAACACCGAATGGTCTAAGATCTGATAAGTACTTCAAAGCTAGTAAGCTTTTAACACATCCCAAGAGAAACAATCAAATATTTGAGAAAATAAGAAAGGGACTCAGGGCTAACCTTAATTTCCTCAGTTCATCTTCACACAACATATATTGAAAGTAACATTTGAAAATAACATTCAGCTAAGACAAAAATATGAGGGAACGCCAACATCCCTATACTTAAACTAAATTTAATCGTTTTCAAATAACACAGTTGAAAGAAAACATTTGAATAAAGATTTATCAGCCAGAGAAGGTTACTGATATAAAATAGGTCCTAACCCTGTTTAAACTATTCTTTATAGTGGAAAATGAAACAAATTGAAAGCAGAAACAAAATACAAGTTACAGTGAGAATAACATCACCATTAGCATAGACCAGGATCCCATAAATCAGCTTGTATTGATGCTTCAAACCAGTTACAATCTTCAAATCCAGTGTTTTAATTCATCTCTCTTCATAACCTAACCTATCCGTTACAAGCAGAGCTCCAAGAGCCAGTGAAATCCTATCTACAATCAAGAATCTTCAGCTCAGTGACAATACAATGCTTCAGCAATTTACATTAACAACCAACCAATCCAACCCCTCACTCATCTTCTACTGAAGTATTTATAGAAGAATGAGGAGGTGAGATCTGATAAAAAGATCTCAAATGTAATTAATGCAGAATTAATGTCTTCCTGGCCCTTGGAGGCTCGATGAAGAAATCATACAGGTGTTCCACTGCATTAATGGGCTTACACTTATGAAGTAAGCTCTGAGGGAGCTTTTGTTGACCTTTGAGGCTCTGTGTGGTGTTAAGGTTATTATGTAGACATTCTTTCATTAAATTCCTGGCAGAAGTAATTCTTCGGCTGTTTCGAGGCAGAAATCTGATCTTGTTCAATAAATTCAGCCTCTGTTTGAGCTTTTTGAGGCAATAGGTGGCGCTTTAGTTGGTGGGAAGAATAAATTTTCTTCCATCTGTGGTAGTGAAGGGTTTCCTGATGAAACACTTTAGATTTTTCCTTTAATCTGTGTCTGAGAGTGGGGATTAGGCATTTGATAACTGTCTTAGCCTTAATCCCCACAAATCTGTCCACTAATCTGCTGTTCTGGTTCATTTCTGGTCTTCAAATTCTGATACCCTTTTTCTCTGTTTACTTTCACAGTTTCTTCGTTGTGTAGGGCTACGTAGACAGGAAAAGGCATCAATGCCTGTGGAAACATTGAAGGGACGTGAAAATTAACTCTGTAAGTGATTTCCTTGGAGAAATCGAAACGTAGAGGATCGTCACCCTCCTAGTCTGAAATTTCCATTAAAAACACGAACAAATGACCTTAACCTTGCAAAATACAAAAAACACGTAAAAAATCAAATTGATAGGCCAATCTGCTTTGGGGAATGTGTGGAGGAACGTGGGCCATTGGATGGCATCATCCAACGGCTGAGATTAAATCTGGGCGGTCGTGAAAAAGTTACGGAGAAATTAAATTGAGACCGTTGATCTGCATAAATTGATGGTCGGGATCGGGCAATGGAAAGTCAGCGGGAGAATGTCTGATCGGGTGATGGAATCATGAGGATGAATAATAGCCATCGATCTGCAGAGATCGACGGCGGGGATTGAATATTGGACGCGCGATGGATGGGTTAACGGGCGCGCATGTCCGTTAAAGGTCGAGCAAGTGGGGCGATCGGCAACCGTCGGATGGGAGGGCCCAGATCGGACGGTGGAGGTGGATTCCGCCGTGTGGTCCTGGTATGAAGATTAGCACATGAAAATAGGTGATGACACAGTGGTTTTGAAACAACGGCGGGGACACATGTCGGCCAGTGTATGGAATCGCTGGCCGACGGGAGAAAACCACCCCGGCTCGGAAGGCGGTGCGAAATGAAAAATCGGCAGTTTCTGGAAAATGGCGCAGGGGAGGGGGGTCCACCAGGTGGGGCGTTCTCCGCTCCGTCGTATCTGGGGAGCAGATCGACGGTTCAGATTGATCGCGGCAAACAAACACGTGACTTTAAATATTTTCCATTAAACTTTAGAAAATGGGTTTTCGGGTTTTTCAAAGGGAAAAGATGAAGGCAAGGGGGGTTTTGGTTTAGCGCCTAAGGCCTGAAAAGTGAGTCCCAGCACTCGGGTATATGGAGAAAAATGGTCTAGGGGCTTGACCGGAGAGGGCTAAAACGCCAAATGCACATAAAATATGCCTTTTATATGATTTTCCAATGTTTTAAATGGGGTAACCAAGGTTCGAATAAGATCAAAAAGTGAGTTTTTAACCTTAGGGAATGGATTTGGTGAAGGGATAAAGGGAGAACATATGTTTCTGTGGGGTTTTTATAAATAAAAGGAAAAATGGAGAATGAGGCAAGTTGGAAGAAAGGGAAAGAAAAAGGGGAATGCAGCAGTACTTTGACTTAGATTTTTGTATGATATCAGAGGTTTGGAGAAGGAATCCGGTATGAAGATTTAACCAACAGTTTATGGATTCACTAAAAAGACTTCAAGCACCAACAACTTCGGGACTGAATTTTTTTCTTGAAGGCTGCAAAAAATATTTAGCCACCAGCTGATATGATAGAAAAATATAGGTGGCTAACAGGTCCCACTCATTAGGGTTTCCATCTTCATGCAATGAATCTCCCTCCAAACTGCGTTGTCTCATCATCAATACCACTCCTCCATAACAACGTAGATGGATTTGGTCAATTTTGACTGGATCTCCATGCATTGTCTTCTTCCACACTCAAAGTGGCTTTATTCTAACTATCTGAACTGATCCATATCCCCACTGGGTTATCTCCATTAATGTTCCAGATCCTCCATACTAGCTTAGTTGACTTGGTCAAACTTGACTTTTTCCACATGCATTTAGCCCTTGTTCACACATGAAGGTGTTTTATCCAGCTGTGAATATGATCCATTTCCCATTAAGAGGGTTTTTATTTCTGATAGAAAGAATTATGGGTCTCCCTACCCAATTATTCATCTAACTATGTGTTTGGAGAAAAATTAATATTCCAATTAGCTGCATGCTAATTTAGGAATATTACATCTCCCCTGTTTTCTTTCTTACCAACACAAGGTTAGAAACCCATTTTTAGTACCTGAGTGGGACTATTATTCTAGCATCATACATCTTCTTTATTTCCTTCTCAACTAGAGGCACTAGGAAGAGGTTTATTCTTCTCAATTTCTGCTTGAATGGCTTTTGGTTTTCCTTGAGAGGAATCTTATGTTGAATAATGTTTGTGTCATAGGACTTCAAGTCCTCATAACCCCATGCAAACACATTTTTAAATTCTTTGAGTAGCTCAATATATTTCTATTTCATGTGAGGTGGCAGAGTTTTGGACAACTTGATCATTTTGGGTTCTTCTACACTGGCTATGTTGCATTATTCCACATCAGTTTTGGTGGATTCCATTTTTGGCTTCCTAGCAACATCATTGAAGTCAAACAACTTTTCTAAGGGAGAAAGACCTCTTGGTAATGAGTTATCTTTGCATTGCAATACCTCAAGGTCTTTTTTATCTTGGTCCCTAGAAAAGTTTGCCTCATGAAAGTACTCTAGCAGATTTATATCAACAATATAAGGCAATTATGTTTTGTGTGTTTTTTCTTCATTAGGGAAGTCTTGTTCATGATATAAGTCTAGTTTTGGCATTTTAATTTCATTCTTAGATTGCAGAAAATCATCTTGTTTGTCACCTTGAAACAATTTCCAATAATCTATTTTGTCAGGTACTGTAGGTATTCTTTTGACTTTTACCATGAATTTTTCATTGGTATGAGGTACTTGGCAAGTGCTGGCAGCAAAGGCTAGTTCATCGGCAAGGCTATTTTGAGTTCTTGGGATAGAGGTAAGTTCATATTTCTCAAATGTCTTTAGGAGGTCTAAGGCATCATTCCTATATTCTCTTAGCCTAGGATTCTTGGCTGAATATTCTCCTTTGATTTGTCTAATGATTAGCTTGGAATATCCTAGAACATAAATCATTTTGGCTCCTTTGTTTTTCAACAAGTGTAATCCTTAGAGAAGAGCCTCATACTCTGCAATATTTTTTGTGCATTGGAAATCGAGTTTGTAGGAGTGGCCTTCATTTTTGTTGTGTATCCAAATACCTTCTCCTGAACCAACTTTTCCACAAGAGCCATCAAAGCTCATGTTCCAAAGTGTTTCCAGTTCACATTCGCCATTATGTTGTTGTTCATGGCTGCAAGGATTTTGACTATCATGTTCTTCATTTGGTGTTTGGTTTGACTATTCTGATAGGCCTTGTTCTTCATCCTTTTCATTTACTTGTTCATTGATGTCATATTCATTGTACAAGATAAATGAGTCAAGGTCTGAATGGATATAATAGAGAGGGGTGTTGTTTGGCCTATCTTGGCTGCTTACCATGAATTTCATGGGAGATTCCTGGTACAATCTCCTTGTTTTGTTAATGACCAGGATGGTAGAATATGTCATGTCCATTTGGAGGTTTCCTTAGAGTTAGGATCCCCATGATCTAGATAAAAGCATGACATACTTTGGGGGAATGTCAGCCACTACAATGTCCATGACTAGGCTTTTGGCAGCTATTTGTGCCAGATTGACACACAGATCATTGGTTAGACCCAAACATTTGACTCTGCTTGAATCAAAAGAGTACAAGTCTATCCATCACCACCTTGGGCATGAGATTGTGTGAGGCGCTGGAGTATAGCATAACATTGTGCAAGATTTTGTCATGAATTTTCAAGCTGACATAGAATGGAGGGACAACTCCTTCTTGATATTTTCCCTTTACCTCAGGTCCAAACAACAAATTTGGCTTTTCATCAGTTAAATTTAGAGTGACAGTGTCATTTCCTATGTTCAAAGCTTTCAAAACTTGGGATCTATATACATCCTGAGTTACCAATTCAATAAGAGGTATGGCTATCTTGATCTTGGCAATATCACCCTCAAAACTGAATGGTGCTAGTGTTCTCAGTATATTTACATCATTTTTATCTCACACATAGTATTTTCAGCTACTTTGGTTTGCTGAGTTTTATTTGTAATGTTAGTTAGTGCAATTTTTCCAGGGCCACTAGTTGATGTACTAGGGCAGCTTGGGTCACCATTATGTTGGCTATTTTTGTCTTTATTTTGATTAGGAGTCTTAGCTATTATGTTGGTGTTTTCTGTTGTCTTTTTAAGTATTTTTTCAGAGGTCTTTCTAACAACAGTTTCTAATTTGTTTTTCTTGGAGGCATCTTGGGTTTTATTACTCCTAAGGTCATAATTTCTATGAACCTCCATGATGGCATTTTCAAATTCTAGCTTGTACTCTTCAGAATCGTCATATTTTCTATCAGTTTGGCTTGAGGAAAATGGGACTTTTTCTTCTTTTGTGAGAAAAACATCACCCTCATTATCAGAGCCTATCAGATTTACATGGGTTTCTTCCTGCCCTCCAGTCTCTCTTTCCTCTTCCTCTACATAGTTTTCTTGGAAAGGAGGTCTGATTTGTTGGTCATTGTCTCTTTGTCTGTTTTGAGGAGGGTCTCTTATGAGGTTTTGGTTTCTATTTCTGTTTTGAGAATTTGCTTGGTTTTCCCGAGGGAGTGCTCTATCATTCAAACTGATTTTCTCCATCATCCTTTCCATTACTCTAACCAGATTGTCAATTTTAGCATTAGATGTGGAGGCCATGGTTTCATCTTTTGTATGTAAACTTCTTCTCTGTCCTCATCCTAGCTCTATTCTCAATTAGATTGGATTCTAAACTCATAGCTCCCCTTTGCATGTCTTCTAAGGTTAGGGGATCTCTTTCTCTCAATTGGTAGGCCATGTCTGGATCAAATCCCTCTAGAAATTTTACTAAGGCTAGGCCTTGTGGGGGTTTCATGTGAGGTGGGAGTGCATTGTATACACTATTGAACCTAGTGCAGTAGTCTTGGACACTTTCCCCAACATTTATCTTAGGTTATTATACTTTGAGAGGATTTGAAGAGGATTTTTCTTAATCTCCCATTTGTTTATGAATGTTTGGTAAAGGGAAGGGCGGTCATGAATGTTGTTAGGAGTTAAGTTTTTGAACAATTTCTTTGCTTCTCCTACTAAGCTTTGGAAAAAAATTCTCATTTTTATGGTCTCCTCTTCTATCTCTTGGTAGTCAAAGGCATAATTCATCCTATCTACATGTTATTGGGTAGTGGTAGAGTCAGCTCCAGTAAATTGAGGGATTTTAGATTGGTAGTCTTGAGGCATAGGCATTAAAGGTTGGGGTAATACCAATGGGGCAAACCATGCTGCCATGATTTGAGGTAAAGGAACCCAAGGAGGGTTTGTAAGAGGGGGGTTTTTGAGAGGAGGTGGAGGATGAAATGGAGTGGTTTTAACAGTGGATGTGTGAATGGGAATGGCAGATATACTTGGACCAAAAAACTGAGATTGAGCAGATTTGGAATGAAAAGAGCCAAATTTTTGGAGAAGCTGAAAATCAAGAGGAGTGGAAGGAGAGGATTCCCTACTAGGACTCTGCTGCAAATCTATAGGCTCAAGGTCGGTCTGGTCTATCCTACTTTGAGACTTAGTTCTGAAGAGGTTTTTTCTATGATGTAAGTCAAATTGGGGATCTTTCAAGGCTGTGAGATTTTCAAGGACATAACTTACTTTGTGAATGGTCCTAACAGTGGTTGAATATTAAGTCCTAGATGTTTTCCAAAAAATTCTTTCTGGATCATCAACTATGATAGGAAGGTTTGGGTCAGGGTGAGATATGGTGCTTATCCTTTGTGAAGCTAGATTTCACACCTAATAATGCAAAGAGGCTGAAAGTTTTGGAGTGTCTTGAAAACAGAACTATATGCAATGGTACTAAGTTCACACAAAGAGTAACTAGGTTTTAGACTTTTATGACTAATTAGTGCATTCCAAGTGGAATCTGTGAGAAATAGTGGGGTCAATAGGGCTACTGAAGACCAGTGGAGTCACCATGTGGATGATGCTTACTATTTTAAGGATGTACTTGTTGTCCACCATCAACAACGGAATACAAATCTAAGGATATTTTTGGGTTTTCTGAGTTCTTTATGTAACACTAAGCTTGTCAATGAGTGTTCTCCAATATGATCAAGATGGTGCTAGTATGATGAAACAACTAGATATAACTCTTGGCTAAACACTTGATTTTTCTATCTTTGACAGGGGATTTGAGAGTTCTTAAGGAATGTCTAAGATTATTACTTATTTAGATCCCCAGTATGATCACCATTTGTTAGGTGGTGAGTCAGAGGATACTATTGACAGGGGTTGTCTAAGGTTTTGAGGAGTGCTTAGGATGTTATTGACTCTGGTTATCCTTCCGTGGCTTTTCTTACTGATATTTTGTTTGCTATTTGCAGGTGAAGGTTGTGGAGTTTATGCCTCTTGTGTAGGCTCTATTTCAATATCCATTGGCTCTATAATGGGATCCATCTCCTCCTAATTCACATCCTCTATCTCATCTACATATTTTTCATTCTTATTTGGAGTGGATTTTGACTTTAGAGTCTCCTTAGGTGTTATTGAATCAAATTCATAACCACTGAGAAAAATAAAGGTAGTCCGTTCTCTATTTATTTTCTTCAACTCCTCCAACACCAAGAGTTTGATTAACCCATGATGGAAAATTGAGGTCTCCATACTTTCTGCCCTAGCCTGAACCTTGTCTGACATCCTCTCTAAGCTCCTAAATAAGAAAAAAGGATGATCAAGAGACTACTTACAAGTGAAGTGCAATAAAATCTTGAAATGGTACAGGTAGACCATATGAAATCTCCCCTCATAAGTAAAGTAATTTTGAATCACAAACAACAATTTGGAGTGGTTCTCTTTCATGCAGCTCCTTGGAATTCCAAAAGCCATGTCTGGTCCAATGTCTTCTGGTTTTATAAATTCATCACAATTATGCATCTTGAACTTAATGGCATTAAATCACTCTTCACCCTCCCTTGGTATGTCTGTGGCTTGAGAAATGGTCTGAGGTGACACTGTAAAACTTAGAACCCCCACCTTTGAATATGTGTTTATGAAATTTATTGCAAAATCCCTTGATACCTGAGCATGAAAACCTTGAAGTTTTTTACAGAATTTTAGGCATCCAACGTTGCTGAAAGCTTCTACAAATCTAGGGTATTCATTGAGTAGCTTGAGATCAATAGGTTCATATCTTACACATGAGCCTCCTTTGTTTTTTTTCGTCTTCATGGCCATATTCCTTTATACCACACCGCCTTATTGAAATAGTGACACCTGCAAGGAAACACATGAGCAACAAGCTGATTGTGGTGGAGCTAGACTCTTCAAGGATGCTAATCAACTACTACATGCAAAGATTGAAATGAATATGAAAGAGAGGAGATTTGGAGACGAGTTTAAAAAATGAAATTCGAATTTGGAAGGAATAACAACAAATGGGAGGAGTGGAAAGGTAATGATAAATGGTACTTATGATTTTTCATGCTTAGATGACTGTAATAACTGATCATATGACCTCACCTTCACCCTAAACCACTAGAAACTTGAAAACTCATCATCCCAATTATTGGTTCAAAAAAACATGATTCCATAGCATTTTCAGTTATAAACATAGCATATTTGCTACGAACTAGTCATGTGATTCCGTAGTGAAATATGCCTGTTTGTAGTTATATTCGTTGCAGAATCGTGAAAAGACAGACATGTGGCCACTACCTAAATTTAAAACAATGCATGTGAGCCTAAGGTGGATTTTGATAGATTTGACTGAGATGACATGACCAATGGAGTATTCTAGACTTAGGATAATGGCATTTCATGAGTTTTCCTCAATTTCATGAAACAAATTTATGAGAATAAATGAAACCTAGGCTAATGGTACTATCAATCAAAAATTTAAAATTTATGTGTGATAACAGTTGGGATGGATGAATCTATGGAAGGTGAAGTTGATACTAACCTTAAATTTTGCAAGGATATTACTTCTGATGATTCTCCTTTTGAGAACCTTGAGGAAGGTGATCCCATTATCCCAATGGAGGATGACATTGGAGATTTTTCCACATCGAAAAGGGGAAATGGGAAATTTTTGGTCCTAAATTTGATTGTGCTCCCATGTTAGGTCCCTAAATTACTAGTGTAGTCACTTATTCTGGTTATTATAGCCCCCTTATTGTTATTTTTGTACCCCTGTAACCCCCATATTTTTATTATTGTGCCCTTACATTATTATTTTTAGGTTGGCTAGGATATATTATGACCCCATGGACTCCTATATATAGAAGGATGTTTTTTCATTTGTATCATCTAAGAATTATTCATTAATTTAATTTAAAGGAGGTTTCACCCTCAAAGGGGATTATTTATAAGGCGTTGATCTCTCTTTTATTCTATTTTTGGATATGGTTTCATAACATTTGGTATCAAATATTTTGATTCTAGGGTTTCGCTAATCCAAACAGGCCATCGTGGCATTTTTTCTATAAATTTTTTTCTACGAAAGTTTAGAAAATGAAATTTTTATCACGCGAAGCCGAAATCCCGAGGAACTTTGTGTAAAAATTTTAGTTCTTGGTTGGAAATATTTTTGGAGATATGATCTATGGAAGTTAGGGCTTTTTTAGGCTCCCGAATTTCATCTCAAAGAGGTGGCCGTGGGAAAATCATCATAATTCTCTCTCTAAGCATTGGATTGAGATTCTGTAAATAGTGACCAAAATTGCACAGACTATATTTTCCTTTATATCAATTTCAGAGCTGAAGTAGGAAACGGTGACATGTGGCACGCCATACAAGTTCGCTCTACTGAACCAGTCCATAATTAGGTCACCGTGGGATATTGGGCATAAATTTGTCTTGAAGTATCCAAAGCAGGTCAGACCCATGGAATTGGAAAGAATATTCAGAGAGCTACTAGAGGATCGAATTTCAAATATTGAAGATCCAAAATCATAGAGATAATTTAGTTTCAATATCGAGCTCCTCAAAAGCAAGAAAAGAGAGATCAACACCTTAGAAATAAGCCACTTCGAGGGGTCAAACTCCTTTACATTACATAAATGAAAAATTATTGGATGATAAAAATGAAAAAACCTCCATAATATAGGAGTCCATGGGGTCACGATATAATCCTATACAACCTAACAATAATAATGTAAGGGCACAATAATAACAATACGGGGTTACAAGGGTACAACAATAACAATAAGGGGGCTATACTAACCACAATAAGGGACTACACTATATTGCTATAGAAAATGCCATAATATCAAGCTAACCATGGGGGAATATGTATTGAATAGCCCAATGCTTTCCATTCCAATGGGAGGTATTGATGTTGTACTAGGAGTATAATGGTTACAATCTTTGTGGACAGTGGATTTTAATTTTCAAGAATTTTCTTGATTTTTTTTTTGAAGGAAAGGAATTTGAATTACGGGGTATCGCAGGGAAGCCGAGAAAGATAATAAGCTCTAATGTCATGACAATGCTTCTGAAGAAAGAAAAACAAGGCATAATTGCACAATTATGCTCACTAGAAGTTCCAACATCAAAATCATCTATTTCTCCAGATCTCCAAAAAGTCTTGAACAATCATTCCAAGGTGTTTGAAAATCCCAAAGGAATCCCACCTATTCGTGATCATGATCATGCTATTCATTTGATTCTAGGAAGTGTTCCTCCAAACGTCAGGCCTTACAGATATCCTTATATCCAAAAGAGCGAAATTGAGCATATGATTGCAGGAAATTCAACCTAGTCAAAGTTCTTTCTCTGCTCCAGTAGTATTGGTGCACAAGAAGGATGGATTATGGTGCATGTGTCTGGATTAAAGGGAGCTCAATAAGGTCACTATTAAATATAAATTTCCCATTCCTGTGATTGATGAATTATTTGATGAATTAAATGGAGAAATTTATTTTACCAAGTTGTATCTTCATTCAGGATATCATGATATTAGAATGAAGACTGAAGATATTCCGAAAACAAAATATCGAACTCATGAGGGTCATTATGAATTTTTTTTCATGCCTTTTGCCCTTACCAATGCACCTTATACATTTCAAGGGTTGATGAATTCCATTTTCAAACCCTTCCTTCGAAAATTTGTGTTAGTATTTTTTGATGATATACTAATCTACAACAGGTCTTCGAAGGATCATGTTCAACATGTTGATAGGGTGCTCAAACTATTGGAGGAGAAACAATTATACGCAAAAACCTCCAAATGTTTCTTTGCAGTACAAGAGGTGGAATATTTGGGTCATATTTTATCTCACAAGGGTGTTAAGGTAGACCCTAACAAAATTAAATCCATTAAGGAATGGAAAGTTCCCACAACCATAAAGAAGTTGCGAGGATTTATCAGGTTAACAGGGTATTACCATAAGTTTGTTAAGAATTATGGGATAATTGCAGCACCTCTAAAAACATTATTGAAGAAAGATGCATTTTCATGGACTCCTGAAACAATTAAGGCCTTTGAACATCTTCAAGAGGAAATGTGCCTAGCACCTGTCTTAGCTATGCCAGAATTCAAAAAAACCTTTATTATGGAATGTGATGCCTTAGGAAATGGAATTCGCGTCGTTTTAATGCAAGAAGGAAGACCCTCTTCTTTTTAAATTCATCCAATCAAAGGAAAGTATTTACATAAATCTATTTATGAGAAGGAAATGTTGGAAATATTACATGCACTAAAGAAATGATGACCTTACCTAATGGGAAGACACTTCAAGGTAAAAACTGATCATGATAGTCTTAAATTTTTTTTGGAACAAAGACTATCTTTAGAAGAGTAGCAAAAATGGGTCAGAAAGATGCTGAGTTATGAATTAGAAATCATCTACAAAAAATGGAAGCTAAATGTAGTTACATATGTACTCTTAAGAAAGGATGAAGAGGTGGAAGCATTTATTTGTGTCATTTCTATTATCCAACCAGATTGGATAACTGAAGCAAGGGATGAATGGAAGAAGGAAAAAGAAGTGTGGACACTCATTCAAAAGTCACAGAAAGATCCTAGTAAATCTGATACATTTAGTTGGAAAAATGATTCATTATGGTACAAATATCACTTATATCTTTGTAAGAATTCCCAACTAAAACAAAAGATTCTTTTGGAATTGCACACTTCTCCTTAGGAGGACACTCAGGATTTTTAAAAAGTTACCACACGGTGAAGAAATATTTTTTTGGAATGGCCTTAAATATTATATATTCAAAAGTTTGTGGTAGAATGTTTGGTTTTCCAGCAAAATAATGTTGAGACAATTAAGACACCAGGTCTTCTACAACCTTTATCCATTCCAAATCAACATTGGGAGGATATTTCAATGGATTTTATCATAGGTTTACCTAAGTCCAAAGGAAAAAGAGTGTCATCATGGTGGTAGTTGATAGAATTACCAAGTATACACACTTTTGTGCATTATCTCAACCATTTCAAGCAAGTACAGTTGCTACTGAATTTATGGAAACAATTCAAAAGCTACATGTAAATCCAAAGATTATTGTAAGAGACAGAGATCCCATTTTTACTAGAAATTTTTGGATGGAATTATTTTCTTATTTGGGTACTCAACTAGCTCATAGTTCATCTTATCATCCTCAATCCGATGTTCAAACTGAGTTAGTGAAAAAACGTTTGGAAGGATATCTTCATTGTTTTGTATATGATAAACAAACACAATGGGTCAAGTGGTTACCTATGGCTGAATGATGGTATAACACTTCCTTCCATAGTGCAGCAAAAATGACCCCATTTATGGTACTTTAAGGATATCATTCACCGTCTATAATATCATATTTAAGAGAAAATTATAAGGTTCAAGCAATGGAAGATCACATCGAGAATCAACAAGAAGTTCTCTAACTCTTAAAGGATAACCTAAATTAGGCACAAAATCAAATGCAACAATAGGTAGATCAACATCACAACGAGAGAAGTTTTGATGTAGGAGACTAGGTATTTTTACAACTACAACCATACGCACAAAGGTCCCTCAAGCAAGCTAAGAAGGATAATAAATTATCGCCAAAGTACTATGGTCCTTACAAGGTGTTGCAAAAAATTGGTACTATGGCTTACAAATTGGAGCTTCCTGCTTCTTCACGAGTGCATCCAATTTTCCACGTTTCATGCTTAAAATAGGTTATATGTGAAAAAATTCCAATTCAAACAATATTTCCAGGACTTGATGAGGAAGGAAAAATCATATTGGAACCTGAAGTTGTCACATAAAAAAGAACTCTACAGCTACAAAATCGATCAATTTTAGAGTATCTCATCAAGCGGAAGAACTTACCCACTATAGATTCTAGATGGGAGGATGAGATTTTTATACATAAGCATCAGGAGCTACTCAAGCATTGATGAAAACACTTTTTTGAAGGAGAGGGGCATGTTAGGCCCCTATATTATTAATGTAGTCCCTTATTGTGGTTAGTATAGCCCCCTTATTGTTATTTTTGTACCCTTGTAACCCCCATATTGTTATTATTGTATCCTTACATTATTATTGTTAGGTCATCTAGGATTATATTGTGACCCCATGGAATCCTATATATAGAAGGAGTTTTTGTCATTTGTATCATCCAAGAATTGTTCATTTATGTAATTTAAAGGAGGTTTCCCCCTCTAAGTGGCTTATTTCTAAGGCGTTGATCTCTCTTTTCTTCTCTTTTTGGAGTTGGTTTCATAAGATCCCATTTACGACATTGACAAGGAGGATGAGGATGAAATTAGTTTCCTCTTTCTCTCAGGAACTATTTATGATGAAATATCCATTGGTACTCTTGGGAAGGGGGATATTTAATTTCCCTTGTATAAATAGGGGTAGTTTGAAGTGACAAATTTTCCTTTTAGGGAAGATCCAATCTTTGATACTAAAGAAATTGACAAGGCTAAAATCTCTCCCAAGTATGTTTTTATGTTCAAATCACTTGACGCTTTAGATTATGATGTTAGGGAAGAAAAAAATGTTGAATGCAATAATTCATCCACCCTTTTTCCTATTGGCCATAATCTTGAGTTTTCATCAAGCGATTCCCTCACCTCCTGTCACATGATCTCAAGTGGAAATGAGCCCTTTCCCCCTTCCAAACATAATGTCAAGGATGAGCCCCTCATTGATTATACTTTATCTCCTTGGGCACCTCCTCAGGATCATAATCAATCTATAATCTCCCCTTTACAGTGTGATCACCATGGGTGACATATGTGTGTTTCTCCATCTCATTAGTCTCCCTTTCCTACTAACCATAACCATGTGGAAGCCATAAAATATGGCATAAATTATAAGGAACATCACGGAAATAATATGCCCGAGATTTCCATCCATCAAACGTTTATGAGCCTAATCATTGAAATATCTATATTTGGGTTAGAAGAAATGATCTCGTAGACTAGATTACATCCTTTAATTACCTCTTCTCACATATTCATCCATGTGTGGGCATCCTTTTTCTCCGCCCCTCACTAACCTTATCATCCATGTGATTTTTTCCAAGTTCTCTTTGACATTTTCTACATGAGTAATCATATAGGCCAATATATTTATATTGATTTGATGATATGTTCTTTGCACTGGATTTTTTATTACACTTAATGTTAGTTTTGTACCATATGGATGTTAGGGTAGGATGCATTCCATGTTGATTTTTTGCATTAGAACCAATCTCATATGATATTTCTCATGATAAATTATCTACATTTAGATTAAAATTTTCAATTTTTTATTACTTGTTTTTATGAGCTGAAATTAAGCACGGGTAATCATAAGACACCGCGAAAAACATGCCGCCCCATGGTGTTTTTCATTTACATGTACACATAACAGGTCTACGGTGACCAAAAAATTTCTAGAGTTCTTGTGACCTCCCATTCGAGTAGCCTTGCCCACCTCTTCAATATATTGCGTCCAAGTTGGAGCCAAATGTTACCCACCACTTTGTTGGTCCTATCTCCATGATGGACCTCAGCCGACAGCTAGCAGCCCCTTGCAGCCCTAAACTACCTTTTTGTGGCATTTCTCCACCACCTGAGCTAGCCATATGGTCCCTCACCCATCTGTATTGATCATATATTTGAATATGGGAATCTTGAATCTAAAGGTCTGCCTTGTCATTTGGTAATTGGGTTTTGGGTTTAATTATCATGGATAATTATGGGTATGGATTGATTGGGGGACTTGGTGGAAAGAGTGGGCTTCGTTTGTGATCATATCCTATTGATATCTTTTATATGTTACCCTTGGATCTTAGTCCCGTGGGATCTCATTTATTGACGATTTGGTTCCGAGGTGGTAATACTTGAGAAACCCTGACTTTGGTTGTGTGTTCCTACTCCTTTATCCGTAGATATTATACCCTTTCCACTCACTAGATCCCTATTCATAAATTCTCCCACCTAGGTCCACATTGCCTCTCTGGGTACACATAGGGTCAACCTCCCTATCCCCTTTTCCCCACCTCAGGTTAGGTATGGAATGTTTCCCTAGAGGTTGCAGTAGATAAAAGAAAAATTAAAAGTATAAATGGCCACATTTAATAGGAAATTGTATCACAAAATGAAAAATATGGCTGAGATATAAAATAATTTCCACGTGGGAAAAAACCAATACATGAGATCTACCCCATACCCATGGTCATCACCCTGGTTCCATAGGCCATATATGAGCCTCTTTTATAGTTCAAGAACCCATGATTGTACCAACCCCTAGAGGGAAATGAACTGCCATACCTAAGAGGGGGTAATACATGATGTATCTTAAACATCATGCTCTTGTCCTTTGAGCCCCAAGCAGTTATAAAAAAAATTCATAAAAAGAAAAAGGAATGTAAGGAATGGTGGAGAAATCAAGGCCAGGGCACCTCATGTAACATGATTTCTCCCTCTTGTACGTTATATACCGAGCTGTGGGCTTCCCCTTATCTAGCTACCCTTGAGCACCGATATGTGTCGCACATGATTTCCCCTCTCATTCCCTATTCCATTTCACTTATTTATCACTTTCCATCCCCATTTGAGGGATGTACCTTGGACACACTATCCCCTCTAAGGGTATAAAACACCTAATAAGGTACCTGGCTAACTCCATTTGGAACTTGGAGATATTAGCACATGCCAAAGCCCACTACGGAATGGAATTCTATTATGAAGTGCCCACTTGGTTATCTATGGCTTTTAAGCTATTTTACACGATTACTCTAATGAATTGTTGTATTGAAAGGATAAGGGACAGATTGAGTCTTATACATGATTGTATATGGTGTCACTTTGGTTTTTGTCTTTCTATATGGGGTCCTAACCCCTTAAAGGGATACATTGGCACATGTAGGGTGTGTGTAGAGAGCCATGTGCCTCCACAATAGCAAAAAACACTCCATGGATCCCCAGTGATATCCAGAGATTACTAGAGATCCACCTTTACGACGAGGATGATGCTCTTGGTACACTATGCCCAGTAGGCCCCACAGGAGCACCATGTTAGGGTCATTATTTTTCATTGTCAAATGTATTTTCCATGTCATATAATTTTCAGTTTTTGAATAAATTGAGTCTATGACCACTTCTGTGGTCATTAGCCTCAAATAGTCGTTTTCCAATCATTGTCAAATTCCTGTTGTTGGCTCCCTATGATTTAAAAGAATGTAAAGAATAAATGCTGCAGGGGGCAACATCAGAACCACTTTAGAATCCTAGTACCTAGCCTTCCTGGATTCAAAGAGGGATCTCTCTATTTAAGTTTTTTCAAAGGATATATCTTTATGCTTGGTTTATGATATTAGGCTAGTTATGAAGCTCTTAGGAACTTGTTTGTTTGGTTGGGATGGATATCATTAACTGAAGAGGTCACTTGAAGGGTGAAGGTGAGAGTAAATTGAAAGAATGTTTCAGCTGAGAATATAGGTCATGAAACAGTATTAACCCATTGGGCTATGGAGTCACAAAAGGATTTAATTGTACAACAATTCTTCAAGGGTTTCCATAGGGCAAGTCATCTATATCAAAGGATCTTTTAGATTGAATTGTGATAAGAAACATTAAAATGTTGTGAAAGAAGCAAAGCTAAAAACCAATTAGGCATCTATTAACTTCACTAAAACAAGAAAGTCTTTCAAAGTAACTGTTTGAAGAAAGACAAAGGACAGGGCAAACCATAGACTTCTTTGGACAAACTTTTACTAAAGCACACTTTTCAGAAAAAAATGCAGTGGTTCTAAGACTACTTTCAAAAATGAGAAAACGCATAAGAGAACAAGGAAAATAGCCTAATATTAGACAAAAACTATGAATCTAGCTTGATTTTGGCATACTCTCAAGGGTTCTTTCAAGGTAACTGTTAAAGACTAGCCAGAGGACAGGGCAAACCATAGACTTCCCTGGGTTAACTCTACCTAGAAAAATTTGAAAAGAACATTAAAAAACAATATCTCAAGTTGTACATAGAAAGACATGGGCTTACCAACGTTCCCTGGTTATACTCTATTGAATCATTCTCAAAACAACAAGCTGGATAAACCTAGAGGGAAATTAAGAATCCTCTAGACATACCTTAGCAGAAGAAAACATAAAGATAAAGCTTTTAGACAGAAATAGGGTACTTTGACAGTAAATACTACTCTAAATTTTCTGTTCTTTATCAGAGAAAATGGACAACATGTAAAACATGAGAAAAAACAAATACAGTGAGGAAAAAAATAACCATTAACATAGACCAGGATCCTGTGAATCAACTTGTTTTATTGATGTTCAAACTAGTTACATACTTCAAGTCCAATAGGCCTCTACAACTCCAAACTTTCCTTCTCTGCCTAGTATTCTTCAACTAATCAACATCACTTCAACAGCTTCAGCAACTATCTTACACCTCAATAATAATCCAACCAACAACAACAATGAACTCCTCATACAGTATTTATAGATAAATGAGGAGGTGGAGTAAAAGAAAGGGTCTCTAATAGTTCATAAATGACAAAGTTTAATGTTTTTGACCTTTGAGACCATGCAAGGCCCAAGGAAAAATATATTTAAGTCTAACTCTGAATTATATTAAATTTTTGAACTACTTAGTGGCTTTTGTTGACTTTTATGCTTTTTTTAGGTAGGCTGGCAATAACTTCTGAGCTGTCATTTGGAAATATCTCTGACTTGGAGTAACTTTATGTGTCTTTTGAGGCAAATTAGGCCTGTAGGTGGCATTTTAATCCTTTGGAGGAGGAATTTCTTTACTGATTTATGCACTCGAAGCATTACTTCTTTTTGATCTGTCTGTTTGGTGGCTTTAACTCTGATTAGGCCTTTGTTTTAGCTTTTAGGCCTTCTTTATCATCTTTCTGCTTTTTGTCACTTTACTAACTTTTTTATCCTTTAATTAATTTATCTTTAAATTGTGCTTTTTTTCCATAATATTCTCATAAATTTAGTCTTCATTGTCTTCTACTTCTTGTACAAGTGTCTTCTAATGCTGCGCTAGAGGGTTTCATTCAACCAATGCTCATGAGACACTAGTCAAACACTAAACAAACCTTGAAGATCCATTTTCTACATATTATTTGGTCTTTAAGGATCATCATCCTAAAACCCAGCCACTAGTATTTAGCTGTGGGAGGGCCTGTGTACTCGGCTACCATTAAACCTGCACAAAAACTAAAATAATTAGATAAAAACCTTCATTTCGTGATTTAGACTGCTTCAGAGGCTCGGGGTGGATGTTGGAGCATTTGCAGAGGAGGGGATATTCATGGCGGAAGTTATGCATTAATAGGGAAAATTTGAATTATGGTGCAGAAATAGTGAAAGGTGTTTTTTATGGTAAAACCAGGCAGTTTTTGCATGAGGGTTGAGCGGTAAATGGTATTGGCTTGAATGGACACAATACTACTTAGGTGCTGACACCTCCCCAAGCTGAAACCGTTTATTTGGCATTGAAAATGCGTGTTAATATTTTTTGGTGGAACGGGCGCGAAATGGATTGTGGGCCGTCATATCTGGGGGCTCTAGATCGACGGCGGAGGGTGAACATGATGGAGGGAAGATGTGCGGTTGGGAGAAATGGTGGGACCGGCGGCAAACATCAGAAATTTTTTTGGGGAGTGAAAAGTTATCAGGTGGGTTGGTAAAATGATAGGGGAAGGGGGAGGGCCGTCTGATTAACATGATCGAAGGTGTAGATCTGCCATCGGGTTGTGAAGATAATAAACATTGGGGTGGAATGAGGTTTGAGGGGGGGACAGTGATAACCGTTAGATCAAGATGATTAACGGTTAGGATCATTCTAAGGAGAGAAATGGCGCGGGGGAATGAAATAAGAAGTGAAGGGGGAATAAAGGGGCATGGAAAGGCTTTATAGAGAAAGGAAAGGACCAAGGGCTAAAAGGGATTTTTAGGATTAGCCCCTAGTTTCAGGCCTTGGTCATATAGAGAAAGGGGCTGAGGGCTTAAGCCTGTAGGGGCTTAAGGCCTAACTTTAGAAATGATCGGAATGGGGCTAAAGTGGGTTTTTTAACCTTTTCGAGGGGTCCCGATAGGTATTTAAGAGAGGGTTTAAACCATATAAAGGATTTTTTATAAGGTTTAAATGGTTTTTAAGGGAAATGGAAGGCAAATGAGGGAGAAAGGGGGACTTTTAGATAAGGAAAAGATCATTTAGGGTAGGTGAAAAATGGGTGAAATGGAGGGAATTGGGTGGAAATTTGTGAAGGCGAAAATGATGGAAAAAGGTCTGAAAACAGTCTTCTTTTGTAACAACAGGACTACTTGAAGGATTTTGAATTAAGATTATCAATGAAATGGATTTTTGAAAGATAATGAAAATAGTTAGGTTTCAAGAAGTCACAAAGTTTTCATCAAATTTTTTTCTTGAAAATTGAAAGACTAATTTAGCCATCATGAGATATAACAGAATTTATAGATGGCTAATAGTGGCTCCACTTGAGGAGGGCAGCTCCTTGGAGGTGTCAAGAACCTCAGAGAACAAATCTCTGGAAAGTAGACCAGTGCCTTGTGTTTTGCTGCACTTTGAAAATCTCCTTTTCTTTGATGATCATGTTGCTCAAAAAGATGATCTGCAGAATTATAACAAGATGATTTTCCTCCAAAACTTCTACCTACACAACCTACTTGTCCTAACATTTTTTCTTCAGTGGGTGCATTTGGACATGCAAACCCTTTCAACATCATTTTATTCTTTTATTTGAAAGTAATAAACTAATCTATTTCTACCCTTATATCTTCCATGAGTTCAGATTAGATAGTTGAAATCATCGTTTCTCTACTTTTCTAACTATCTGTCAAGATTGAGTTGTTTGACAGATTTTATTCTCTATTTTATAAAATAAGAAATTTAAAACACAGTAAAATCAGGATTAGACGGTCTGATTTGCTATGGGGGCTATGGCATTATGTACAAGCTGCACATAGACTTTATTTGTAGAAAATTTAAAACAAAATTGTGAAGGCTTCAGATCTGAAATTTCCTAAGAATCCTTCCTTCTTTCTTTGGCTCAAGTTTTGGTCTTTTTGGAGCCATTTCTTTTCTATCCTAATCTATTCTACTGATAAGCCAAGATCACATTGTTTGGAAAATGTGTTTTCACTAACCTATCAGAACAAAATTGAAATTTTCTTAGTCATGATTAGGTTGTATGACTAAATAACAGTTTCTTTTCAAGTAGTGGAATTTTGACTTGCACACTTTCAGATTTTTCTCTTTTTTGGTATGGGGTTGTGCCTTTTTTATTTTTATTTGCCCTCTTTTCTCTTTTTTCCTTTGTTTTTTATATGTTTAAATTTTAAACTTTATTTCAAGAAATGTTATTTACAATGAATTAAAAAGAACTTTGAACAAAAACCTTAACAATAATAATGTTTGAGCATCCTGCCAATGACAAGACCTCCAAAAATTTCGACTCCATCCATCTCTTGAAGAAAAAATGTATTATTTCCTATAGCAGACTAAAAGAGATAATGGCCTTTCCATAAATTCTCAAACTTTCCATGTTTTCCCTTGCCTTCTTTCCTAGAATCCCATTTTAGTATTTTGTCACCAAGTTTAAAATCACTTGCCTTTGTTCTTTTATCAAACAATTTCTTGATGTTTTCTTGTACTTGCTGTGCTCTTTTGTAGACTTCCTCTCTGGTTTGCTGTAATTGTACAGTTTGGTTTATTCTTCTTGTCATGTCATCTTCTTCAAACTGTACCTCTTGGATCAACTTCATGAATGTCACTCCTAGACTGGTTGGAAATATTGCATCTGCTCCATAAACTAGATGATAAGGGGACATTCCAATTGAATTTTTGAATGTCAACCTATCTGCCCAAAGTGCATGTACTAGCTTATTGTGCCATGATTTCTTATTCTCTTCCAGTAACTTCTTTATTATATTTACCAAACTTTTGTTTGAGGATTCTGCTAGCCCATTACCTTGAGGGTAATAAGTTGTGGAATGGCCCAATGTAATCTGATATTTGTGATAGAAATAAACCATATTTTTGGATCCAAATGCAGCAGCATTGTCTGTGATAATTTTCCTAAGACAGCCAAATCTAGACAGGATATGATTTTAAAGGAATGAAATGATGACTGAGTCTGTGGCATTCCTAGAAGGGATGGCTTCTATCCATTTGGTAAAGTAATCAGTGGCCGTGAGGATCCATTTATGTTGGGTAGATGAGGCGGGATGGATTTCCCCAATGAAGTCTAGACCCTACTATTGAAAAGGAGCTTCAACAATGATTGGTTGCAGAGGTAAGGGAAGCAATTTTATTTTTCATTGAAAACTTTGACATTTATGACAGGTAATGACCATTTTGTGGATATCTTGAAAGAGGGTGGGCTAGTTATATCCAGCCCTAAGGATTTTGTTCACAGTATTTTTCCAATAGAGGTGATCTCCACATTCTCCTTCATGGAACTCATGCTTGATCTTATCTGCATCATCCTCAGGCAAACATTTAAGCAATAATCCACTAGCATTTTTCCAATATAAATATTTATCTAAAATGTAGTAATTTACAGTCTGTAACTTTAAAAACCTTGCCTTTGTCTTAGAAAAACCAGGAGGAACATTAATATTAAGTAACACATACAAAATATCAGCATACGAAGATGAATTTAGAAAAATATCTTCAATAAGTGGAGCTGCCAACTCCTCCTGTTCATCTAATGCATTAAACATGTTTATATCAAGATCTTGAAAGTTGGATTCAGCCATTAGTTTTTCTAGTCCTTGGCCTTTGATGAGCTTAGTGGGTTTGATTTCTAAATCATATTCTAGTACTATAGCAATCCACTTTCCTCTTTTTCCATCAAGATCTTGTGTCAAAATGTCCTTTACCACTAAGCTCATCAAATTTAAAATGTAAAGTTTGAAGTCTTTTAAGGCTTTGACCAAGGTAAAGGCTTGTTTTTCCATTATATTATACTTCAAAGGTGCATCTCTTAATTCCTTGCTGAAAAATGCATTAGGCTGCTCTTGTCCCTTTATGTTTTTCTATAAGAGGACAATAGCCACTGTGTGTTCTGATGCAAATGAAAATATGAAGAAATCTTTTGTAAAATCAGGACTGATGAGAACTGGTGTTTGGGTGAGTGCTTGTTTCTAAGGTCCATTTAACTCCTTCTCTTTTAAGCATGTTTGTCATGCTTAAAAGAAAAGAAGGACTTGGGCTGGTTTTACAAAAGATTTATCAAACCAGCCCAAATGATTTCTTTGTTTCTAAGGTCCATTTAACCCCTTCTTCTCTTTTAAGCATGTTTGTCATGTTTCTAAGGAGTTCAGCTAGGTTGGGTATGAACCTTCTCAAGAAATTAATATTTCCAATGAAATGTTGAAGTTCCTTGATGTTTCTAGGATGATTGATTTGTGATATACCTTCAATCCTCTTTGGTTCTATCTTTATTCCCTCTTCAGATATGATATGTCCAAGAAGTTTACCTTCTTGGAGACCAAACAATGTTTTCTTGGGATTTAAGGATAAACCATATTTTCTACATTTCTCAAATACTTTTCTTAGGTGTATTAGGTGTTATTCATCTCTTTTGTAATAGACGGTTATGTCATCTAATTAAATCACAATGAAGTAGCCTATTTCTTCTGAGAAAGAAATATCCATGGCTCTCTGGAATGTGGCACCAGCATTCATTAAACCAAAACGCATTTTCACATACATGAAACTGCCCCAAGGTGTGGTAAAGTTTGTTTTAAGTTGATCATCAAGGTGTAACAATACTTGGTTATATCCGAAGAAGCCATCTAGCAAATAAATTCTTCTAAAACCTACTACCCTTTGTAAAATATGATCCATTTTGGGTAAGGGATAGTTGTCCTTCAAGGAGGCTTTATTTAGGTTTCTAAAATCAAAACAAAGCCTTGTTTCTCCTGTTTTCTTCCTAAAAGATACAATATTAGATACCCACTCTGAGTATCTCACTGGGACAATAATTCCAGCATCGTACATTTTTCTGATTTTTTTCTCAACTAGAGGTAATTGAACAGGGTTGATTCTGTGAAATTTTTGTCTATAAGGCTTCTCGTTTTCTTTGAGGGATATCTTGTGCTAAATCATTTCTGTATCATATGATTTTAAATATTCATAACTTCATGCAAATACATCAGAAAATTCTCTAAACAAATCAAGGTATTTCAATTTAATGTGAGCTGGCAGTGTTTTGGATATTTTGGTCATTTTAGGCTCTTCTTCACTACCTATATTGCACTCTTCTACTTCAGCTTTAATAGGCTCTATTTTTGGCTTTTTTGCAACATCATTAAAGTCAAACAATTCTTCTAAGGGTACCAGCCCCTTTGGCAAGATTTCAATTTTGGATTGCAGCACTTCTAGATCTTCTTTTGTTGAATCTGTGTACTTTTATGTTTCATGTTTGGGTTCTTTGGTTAACAGATTTATATTAGCAACCTCAGGAGACTCTTCTTCTTTAAAAAGTGGTGTTTCCTTGGTAGGACAGTCTTCTTCATACTCTGAATCTGAATTTGGCATTTCAAATTCATTTCTAGACTGTAGGAAATCTTCTATATGTTTATCTCCTTCAAAAACTTGCCAGTATTTTTCATTGTCTAGGACTGCTAGTCGATATTTGACTTGAACTGTGTATTTTTTTTCTTTCATAAGGTCTTAGACATGTACTAGTAGCAAAGGCTAATCCATTGACAAGAATTTTTTGGTTTCTAGGGACAAAAGTAAGTAGGAATTCAACAAATGATTTCAGGAGGTCCATGGCATCATCTCTATAGGCTCTCAGTCTGGGATGTTTAGCAATATATTCCCCATTTACTTGCCTAATTATCAATTCTGAATCCCCATGAACTGTTATCCTCTTGGTTCCTACTTTTTTCAATAAATGTAGTCCTAAGAGGAGTGCTTCATACTCTACTATGTTGTTAGTGCAGTGAAAGTTTTTTCTGTATGAATGACCTTCTGCATGATTGTTTTCAGTATTGTGCACCCATATGCCTGCCCCTGCACCAGTTTTAGTGCAAGATCCATCAAAAATCAAGCTCCAAAGAGGACTATCTTCATATTCATCATTAATTTCCTTTTTTTCCTCTCTATTTTGCTTATTTTGATCATCACTATGTTCCTTTTGAGGGTCTCCACCATGTTTTCTCTTGTCTTTTTCCTCAAGATTTTCAATGTGTTGAGGAATTTCTCTTTGATTGTCATGATTTGCACTATGTTGATGAATTTCTTATAGCTTAAGACCTTTATTTTGTTCACTGTGATTTTTTGAATTAGCAAACTGTCTGGATGATTTTTCTTTCCCTTCATATTTTTCTATGGCTGCCACTATGTTGGTTGATGTTTTGTTTTCTAATACTTTCTCATTAGGAATCTCATCATTATACAAAATGAATGAGTCAAGGTCAGTATGTATAAAATAAAGAGGGGATTTTTCTGGTCTTTCTTGGCTACTCACCTTGTATTTCATGTGTGTTTCCCTATAGAGTCTTCTAGGCTAACAGAAGACAGGGATGGTGGTATAAGTCATATCCATTTGCATAGTGCCTTGCAACTTAGCACCCCAAGATATTGAAAGAAACATGCCATATTTGGGGGGTATATCAGCCACAAAAATGTCCATTACTAAGTTTTTGGCTGGGATTTGTGCTAAATTGAAACATAGATCTTTTATTAGACCTAGGCATTTAACTCTGCTGGAATCAAAGGAGTATAAATATTTATCAGATCTGGTTACCTCAAGGCCTAATATTTCCATTATCACTTTGGGCATTAGGTTATGTTATTCTCCTGAATCATGCATGGCATTGTGTAAAATTTTATCATGGATGTTTAAACTGACATAAAAAGGAGGAATTGTTCCTTCTACTTTTGGTCCAAACAGAAGCTCAAGTTTGTCATCATTTAAGTTAACAGAGTCATTGTGATCCCCTATGTTCAAAGCTTTCAACAATTGGGACCTATATACATCTTGAGTGACTAACTCAGTGAGAGGGATATATATTTTTATTTTGGCAATTTCACTCTCTATGTTGAAAGGAGTTTCAGTTTTGGAAATGTTTAATTCAGCCTTTTTAGTCACTGTTTTTACAGCAAAATTAGCTTGCTGGTTTTTATTATTTACAACAGTTAAAATGGTTTTTCAAGAGAATTAGCTAAGGTGCTAGTGCTGCTAGGGTCACCACTATGTTTTTCATGAATTTGGGTGTTCTTTCCTTCATTTTTATCAGAATCTTCAGCCACTATGTTTTTGTTTTCATCTGTCCTTTTGGAAGTATTTGCAGGGTTGTTTTTAGCAGATATTTCAGAGGTATTTTTCTTGGGAACTTCTTGGTTCCTTTTACTCCTTTAGTCATATTGCTTATGTACTTCTATTATGGCATTTTCAAAGCCTTTTTGGTAGTCTGTAGACTCTAGGATCTATTATTCATAAGGTGTGTATATGACTTGTTCTTTCCTAGTGAGGAAGACAATATCCCCATCATTTGTTCCCAACATGTTTATGTGATTTCCCTTTGTTTCTTCAATCACTCCCTCATCATCATCAGCATAATTCTGTTGGAAAGGAGGTATGAATTGTTGATTAGGGCCTCTTTCTCTAATTTGAGGGGGATTCCTTCTAAAGTTCTGATTTTGATTTTGATTTTTATTTTGAGGAGTTTTTTTATTTTCTTTAATATAAGATCTCTCATTAATGTTTATTCTTTCCATCATCATCTCCATGTTTCTAACCAAATTATTGATTTTATATTCTAATGTGAATGGTCCTGCTTCATCTTTGCGGGTAACCTTTTTCTCTTCTTTCAATCCAGCCCTTCTGGCATTAAGGTTAGCTTCTACACTTACTGCCCCTTTCTGCATGTCTTCTAATGTGAGGGGTTCTCTCTCCCTTAATTGATAACACATGTCTGGGTCAAATCCTTTAGGAAAATTTATTAAGGTTAAGCCTTGTGGGGGTTTCATTTGTGGAGGGAGTGCATTATAAACACTATTGAATCTAGTGCAATAATCTTGGACACTCTCTCCAACATTTCTTTTAAGATCATTGTATTCTGACAGATTTGAAGGGGGTTTCTCTTGACTTCCCATTTTTTTAGGAATAATTGATGAAAAGAGGGGAAGTCATTGATACTGTTAGGGGTTAAGCCTTTGAACCATTTTCTTGCTTCTCCCCCCTAAACTTTGAGCAAACATCCTAAGCTTAACAGTTTCATCATCTATTTCTTGCCTGTCAAAGTAATAATTCATTCTCCCCACATGTTGTTAAGATGTAGTAGAACTAGTAGCATCATATAATGGAATCTTGGACTGATAGTCTTGTGTTAGAGCAACTAAGGTAAAGGAAGGACTAAGGGAGCATACCATGTTTCCATGATATGGACTTGTAGAAACAATGGGGGGTTTACAAGTGGAGGATTTTTGATAGGAGGTAGATGATGTGATGGAGTGGTTTGAACAGTGGGGGTGTGAGTGAGTGAAACAAAAGTACTTGGACCAGCTAAGTACTATTGAGAATATTTAGGATGAGAGAAACCAAAATTGTGAATGAAATGGAGGTCAGAAGGTGTGGAAGGGGAGGATTCTCTACTGCTATTATGTTGGGAGTTTTCAGGCTCAAAGTCTATCTGATCTATACCACTAAGTGACTTGGTTCTAGACAGGTTTCTTATGAAAGGTAAGTCAACCTGGGTATCTTGCAGAGTTGTAAGGTTTTCAAGAACTGAACTTGCTCTGTGAATTGGTCTGACAATAGTTGGGTTCTTAGATGTAGGAGATTTCCTAAGAATGCTTTCTAGATTATCAACTATTGTGGGAGGATTTGGGTCAGGATGGGATCTAGTATGGATTATTTTGGAAGCCAGGATTTAGACCCAAAGATAAGAAAATTTTAGCCAAGTATGACATTCTTTGAAGGAAAACTAATCTGTGAAAGAAAAATTAATCCACAAAGTCTTCTTAACTAGGTTTTTGTATTGTTCTAATGATTAAATAGGTTTCCCAGTGGAGTCTTTGGATAACCAAGGGGAATCAGCAGGCCTACTGAAAACCAATGGAGTCACCAGGTGGAAGATTTTTACTTGTTTTCTAGGACTGATTTTTGTCCACCATCAACAATCAGGAACCACTCTTGGCAGGCAATTGATTCATTTTAAGAATGGGATTTTCTAAGTTGTGAAGTTATCTTTTACTCAGTTTCTTCCCCAGTATGATCGCCACTATGTTGGCTCCCTGTGATTTACAAGAATGGCAAGAATAAACACTGCAGGGATCCACATCAGAACCAGTTTGGAATCCTAGGACCTAGCCTTCGTGGATTCAGAGAGGGATCTCTCTATTTAAGTGTTTTCAAACTATATATCTTTATCCTTGGTTTATGATATTAGGCTAGTTATGAAGCTCTTAGGAACTTTCTTGTTTGGTTGGGATGGATATCATTAAATGAAGAGGTCAGTTGAAGGGTGAAGGTGAGAGTAAATTGAAAGAATGTTTTGGCTGAAAATATAGGCCATGAAATAATATTAACCCATTGGGCTATGGAGTCACAAAAGGATTTAATTGTACAAAAATTCTTCAAGGGTTTCCATAGGGCAAGTCATCTATATCAAAGGATATTTTATATTGAATTGTGATAAGAAACATTAAAATGTTGAGAAAGAATAAAAGCTAACAACCAATTAGGCATCTATTAACTTCACTAAAACAAGAAAAGCCTTTCAAAGTAACTGTTTGAAGCAATCCAAAGGATAGGGAAAACCATAGACTTCTTTGGAAAAACTTTTATTAAAGCACACTTTTCAGAAAAAAAAATACAGTAGTTTTAAGACTACTTTCAGAAAGGAGAAAACACATAAGAGAACAAGGAAAATAACCTAAGATCATACAGAAACTGTGAATCTAGGCTTATTTTGGCATACTCTCAAGGGATATTTCAAGGCAACTGTTAAAGACTAGCCAGAGGACAGGGAAAACCATAGACTTCCCTGGGTTAACACTACTTAGAAAACTTTGAAAAGAACATTCAAAAACAATATCTCAAGTTGTACATAGAAAGACATGGGCTTATCAACATTCCTTGGTTATACTCTATTGAATCATTATCAAAACAACAAGTTGGATAAACCTAGAGGGAAATTAAGAATCCTCTAGACATACCTTAGTAGAAGAAAACATAAAGATAAAGATTTTAGACAGAAATAGGGTACTTTGACAGTAAATCCTACTCTAAAGTTTATGTTCTTTATGAGAGAAAATGGACAACATGTAAAACATGAGAAAAAAAAAATACAGTGAGGAAAAACATCACCATTAACATAGACCAGGATCTTGTGAATCAACTTGTTTTATTGATGTTCAAACTAGTTACATACTTCAAGTCCAATAGGCCTTTACAGCTCCAAACTTTCCTTCTCAGCATAGTATTCTTCAACTAATCAACATCACTTCAATATCTTCAGCAACTATCTTACACCTCAATAATAATCCAACCAACAACTACAATGAACTCCTCATACAGTATTTATCGATAAATGAGGAGGTGGAGTGAAAGAAAGGGTCTCTAATGGTTCATAAATGACAGAGTTTAATGTTTTTGACCTTTGATACCATGCAAGGCCCAAGGAAAAATGTATTTAAGTCTAACTCTGTGTTATATTAAATTTTTGAACTACTTAGTGGCTTTTGTTGATTTTTAGGCTTTTTTTAGGTAGGCTGGAAATAACTTCTAAGCTGTCATTTGGAAATATCTCTAACTTGGAGTAACTTTATGTGTCTTTTGAGGAAAATTAGGCCTATAGGTGGCATTTTAATCCTGTAGAGGAGTAATTTATTTACTGATTTATGCACTCGAAGCATTCCTTCTTGCTGATCTGTCTGTTTGGTGTATTTAACTCTGATTAGGCCTTTGTTTTAGCTTTTAGGCCTTCTTTATCATCTTTCTGATTTTTGTCACTTTACTGAATGTTTTATCCTTTAATTAATTTATCTTTAAATTGTGATTTTTGCCCATAATATTCTCATAACTTTAGTCTTCACTGTCTTTTGCTTCTTGTACATGTGTCTTCTAATGCTGCGCTAGAGGGTTTTTTTCAACCAATGCTCATGAGACACTAGTCAAACAATAAACAAACCCTGAAGATCCCTTTTATGCATATTATTTGGTCTTTAAGGATCGTCATCCTAAAACCTAGCCACTGGTATTTAGCTGTGGGAGGGCCTGTGTACTCGGCCACCATTAAACCTGCAAAAAATCTAAAATAATTAGATAAAAACCTACATTTCGTGGTTTAGAATGCTTCAGAGGCTCGGGGTGGATGTTGGAGCATTTGCAGAGGAGGGGATATTCATGGCGGAAGTTATGCAGAACCGGGGTGGATTTGAATTATGGTGCGGAAATAGTGAAAGGTGGTTTTGTGGGAAAACCGGGTGGTTTTCATGTGAGGGTTGAGTGGTAAACGGTATTGGCTTGAATGGAAGCGATACTGCTCAGGCACTGACACCTCTCCAAGGCGAAACCACTTATTTCATGTTGAAAATGTGCGTTAATCTTTTTTGGTGGAACGGGCGCGAAATGGTTCATGGGCTGTCAGATCTGGGCGATCCAGATCGATGGCGGAGGGTGAACACGATGGGGGGGAAATGTGCAGTTGGGAGAAATGGTGGGACTGGCGGCGGACATCAGAAATTTTTTTGGGGAGTGAAAAGTTATCAGGCGGGGTGGTAAAATTATAGCGGAAGGGCTAGGGTTGTCTGATCAACATGATCGATGGTGTAGATCTGCCATTGGGGTGCACAAATAATAAAAATTGGGGTGGAATGAGGTTTGAGGGGGGGGGGGGGCAGTGATAACCGTTAGATCAAGATGATTAACAGCTAGGATCATTCTAAGGAGAGAAGTGGCACAGGGGAATGAAATAAGAAGTGAAGGGGGCTTAAAGGGGTGTGGAAAGGTTTTATAAAGAAAGGAAAGGACCAAGGGATAAAAGGGATTTTTAGGCTTAGACCCTAGTTTCAGGCCTTGGTCATATAGAGAAAGGGGCGGAGGGCTTAAGCTTGTAGGGGCTTAAAGCCTAACTTTAGAAATGATTGGAATGAGGCTAAATTGGGTTTTTTAACCTTTTCGAGGTGTCCCGATAGGTATTTAAGAGAGGGTTTAAACCATATAAAGTATTTTTTATAAGGTTTAAAGGGTTTTTAAGGGAAATGGAGGGCAAATGAGGGAGAAAAGGGGACTTTTAGATAAGGAAAATATCATTTAGGGTAGGTGAAAAATGGGTGAAATGGAGAGACTTGGAAGGAAATTTGTGAAGGCGAAATTGATGGAAAAAGGTTTGAAAACAATCTTCTTTTGTAACAGTAGGAATACTTGAAGGATTTTGAATGAAGATTATCAATGAAATGGATTTTTGAAAGATAATGAACACGGTTAGTTTTCAAGAAGTCACAAAGTTTTCATCAAATTTGTTTCTTGAAAATTGAAAGACTAATTTAGCCATCATGCGATATAACAGAATTTATAGATGGCTTACACCTATCATCAAGATTTCACCTATAACATGAAAGAGCATCAATTTATGGGAGTTGTTATCACTCAAAAAATTCAAAACATCATTTTGACAAGGTTACATAGGTTCATGGGTCAAAATAGGGTTTTAAGAGCCATTTTAAAGTTTGATCAAGGGAAATATTAAATTTGTATAGTTTGAGTTTACCCTAAGGTCTAAACAAACTCATTTTTAAACTCCTTCATGTCAAATCATTCATCATTTTCTGACTCATTTCATTTCCTAAAGTTTTTGTATCAAAAATGCCTAATTAGCCAAGAAACCACAGTTTCGTAGTGCATTACACTGTAAAAAGTCACTTTGCGCTACGAAATTGTAGATAGTTTCGTAGCGCAAATAGTCAAATTAACACTGCAAGTGCTACGACGGTTTTCTGTCTGTCTTGTCAATTGAGTTGTTATGTGTCAAAAAAAATTGGGAAAGGGTAGGTTAGATGTATTTTTTGAGTCATGGAGTGATGAAATCAAAGTACATACCCAAGTTTGCAGTCATCATGGTCAGTTTAGGTAATTAATAAGTCATCATTGAGTCATGAGAAGACATTTAAAATTCAAATTTGTTCCTAATTAGTCATTATCATTTCTTATTCCTCCATGTGAAATATCTGAGCTCTAGAGAATTATTGTATCAATAAAAACTTGTGGCTAGTTGCTTCAAAGTTTTATCAAATTCACATCAAGTGAGGTTGAACATTGCTGAGCAATTCTTAGAGAAACTATGGCAGAGAAAATAAAAACACACAAGGGTGGACAATGTCTGAGATATGAACCTGCAGACATGAAAGTGATCAATGGGGACCCAGAAATAGTAGAAGCCTTCAGAAGGGTAGGTTGCCTACAGTTTTGTGAGAAATTACAAGGCTGTCGTACATAGGTGTCCTAGGAGTTTGCTTTGAATTTCAGTGGAACAACCACTAAAGTAGGAATTCTAAATTTGTCCATCACACCAGAGGTTATTGCTGCTACTACAGAAATTCCATGTGGGCAGAAAAATTGTTCAAAGGTTTAAAGTTTAACATGGAGTAACTTGAATTAATCCATGAGGAATTGCAGAACAAAGGTCTAAAAATGATAATGCTTAAAGAGAAATTAGGTCAACCCATCATAAATGAGAAAAAATGCCTCAAGGAGCATAAGGTAAGTTGATTCATGGTTGTTTAAGACTAATGATATGTCAGGGACAAGATTTTGTCAATTTCAGGGTTCATTTCTCAAAATCACACAAAAATATTCATTTTTGGCACTTTTCAGTAGTTTCGTAGTGCCTCTGGGCTTGAAGAACAACAAAACACTACGAAACTATCATGTTTTTGTAGCGAAATGTTTTTAAGGTTTATGAGAAACTGAAAAAAAAAATTGGAAATATGAAAGATTTTTTGATACATAAAATACCTAAACAAAAAAACCTCTCTCAGTTTCTGCAAATTCATTAGGAGGTGGCAGAAATTGATAAATTAAAATGCACTACGAAACTACTGTTACGAAATTGTCGTGTACATTATTGTTTTAGAAGTAACCTTCAAAGGTGGTTTCTGGGAAAATAGAAATGTATTTTAAGAAATGGAGAGAGGTTAGTTTCAAAAATATATCATATAAAAATAACCTCTCTCACTTTTCTCTCAGGTGTTATCAGTTGGAATATAAACGGATTTATTTGAAGACCTATTTTCAGAAAAACAAAGTTTTCCTGTTTTACACATGTTTTACAAATGCAGTTTTTGGATAGCTGGCGATGTGTTTCAAAAAACCAAGAGACTTTTCTCCTCAAGACATACTTACCTACAAAACCCTCCTTCCAATTTTCAAAATACAGCATGTATTAGAAGATATAGGCTCTGTTCCAAGATCTATGTTTCAGGAAAAAAACAGGAAAAATATACAAGGATGTCTTAAATATGAAAGGTGAGATTGACACCTCAAGGCTATTAGGTGAGTTGATTTATGGTTGTTTGAGGTTTATGACATGATTAGATACAATTTTTTGGCACTGACAATTTTCAATTTTAAAAATTATAAAATAATCAGCATTTTCAGCAGTTTCATAGCGCCTCCAGGCTTGAAGGGAAGCAAAGTGCTACGAAACTATTGTAGCTGCGTTTTTGACCTTTTGACCAGTTTTGGAGGGTGATGAGAGCTGAAATTGGTATGAAACATCTGTTGGATGATGATAAATCTGATTCGAAAGGAAAGAGTTGAAATTGTTGAGGTTAAAGGCATGTTTTGCAGTGCTATGAAAGTGTGCTACGAAACTACCTTACTTTCGTAGTGCACTGTCTTTCAGCGTTTTTATCAGGTTTTGAAGAGGTTTTTGGACAGCTGGAGGTTATGGAAGAGTTATTGACCATGTCAATCCAAGATTAAATATTCAAAACCACGAATTAAATATTAAATGACAGCCATAATTTTCAAAGAAGAAGAAGATCATTTTCCTAAAAAACAAGGTCTTGTTTCCTAGTTTTGAGGAGGTCAGTTAAGTGGTTATAAAGAGATGAATGCCATTATTTAAATTTTACCATGTGACAACATACTTTTAAATGATGTAATTACTTTTATTGGATAAGGTTGTTAAAGATAATAATGAGTAGTTTGAGTTCTTTTTGAAATAGGACTGTCTAGTAGTATAAGTGTTTGTTTGTCATAAGTTTTATGTTGGATAGTTATGCAAGGTGTCAGTGGACAAAAATTTGATGTATCTAACCTACAGGAATATTGTATGATGATGTAACATGTCTATTAAAGGCCATGAGGTTGAATTTTTCAAGGGTTGGAGATTTTTGGAAAAATTGTAGCTTATTGTAACTTAACTGTTTCAGCTAATACAGAGATTTGTTGCTTAACCAACTTGAGATTATGAAAGAGTTTTAGTGCTTACTTGTTATATATTTACCTTTTATGTATCTCTCTTGTAGTTTTTTTCATTATATTACTCAGAATTCATCCTTGTGATGCTCTGACTTCCTTTATAAGTGAATTGACTATGTATTTCCTTGTCTCATGTGTGTGTGTGTCCTACTACTAAAAAATTTGACCTCCCTCAACTTCCATGTCAAGTAAAATCACTGTAATCACTGAAATTTTGACTCCTTAAGCCCAATGGCTACATGTTGATATTATTTTCAACCTACAGGTTGGAGATGTTATCTTAGAAGACTATTTTATTGTAAATCTATTGGAGTTTGCTGCTATATACAGTAACAACACATCTTTTCTTCACCTGAGATTCTTATTATATTTCAATGAGTTTCTATCCTATCTTTTGAAAGGTTTTCTTCAATGTCTCAATGCTTATTACTTAGAACTCATGATTTTTCATGCTCTGACTTCATTTAATTATTAAGCTATGGTATATCTCTCTTAATAGTTTACCTTCAATATCTTGATGTTTCATCACTTAGAATTCATGTATTACATGCTCTGACTTCCTTTGAACCTCAAGCTATTGAAAAAATCATGTATATCTTGCTCTTTCATTGAAATATTTACAAGCCCCAACTTCCACAAGGAAAGCCTTGTTATTGAGATCCCTGTCACTGACTCCATAGCCCAATGGTAGTAAGCTCTGATCTTTTCAACCTGTAAACATATAAAAACAATACATAAACCATAGAGTTAGCCATCTATTTTTATCATTAACCAATATCATAACCCCCCTTGAGAGAGCCCTCTTAGACTAAAGAGGCTAAGATTCAGTTAGAAGTGGTTTGAAATAGTTACATTGAAGTTGTCTGATCAGCTGCCAATCATGTACGATTTTGGTGATAACATTTTGGTGTCATTGTTGGGGAGTGAAGGTGTAAATTTTCCCTAGGAAGAATGATAAAGTTTTAGTTCTCAGGTCTGAGAGTAGCAAACACTTAGACACATATTGGATGTATTTCTGCTTTGGCAACTCCACACATCAAATAATCAATTGGAAGGTGACTCCACTGCTTGAATATTAGTAGCTTGATGAAGTTCCAAGATGAGTTCCATTTCAAGAATAAATGCTAGGTATGCACCTATGAATCGGTCTCACATCCCTGGTTTTCCAAATCCTATGCCAAAGGTTGAATGGTTAACTGATATTCCAATATTTAAATATGAAAAGAGAGACAATGTTGCTCTTCATTTGGTTGGATTCCATATGCATGTATGAAAACTTAAGGATTAGTTCCCTGAGGATTTTCTCATGAAGATGTTTATGGCCACTTTAGAAGGAAAAGCATGGTCTTGGTATGAAATTCTGCCAAATGGTTCATTATATTCTCTTGTTGATTTCCATGTTGCATTTTATGAGATGTATGAAGAGTGTGATCCCTCCTTATTGCTGGTCAAAGACTACTATAAACATTGTGTGATTTTTATTGAATATTTGGAGAATTGTTATGAAGATGATGAGTTCATGGATGAGGAAATTCTAGAGGCCCTTCATGACAATGCCTTTCATCATCAAGAAGAAAGGACAACCTCTCTCCTGGATGAAAATGAAACCCAACATGATTTTATTTATGAAATTCATGTTACATCCTCTGAGTTTGATGAAAATTTGCAGCAGACTTGTTAGTGTTTTGATCATCGAGAGTATGAGAATCATTTCAAACAACAAGAGGAAATATTGGAAGATAATTTCTATAATCCTCAGGTAATGGAACATGTCCTTCCTTGTATCATCTTACATCAAATAATGATAACACTAATGAGAAAGTGGATGAAATTTTTTCTTTATCCTTGTCTTCTAATCTGAAGTCATTTGAGTGCAAGTCAGAAGTTAAAATTCAATTTTTGGATGAAGTTGCTATGAACGTTGAAAAATACATTGAAGTTTTAGAAGATCAAATTCAACCTTATAGGCTTCATGATCAAGATCAGTTTTTTCAAAAGTTTTTAATGTCAAAAAACAAAGAGAGGGTGCTACTACCTTTCTCCTTTGAGATTGACGAAGAATACACTATTGTTGAAATCAGTTTGATAGTGCACAAATGAAGTCTTGTGTGGTTGATAAAGCATGTATGAGTTGCCCAAAGCTGCAGAATGTCATGAGAAGCACCGAAAAAATCATGTCTTATTTGATCCTATAGCTGACTACATGGAAGAGTTCTACAGTTCAGATTTCTAGTTATATTTTCATTTTGAAGATCAGATATATTTTATGTTGCCTTGGTCATCTTAGTATCATGCTTATTTTTGGTTCAAGTGCAGTCAAGAGGTTCAAATGTCATATGAGATAAATGAATGGCTTCATTGGAAGTTTCATGTTGCTTGAATTAAAAAATGGAGATTGCAGCTGTTAGGGTAGGTAGGAGTGTGTGAATAAGCTCAAATTTGAATAAGCATATTTTCAGTTGGTACAAAGTTGTTTTTCAAGCTAAATCATCAATATTGAGCCTGAGGTAAAGGCCATTAGAGTTTGAAGAGAAAGCTTGGCAATTTCAAAGTTTTTTCTATTTTTTCAAGAAGATGGATAGTAGCACTGGAACTATTGGTTCTTTGGTGTACCACAGGGGCACACCATCCCAAGTGGAGCCACTATTATCACTCAAAAAATTCAAAACATCATTTTGACAAGGTTACATAAGTTCATGGGTCAAAATAGGGTTTTAGGAGCCATCTTTAATTTTGATAAAGGGAAATATTAAATTTTTATAGTTTGAGTTTACCCTAAGGTATAAACAAACTCATTTTTAAACTCCTTCATGTCAAATCACTCATCATTTTCTGACTCATTTCATTTCCCATTTTTTTTTTACCAAAACTACCTAATTAGCCAATAAACCACAGTTTCGTAGTGCATTACACTATAAAAAGTCACTTTGCGCTACGAAATTGCTGATAGTTTCATAGCAAAAATAGTCAAATTAACACTACAGGCACTACGAAAGAGCAGTTTTATGTCTGTCTTGTCAGTTGAGTTGTTATGTGTCAGAAAACGTTTGGAAAGGGTAGGTTAGATGTTTTTTTTGAGTCATGGAGTGATGAAATAAAAGTACATATTGCAGCCATCATGGTCAGTTTAAGTAATGAATAAGTCATCATTGAGTCATGAGAAGACATTTAAACTTCAAATCTATTCCTAATTAGTCATTCTAATTTCTTATTCCTCCATCTGCAATATCTGAGCTCTGGAGAATTATTGTATCAAGCCAAAATTATGGCTAGTTTCTTCAAAGGTTTATCAAATTCATATCAAGCGAGGCTGAGCAATTCTTCGAGAAACTATGGTAGAGAAAAGAAAAACACACAAGGGTGGACAATGTCTGAGATATGAACCTGCAGACATGAAAGTGATCAATGAAGACCCAACAATAGTGGAATCCTTCAGAAGGGTAGGTTGCCTACAGTTTTTTGAGAAATTACAAGGCTGTCATACATAGGTGTCCAAGGAGTTTGCTTTGAATTTTAGTGGAACAACCACTAAAGTAGGAATGCTAAATTTGTCCATCACACTAGAGGTTATTGCTGCTGCTACAGAAATTCCAAGAGGGCAGGAAAACTGGTTCAAAGGTTTCAAGTTTAACATGGAGCAGCTTGAATTAATCCATGAGGAATTGTAGAAAAAAGGTAAATGACAATGCTTTAAGAGTAGTTAGGTATGCCTCAAGGAGCATAAGGTAAGTTGATTCATGGTTGTTTAAGACTAATGATATGTCAGGGACAAGATTTTGGCACTTGGAGAGTTCATTTTTCAAAATCATAGAAAAATCTACATTTTTGGAACTTTTCAGCAGTTTCATAGTGCCTTTGGGCTTGAATAACAACAAAACGCTATGAAACTATCCTATTTTCGTAGCGCAATTTTTTTAAGGTTGATGAGAAACTGAAAAATTAATTTTAGAAATATGAAAGAGGTTTTTCTACATAAAATACCTAACTACAAAAACCTCTCTCTGTTTCTGAAAATTTATTAGGAGGTGGAAGAAATTGATAAATTACAATGCGCTACGAAACTACTGTTACAAAATTGTCTTGTACATGACTGTTTTAAAAGTCAACTTCAAAGGTGATTTCTGGGAAAACTGTATTTATTTTAAGAAATTGAGAGAGGTTATTTTCAAAAGCATATCAAGTAATAATAACATCTCTCACTTTTCTCTCAGGTGTTATCCATTGGGAGATACAAGGATTTATTTGAAGCCCTGTTTTTTGAAAATAGAGTTTTCTTGTTTTAAACATGTTTTTCAAATGCAGTTTCTGGACAACTGGAGATGTGTTTAAAAAAAACGAGAGATTTTTTCTTCAAGAAATACTGACCTAAAAAAACCTCCTTCCATTTTTCAAAATACATCATGGATTATAATATATAGTCTTTGTTCCAAGACCTATGTTTCAGGAAAAAAACAGGAAAAATCTGCAAGGATGTCTTAAATATGAAAGGTGAGGTTGACACCTCAAGACTCTTAGGTGAGTTGATTTATGGTTGTTTGAGGTTGATGACATGATTATATACAATTTTTTGGAACTCACAGGTTTCCGTTTTCAAAATTATACAAAAATTTGCATTTTCAACAGTTTCGTAGCACCTCTAGGCTTGAAGGGCAGCAAAGTGCTACGAAACTACTGTAGTTGCATTTTTGACCTTTTGACTAGTTTTAGAGTGTGATGAGAGCTGAAATTGGTATGAAAAATGTGTTTTATGATGATAAATCTGATTCAAAATGAGAGAGTTGAAATTGTTGAGGTTAAAGGCATGTTTTGCAGCGCTACGAAAGTGCGCTACGAAACTACCTTACTTTCGTAGCGCACCGTCTTTCAGCCTTTTTATTAGGTTTTAGAGCGATTTTTGGACAGCTAGAGGTTATGGAAGAGTTATGGACCATGTAAATCCAATATTAAATATTCAGGACCATGAATTAAAGATTAAATGACAGTCAAAATGTTCAAAGAAGAAGAATATCATTTTCCTAAAATCAGGGTCTTGTTTCCTAGTTTTGAGGAGGTCAGTTAAGTGGTTATAAAGAGATGAATGCCATTATATAAATTTGACCATGTGAAAAAATAATTTTCAATGATGTAATTCCTTTTATTGGATAAGGTTGTTAAATATAATAATGAGTAGTTTGAGTCCTTTTTGAAATAGGACTATCTAGTAGTATAGGTGTCTATTTGTCATAAATTTTATGTTGAATATTTATGCAAGGTGTCAGTGGAAAATTTTTTGATGTATCTAGCCTAGAGGCAGATCATCTGAGGATGTAACATGTCTATTAAAGGCCATGAGGTCAAATTTTTCAAGGGTTGGAGATTTTTGGCAAAATTGCAACTTATTGTAATTTGACTATTTCAGCTAATACAGAGATTTGTTACTTGACCAACTTGAGATTATGAAAGAGTTTTTAGTGATTAATTTTTCTATATTTACCTTTTATGTATCTCTCTTGCAGTGGTTTTCATTTATATTACTTAGAATTCATCCTTGTGATGCTCTGAATTCATTTATAAGTGAATTGAATGTGTATTTCCTTGTCTCATGTGTGTGTGTCCTACTACTAAAAACTCTGACCTGCCTCAACTTCCATGTCAAGTAAACTCACTGTAATCACTAAAATTTTGACTCCATAAGCCCAATGGCTACATATTGATATTATTTTCAACCTACAGGTTGGATATATTATCTCAGAAGACTATTTGACTGTAAAGCTATTGGATTTTGCTGCTATATATAGTAGCAACACAAATTTTCTTCACTTGAGGTTCTTATTATATTTCAATGAGTTTCTGTCCTATCTTTTGAAAGGTTTTTTTCAATGTATTAATGCTTATTACTCATAACTCATGATTGTTCATGCTCTGACTTCATTTAAGTATTAAGCTATGGTATATCTCTCTTAATAGTTTACCTTAAATGTCTTGATGTCTCATCACTCAGAATTCATGTATTACATGCTCTGACTTTATTTGAACCTCAAGCTATTGAAAACCTCCTGTATGTCTTGCTCTTTCATTGAAATATTTACAAGCCTTAGATTCCATAAGGAAAGCCTTGTTATTGAGATCCCTGTCACTGACTCCATAACCTAATGGTAGTAAGCTCTGATCTTTTCAACCTACAAACATATAAAAACAATACATAAATCATAGAGTTAGCCATCTATGTTTATCATTAACCAATATCATAAACCACCTTGAGAGATCACTCTTAGACTGAAGAGGGTAAGCTTCAGTTAGAAGTGGTTTAAAATAGTTACACTGAAGTTGTCTGATCAGTAGCCTATCAGGTACGATTTTTGTGATAACAGGAGTCATGGTTGCATATAATTTGAACAATCGAGTCAAAGAGGGTTTTAGTAATTTTACTATCACAATTTTCTAAATTGATTTCATTTCAATAAGAATTTTGATGGTTACAAGGTATGGTCATTTGAAACATCCTACTATTTTATCCCTCATTCTTATTTACCTTATGCTTATCCATTTTACCTCCTATTTCCCCATTTCCTCATTTACCTTCCATTCATCCCTCTTCATATAAATTTACATCCTATACCCCTCCCCTATACCATTAACCTATCATCATATTACATTAATTTTATCCACCTATTTCATTCTAAACCATCCCCTATTTTAACATTACCATTTCCCATACTCATATCATATAACCCTCATACATAATACCCCATTCCCATATATAAAAATCCCATACCAAATGGATATCATACCCATTATACTTAATAATTACCTATGTTGTGATACACATTCCAAGTTAGGTGGAGTGCTCCAAAACATCAGGTCAAAGCATCACATTGATACTTAGTTTGTTCACTGCACAGTAGCTGCGCAACCGATGCGCATGTGAGTATCAGCAATTTAGGAAGTTTGAACTTTGCAAGAGTTGGAAAAATTATTTAAAGAGTTATACACGATAAAAAAACAATTTCAAACCTACCCATTTGATCCATTTTTCCAGAGGAAATGTGAAACCATATAGAACATGGAGTGCTACCCAGCCTGCCTGCTACACAATGCTGCGTAGAATACTCTGTTTTCGACATCATTTTGAAATGATTATTTCGGGCACATGAAGGATAATTATGAAAAAATGAAATAATTTTTCTCAAGGATAGGATAAATAAAAATAACCTCTTCCAATTTTTGTACAAGTGTCACATATTGGGAGTTTTGAATGCATCTTCAAGACCTATTGTTTGGATAGTGTAATTTCTTGTTTTAGCCATTTTTTTTAAGAGTAGTTTCTGAGATGCTAGGGAAGAATTTGAAGAAAATAAGAGAGTTTTATCTTAAAAAAAATCTCATATACAATAACCTCATTCATTTTTTATACAGGTGCTACCATTTGGGAGATAAATGTGTCTTTTCAAGGCCCATTTTCATAGTTTTCTGTTGGAAAAATTATAAAAAAATATTGGAATTCGGTTTTAGATTGTGGAAATTCATGGATATTTTGGCATCTGGAAGGTTGAATTTGTAGTCTGAATATTTGATTAAATATTTGTGGCTATTTTGTGTAATTTGAAGCAGGAAAGGAGGTGCAATTAGTATTTTTAAAATTTGCTACACAGGTGCAATGCAACTGCTGCACAAAATTTTGTATGGTGTTTCAAGGTGGACAAATGTCATGGGAAAATGGAGATTTTTTTTTCTTTTCAGGAGCATACTCAATGCCCAATCATCAAATAAGTTGTCCTCCAACACATAGAAAAGCATGCCAACATGAGCTGTTGTGCAATACAAATGGATTTGTTGTTATACATATTTTTCTATTTTGTAATTAGTTCAAAAAAATGACATTATCATAATTGTGGATAGATAAGATAGGAATGGATGAATGGATAGTTCAGAGATAAAGATATATTTTTTCTTTTGTATTAGTTTTCCAGCTTTATATAGACTTTGTTTTTAAGTTTTCATCCCAAAAAACATGATGTTTCTTAACTAGGTGGATTCAAACCACTTGTTGGATAAAGATATAGGATGTATCTAGTCAGATGGATTGCTTTTGAAAAATTATATTTAATATTAAAGAAAATATGAAGAAGGGGTTTGATTTGGGAGAAGAAGGTTGTGTATGTGTTTTTAGTTTCTAAAAATAAATAAATTTATTAGTGCTTAGCTGGAGCCCATTTAATTCATACCTATATAGCCTCTGTCTCCATAAGTGCTCCATTCATTCAAGTAGCCATTTTCTTGACTAGTTAGATTGGAGAGAAGAGGTTACCTAGTGTATATACTTCCAGCAAGTGTGGACAACTCTCATTGAAGTTTGAAGACCGAGGAGATTGCCCTAAGACTCTGGTGATATGTTTTCAAATTTTCTTTGAAGCTTTCAGTTTGGTTTTTATAATGGTTTTGAATAAATGTTAGTCAGTCAATAGTCAAATTTTAGTCTGTTGATCATACTTTCAGTTTTTAGTTTTCAGTTGAGTCCATTGGCCAATGGTCTGAATAGGATACTAGTCTGCATTTTGTTCTTGGCACCTCTCTCAGAGACTGCCATCCCCATTGGAGCCAATGTTAGGGTCATTAGTTTTCATTTTCAAATGTGTTTTCCATGTCATATAATTTGAATAATTTGAGTCTATGACCACTACTGTGGTCATTAGCCTCAAATGGTCATTGTCGAATCATTGTCAAATTCCTGTCATAAAGAGTTCACCTATAGCATTAAAGAGCATCAAGTTATGGGATTCATGGTCACATATATTTTTTATAGTCAATTCAAAGGGGGTTTTAGTCATTTTTCTATCAGAATTTTTTAAATTGAGCTCATTGAAATCATAGTTTTGATGGTTACAAGGTATGGTCATTTGAAAAATCCTTCAATTTTATCCCTCATTCTTATTTACCTTATGCTTATCCATTTTAACTCCTATTTCCCCATTTCCCCATTTACCTTCCATTGATACCCCCTAATAAAAATTTACATCCTATACCCTCCCCTATACCATTAACCTAGCATCATATTACATTCATTTTATTCCCCCTTTTCATTCTAAACCATCCCCTATATTAACATTATCATTTCCCATACTCATATCAAACAACCCTCATGCATAATACCCCATTACCATATATAAAAATCCCATACCAAAAGGATTTCATACCCATTATACTTAACCATTACCTATTCTTTGATACACATGCCAAGTTAGGTGGAGTAATCCAAAACATCAGGTCAAAGCATCACAATGCTACTTAGACTGTTCACTGCATAGTCATTGTGTAGGTGAGTATCAACCATTTAGGAGGTTTTCAAGAGTTGGAGAACCTGCTTAAATATTTATAAAACATCACACAACCATTTCAAACCTACCCATTTGATCCATTTTTCCATAGGAAGTGTGCAACCATACAGAACATGGAGTGCTACCCAGCATGCTTGCTGCATAGTGTTGCACAAAATACTCTGTTTTCGACATAATTTTGAAACAATTATTCCAACCACATGAAGGTGAATTATGAAAAACTGAAAGAGGTTTTTTTCAATGATGGGCCAAAAAATAATAAACTCTTCCAGTTGTTTCACAAGCAACATATATAAGGAGTTTGAATGCATCTTCAAGGCATATTTTTCAAATATTGTAATTCCTTGTTTTATACATTGTTTTTTAGAGTATTTTATGAGAAGATGGGGAATAATTTGAAGAAACCGAGAGAGATGTATCTTAAAAAAAATCTCATATACAATAAAATCCTTCATTTTTTACATAGGTGCTACCGTTTGGGAGCTACAAGTGTATTTTCTAGGCCCATTTTTGCAGTTTTCTGTTGGCATAATTATAAAAAATGTTGAAATTCTGTTTGAGATTGTGGAAGTTCATGGATATTTTGGCATTTTGAAGGTTGATTTTGTACTATGAAGCTTTGAATAAATAGCTGGGTCCATTTTGTGTAATTTTAAGTGGGAAAGGAGGTGTAATTAGCATTTTTGAAATTCACTACACAGGTGCTGCGCAACTGTTGCTCACATGCTGCACACGATCTGTATAGTGTTTCAAGGTTTCCAAGTGCCATGAGGAAAATGGAGGATTTTTTTACTTTATCAGGAGCCTACTCAGTGGCCAATCATCAACCAAGTTTTCCTCCAGCACATTAAAATATATTCCAACATGAGATGTTGCGCAACACAAATGGAGTTGTTGTTATACATATTTTTCTATAGTTAAAAAAAGTGACATTGTCATAATTGTGGATAGAGAAGATAGGAATGGATGAATGGAAAGTTAATAGATAAAGATAGATTTTTTCTTTAGGATTAGATTTCTAGCTTTATATAGACTTTGTTTTTAATTTTTTATCCCAAAAAACACTATGTTTATAAACTAGGTGGATTCAATCCACTTGTTGGATAAAGATACACTGTATCTAGTCAGATGGATTTATTTTGAAATTTTGTGTTTAATCTTAAAGAAAATATGAAGAAGGTGTTTGAATTGGGAGAAGAAGGTCATGTATGTGTTTTTAGTTTCTGAACATAAATAAATTTATTAGTACAGAATATTCAGCACTTGGCCAGAGATTCACGTGGTCTGATTTTCTAGTTATGTGTTTCCCTTATTATGTGTATGGTTACTCTTTGTCTATGCCATTTTAATGTCAATTATTCATGTATTAATTGGATTTAAGTAGCTCAAAATTCATCTTTGTTGCTTCTCTGAATGTTGGCTAAAATTATACTGGAATTCATCTTCCTGATATTTGATCAAAGATATATGTTTCATGTCATTGAATATCATTTGGTGTACATCCAAGCTATGTTCAAAACTCACCCCAATTAGGTGCTTTAAAGGCAATGGAAAAATAATTCTGCCACTATACTATGACACATTTAATAATTTGAAGTCATACCTATCTTTCCACTGATTCCGTAAGTTCTCTATTTAATCCCTGATAATTTCTTGTAAGATCTGAATTATAACTCACCTTTTAGCTCTTCCTCCTAAGTTGGTTAATCACCATCATTGATTCATATATTTTTGTCACAAATATGGCCTCTATGTTATGTTATTAAGCCTTAATTTTTTCACATCTTGAAATTATTGAAAGTGAGGGAGGCCCCTGCATCTAGAAAAGGCCAGCCTCTAGCCCAAATATGTTTATGGTTACCTATGAGGTTTCCCTCCTCAACCTAGGTAAATTTATAGAGTGCTAACACACCACACAATTGGCAGGTGTCCCAAGACTTGTACTATGACATGGAAACATTCATTACATCATTTTATCCCTTAAAGATGATCTACACACGTCTTTGACTCATATGGAGACCCATGGGGTCCTTGGTGTGCCCCCACACACATTGGGAGCACAACAGCTCTACTACTTAAGAATAAGGGGCCACTCCCTTTTCCATCACATTTTGAGGAGTTTATTCATCATTATGGAACTTTTGGATATTATCAAGCCTTTTGGAGAGCCCCATGACATGCACATATTATTATGTGACCTCCTCAGAGGCCTATTATTTTATTTATGAGCTAGTTTGTTGTGCTTGTCACCAAAATTTAGGTTATTTGCACATTATTTTATGTTGAGGGGCTAATGTAGGATCATTAGATAAATCAAACTCCTAAAACGTGTATAAATAGGAGTTACTTTGGTTTCATTTGTATCATCACTTGGATTTGGATCTCTCTCTCTTAAGATAATTTCAAATTTTTTCCTTGGTGGAGATTTTTGGACAAGGGATGAATTTTGATGTATGTATTTGGGTTCTCTCTATTGTGGAGCTTCTTATATTGCAAATGTGATGCTGGTTGGATATATTCTATAAGGTGCAAGTGCAAATTTGATGTCATTTTTCTTGTTGTTGCATACATTTGAACTTTTCTATGATTATGACTAATTGCTGCATATGTTAAATGTGGAATTATGTGTCTATTTTAGTGTATATATGTGTATGGGCCATGTTATATGAATGGAATTTCCTATATATCACGTTATATATCACGTTTCTACTCTAGCCTCTAACATTGGTCAAAGTTGACTTTGAAGCCTCCTTGAATGATAAAAATACATTCCATCTTATTAGTTATCTTTGAATCCATATCCCCACGTGAAATGAGGCATTGATACTTCACAAGGTGATCATTTTAACCCTTATTTTTTCCTTTTCATCATTTTTCCCAGGTCTAGCCCCATTAGGTCACTTAGGGTATCATTTTTCTGGAAATCTGGACATAGGAAAAATTTGATTTCCTAGGGTCAATTTTTCTGGTGGATCCCTCAGGTTCCCTCAAAAATTTGAAGACATTCTGACAGTGCAATCTATGGATATCCCAAGCCCTAGATCTAGGATCAAGTTTTTCCCTGTGTTTCCCATGGCTAGCACCTATCAAGATCAATTTGACCTTTTGAAGTAAAAAATATTTTTTGATCCTTTCCTCTCACCTTTTCCAAGATAAGAACATCATTGGTTGATAAATTCCATCCCTGAAATTGGGTTGGGTCCACTTAGCCTCGTGTGGTCCCATTTTTTGTCAAAGACCATTAATTAAGGACTATTTGGGAATTCAATTTCTCATAGGATTTTAGGGATCGAGAAGCACCTCTGCAAGTTATACCCTTTATCCTCACCCTCTAATCCTCACCCCCTCCCCCCGGAAAGTCAATTCCCTTGCTTAAAGAGCAAGAAATCTCAATTCTTCACCTCCTCCTAGGGAAAGGGTTTAAGGGGTCACTTACCATCTGTTCAATGATATATAATTTATAAGTGGATTCCTAGAAGCACTAGGATTCCTCCCATCGATGAAATTCCATAAATAGTAGGGAGCCTTAGCTCTGTTTACAAAAGTCTAAGCCTCCACCGTTTCCCTTAACCTAGAATTTGTCGTCTTAGTGTAGAAATTATCCAAAGGGATTCAATATGATATTTTAATGTAATAAAAAAATATTGAATCCTTCTACAAATTTGTGGAAACAAAATTAGATCACACAATCACATAACAAGTAAGAGAAAGAAATGATCAATCACACAACACAAGGTGTATATGGGGAAAGAAACTACTAAAAACCACGCTATCTGTATATTGCATAAATTCAATATTGTTATAGGTCAATTTGGGCATCATCCCCCATGACACAGTCAAGGCGGACATCATCCCGGGGACCCGATGAAATAGGAGAGGAATCTTATCATCCCCTATAATTTTAATTGCTACATGCCCTAAGACAAGAACAAATCATTCATGACTTCTATTGCAAGATTTCCAAGGTTTGAAGTATATTTTATATCACTTATGAGCTCACCAATGTTGCCTCTTAAGGGACTAACTGCATTGCATATGCAGCTCCCTCCATTCACTGGTGCACTACAATGCACTTCCCGACATTCAAGAGTGCACTGGTCAAATGGGAGAAAAATTCTCATTGTTCCGGGAATCTCCAAATGGCCAATGCCTTCTAGAAGAGTCCATATGTTTCAAAATTCAAATACAAGTGTCTATCTAACACCTATGAACTTGGTGTTGTAGAGGTAAATCCCCTCTGTGGACAGAGGCAATCCCTACTAGCCTAAATCGGGTCTAGCAACAATCGTATCATGCTAAGGTGCAAGTTCCTAATTGCAATAGACCAACTTGCGATGGCTTCATACCTCAAGTCAACGTTGTTGTTTGTAGAGAATATGGTGCTCCCGTTTCCTTGCTCCGATGGAGTAATCCTCTCGCTTGCGGCGTCGAACACCTGCACACACAGGAAACACGACAAACGCAAGCGTAAAACCCGATATATGCAATTATGTATCAGTCAGAGAAGACACAACTCATGATCATAATGAAAAATATGAGTGGAACCATAACCAATAGTCGCTTATCATTAATTCATACAAAGGAAAATACAACCTGGCTCTGACGCTGAATCTTCCTTCGGCGGGTCGTCAGCGGAATACATCTCGGTAAAGCTTGTCGGGAATGGGGACAAGCCTCTCTCTTCGATCGTCAATCTCCTTGCTATTGATTTGGCTCTATGAGGACTATTGCAACATTCTTTAGGCTATGAAGGCTCTTGGATAATAGCTTGCAAAGGGAAATGGCAAGCTTATATAGATGGTGGAAGGGGAGTTGGGATCCCTACAATCATGGGATTGGCCCTATCCTCAAGGAAGCTTCCATGAGAGGTGGAAAACTACTTCCTCTACATGGAAATCCAGAGCCAAACGTCCCAACTCAATTTAGAGACTAGTTCAGGAGTTGGTTAGAGTCAATCTTCTGCCATTTATTTTCAAAAAACACCCTCTATTAAGCCTGGCATGAGTGTGACTCTGAGACAAAGCGCCAATTGGCATGCCCTATTTGGAATATTTTCCCCATTGGCACAGGTATAACACTGGCTAGTCGTGCCAAGGATGAAAAGGCTATTTTTAGGGTTTTTCACAAGGAGATGTCTTCAGGGGAATGAAATTCCATGTCTAGGGGAATGCCATGAAAGTGTTTTCAGATCATGTCACTGCTCACAGGTCATGGAATAAGCCCTCCAATGTGCGGGATGGGGAATTGTAGGGACGGTGACAAATTGTTGTGTAATAGATGCCCCCTAAATCATGAGGCCCGAAAGAGAGAGAGGGGTGAAATTATTTACGAGAACGTGTCCAACTGAAAACACTACCGTCGGAAAACCTGCGTAGAGAAGTACAACTGATATCTCAAATACATGATATATGTGGTATGGGCGCAACCATCCATAATAGAGTATACAAGAATCCAGATCCAAGGCATGGATGCAACCATCCAATAAGGATCGATAAAGAGACTCAGGTATGGTTGCAGCCATCCAATCAGTGAGTCATGTAACCAATCATAATAATCCACAAAATCACAGCTTGGATTCTAACAGACAAAATCTAGAGTCTTGCGCTCCATCTCGACCCGAACAAAGTACAAGTTCAAGCATGCGAATACGTGAGCTGAAGTCGAACATGCGAGAACATCGCCTGATTACCAGCCAATGATGAAAGTTGTTAACAGATGCGAGAGGTACCACCAATAATGACAATGGACCTCAAGGTACTATAGGTATAATCTACGGCATGTGAATCAGTGAGTTGGCGTCGAACATCCATAGAATCACTTGATCGGAGGCTAATGATGAAAACCTCACGTCGAATGCGAAGAACCTACCATTAAGGCATGCAGGCTCCAAGGTACCAGAAGGAAGTCTCTAGATCAGCTTCTTGGATAATGAGCTAAAGTCGACAGGAAGTGACCTTGATCGAAGGTGGGCCATAGTGTTTCCCACATCATCGACGTGAGATAGAGGAACATAATGTCTTTGTGAATCAAGATCCGATGAGAATTAGAGGAAGGTTGAAACTAGCAGAGGTCAACTTCTTTTGAACATATTGGCGACACGAAAGTGGATTTGGTAGTATTTGACATCAAAATATCAGAGGTCATGGTGACGAGGCAAAGATCAGATGAGAGCTCAAAAAGGGATCACCCAAACCCATGGAGGCAAGTGAAAAACAGGATGAGATGTCCCCAACCTGACACGAATGCAGACAAGTGCCATGTTCAAGAGCGACATACTGCCGACACGACAATGATGCTGATTCCATTTTTCCCCACCATTTCTGGCGAGTACCCCAATTATTTTTGAAAACAAGCTTGAAGGGGATAGCATATGCTTGTCATATAAGTTCGCCCTTCCGGCGAATCCATCCTAGTACATTTAACGAGCCCTAGGAAGGAGAAACTCGAATATCGTCATTACGACTGAATCCAATGTCATCAGGGTTTAACGAGTCTGACAAAGGAATAAAACGGCGTCTTTTCATGTTTAGAGAGTTTTAAAAGACAGCGGAAAAGTAAACTCCAACGGTCCCTTTTCGTACATAGTTCCTTAGACCCGAAAAGGTAGAAAACTATGTCTGAGAAAACCTCCTAGTCACGATAGGCTAGGGTATTCCTTTTTCGTAAATAATCTATCCCAACCCGAAAAAGGGGTAAACGTATACTGGGTAGATTTCGTTTCGTGGCCACTTTAACGAGATAAAAATGACAAGCGACTCGACAATCTTTTCATGTTTAGAGAGTCAGAAAAGAGCTAAAAGTTGACTCCTCCTGGAGGAATGAGTGGTATAAAGGGCAGCAACTAATTCCAGTAATGGTGGAACTGCTCAAAACAAGTAAAGGTTAAGAGGCTGGCTAACAATACCACTCATCGCAGCGGTTCCTCAGGAATGGGTAAAAAAACCAAGTGAAGGCATATGATCGGCCAAGTAGATAGCGACGATGGAGTGAGAAAACCAAGGCTCATCTGGCAAAAACAGGCTGATAAAATGGAAATCACAAGAGGTAAAATGGGGATGGTTTCATTTTTACACAAGCTTGAAATCAAAAAACTTTGCTTGAGGTTGGTTTCATTTTTACACAAGCTTGAAACAAAGATAAACTATGCTTGAAACTAATTTCATTTTTACACAAGCTTGAAACGGAAACAAACTGTGCTTGAAATAGTAAGCAAGCCCCCAGCATGGTGACTCAATTCGAGGTACATGCCCCCCAAGCTTCATTCCATGCACCTGAGTAAACAGATGGAGGGAGTGAAGGTTCAAGTTATGAGATCTAAGAAAGACTCAACTGGGATTTTACGAGATCTGATTAAAGACTCAAATTGAAAAAGAACGTGTTTCATTGTTTTAATGAGGTTGACACATTAAAAGAACTATCCTCAGGACACCTTGTTTCATGGTTTAAGGAGCTTGGCACAAGACAAGGAACTCTGCTCCGAAAACCTTGTTTCATTTTTTAAGGAGCTTGACACAAGACAAGGAACTATGCTCCGACAACCTTGTTTCATTTTTTAAGGAGATTGACATAAGACAACAAACTGTGCTTCGATGACTTCATTTCATTTTTTAAGGAGCTTGACACAAGACAACGAACTATGCTCCGACCATACCCAGTTTCATTTTTTAAGGAGCTTGGCATAGGAAAAGAACCATGCTCCGAAGACCTTGCTTCATTTTTTAAGGAGCTTGACACAAGAAAAGGAACTCTGCTTCGACCGACCTCATCATAATGAAAAATAAGTCATCGCTTCCAAGAGTTCCACTCTTGATGGAAGGAAAACATCCTGGAAGTTAGGACCCAATGCCCCCAACACTTGATGCACAACGGCACTATCACTAAGTACAGGCACAAGGTAGGTAGCCCCATAGTTGACCTGCGGTGGGGCAGATACAACGGGTGGATAAAAACCAGGAAGGGATGATGGCGGGCTAGCTGCCACATCAGGACCACAGAACGAAAGCTGATCAATGGTCATGATCTGTCCTTCATGTGGAATATAGACCACACGAAAAAGGGAGGAGACAAGCGCTCCCATGGCATAGGTGTAATCACGCCCCAAAAGCATATTAAAATCCAAGGGGCCTGGAACAACCATGACATCCATATGGACGGCTTTACCTCCCAAAGTAACAGGTAACCTTGGAAGGATCCCTAACGGTTGACTAGTTCTTTTCTTAAATGCCAACAGATTTTGCGTAACGGGCGCAAGCAGCGGTGAACCAAAATCTTGCTAAGTAGTTGAGGATAAAATACTAACATATGCACCTTCGTCTATAATGGTGCTGGGTACAACCATATCAAAGGCTTGTACCGTTATCTCGAAAGGCACATAAGATGAAAGGCGGTATCCCGTAAATCGACTCCAATCAAAGGAAGTGACCAAATTACTTGGAGGGGCTACCATCGAACTGAGATGGTCTTCCCCTGGTGTTATGGAAGAAGAAGGAGCATCCTCCATGACCTCCATCTCAAAGGCAGGAGGAGTATCCTCTAGGACCTCCATCACGGGAGGTGGAGGAGAAACTTATTGAGATATAGGGACAAGATAATCTTTCTCCAAGTCCGAGGAATCTGTAGAAACAAGAAGAACCTGAGGAGTGTGAGATCCACTCTCCACGGAAAAGACTTGGTGCACCATAGACAGGTCTAGTTAAACCGATCCCATGACCAATGGTTGGTCGAGAACGGATTCCTGAATTTGAATTTCCGGTGGAGCGGGACCGACCAAGGATGAATCTTGACCAATCGTAGGATCATCTGGTGGAGGACTCAAAGAAAGCTGTTGGTAACCAACCGGAAAGCACAGCACAGAAATAGCTCAGTTGTCCAAAACTCGCTTGGCTTCATCCATGTAATAACAAAGGTGAATGGCATGGTGCCCTTCACACAACTTACAGGGATTGGTGAGCTTACCCTACTTCTTAAGAGTTTTACCAACACTAGCTGAAGATGTGCCCCCAACCTGACTTCCGGAAGCCAAAGGCAACGGCGGGCGACCGTTGGACCATACTTCGAGCACCTTGGGAATGCCAAGGAAATCTCGAAGAAGATGGTTTCCCGTGCACAACATGCAAGGGAACTTGAATTTCTGTAAAGGGTTGGAAGGTTTATCAATGGAAGACTTCTTAGGCATAATAGTCATAGAGCTAGCCTCTCCTTTATCAGACTTCTTCTTCTTTGTATTCTTCTTCTTCTTAGCCACTCGGTTACTCAAATCCAGACTTTCACTAGGCGAAGTAGAAGAGGAGGACGCAGAAACAGGTGAAGAAGGGGAGAGGTCCACCTTAGAATCAACATGATGTTGTTCAGGCGGAGGAACTGATTGAACAGTAGCCGGGACATTTGGGACCATAGAGGTTGAAAACAACCAAAAAGGCAACCCAACAGTTAACCCTGGAAGGGACAACGTTGCCATATAAGGAGCACCAACATTCCCAAAAGGAGGAAAATGACCAGGATTCCCATCAGAGGGGGTTCCTTGGTTGGTGAACTCTGGAAAAGTTGCCATCAATGACTCAAAACCGCACACGGGCTAAAAACCAAGGCACACAATCAAACGACCAACAAAGAAATTCTAACAGGGCATGTGATCGCGGGTGATTTATTTTACCACATTGAAACTTAGAAACTTCACCGTTTCATTTTTTAAGAGTCGAGAAATGGATGAAAGATGAATCTATCTCTTTCATTTTTGAAGCAAGCGTGAAAGGACAAGCGCTTGGTGATCTTTTCAAATTTAAGGAGTCAGATAAGATCAAAATGATTGCTCAGGAATTCTAGGCAAACGATGTACCAAATAACCATCAACTGCAATATACACCTTGGTTTCAAAATCAAAGAGAAATAAACCAAGGACTTAACGTACGTGCAGGCAATCTCCCCGAATGTTGTGTCCGGTGTATCACGGGTATAGGGCGGCAGACTCAGCTTCCTATGGATAAAGGATAGAAACCTAGTGGGGTCTCCCTTTATATACGCAACGGTACGGGGAGCACAAGTCCGTACTAGTGCTATCTAAAGACAAGAGGAGAACGACAACTACTAGGTTTAAAGACACCATAACACGTCTCTAGCCTAGACCTCTAAATATTTCGTTAATGTTTCAATGCTGCCTTAGTGTAAATCGAATAAATTTTAATGTTAATCTTCAATTATGTTTAAATTTTCAGGCCCTAGCGAGTGTTATGTTTCAAAATCTCCTATATGCAGCTATATGATAAAAGAAATCTTTCAATTCGATGAATGATGTCTAGTTAAGGGAAGAGCTTCAAACAATGATGCAACAAACAACAATACTGAAAACGAAACTTTTCCAAACTAGATGAGTTTCACTATCCAAAAGTAATTTCAAACACTCAACGATGCGAATAATGCAATGTAATCTATGCAAAATCCTATTTTTCGAAAAATATGCAATTGTAATCTATGCACAATTTCCTTTTTATTTGAAAATTATAAGAATGCACTCAATGCATTTTTTGATGAAATGAGAATCTACTTAATGCATGCTTTTAATAAAAGAGAATGCAATCAAAGCGATTTCTAGTTTTCGATCATTAAACAATGTAATCTAAGTTCAATGATGGATCTCAAAAAATACTTTTCAATATAATGTGATCTAATGAATTTTAACGAAAAGAAAACTATGAGATGAAAACTAAAAGAATGAAAATCTCCTTAATGAAGGATGAATGCAAAAGAGATGTAAACAAACACTAAGAATGCAGTCATTGGTTCAAACACTTTTTCATGAAATCCCTCAAAAGGCGACAAGACATATGAGGTCAAACACAAAGAGGACTTCCAAAGCAAGAGATCAAAACAAGGCATTCATTCCCTTTTACATAAAACAATCATGGAAATAAGACATTTCAAACAATGAGCAATGTAACCTATTCTTATACAGTGAAAATACCAGAAGGGAAAGACACACTGGTGAAGGATTAAGGGAAAAAATCTCAATTTTCACACACCCTAAAATTGGCACGCCTTTGTCATTGACAACTAGCGCCAACTGCCGCAACTTGCTCACTGAAAACTAGCGCCAATGGTAAATTGGCACGGGTTGTTAACTGATAACAAGCGCCAATGCCTGAAAATGAAAAAACAAAGAATTTCTCCCAACCAAGACTAGACTCACCACTTCAAGGAGAATCTCCAAGACTCAAATGAACCATGTAATCTAGGCTCAAAGCGAGACAAAGCGGAATTAGAATGAAGAAGAATCCAATCACTCAAATAATGCAATAAAACAATAGACAACCGCCAAACGAATGCAGAGAAGCAATCACAAAGTTGACTGAATAGATAGAAACCACAAACTCCCAATGGGAGGCTCGACACACAATAGCACCTAGATGCCCTAGGGCTAGAATGTAAAATCGATACAAACAGGAAAACAACCAAAGGATAAAGGTCACAGTCAGTCAAACAATGCTCCAAAACACTCAAGCAGTCGTAAAAATGAAACCAAACACACAGGTCAAGCTCAGGAAGCTCAAAACAGAGAAAACCCTAGCACCTTACAACATTGGTGCGATTGTCAGACTGAAACTAATGCCATAACAAGATTGGCATGGGTAGTAAATTGGAAACTGGCGCCAATTGGCACAAATGTCAGGATATTAAGCGTGCCAGTCAAGTTTTCTATGTAAAAAATAAAAATAAGCAATCCAAGAAGTAGACCAGTGATGTTGAATCTCAAACCAAAAGCCAAAATCACGAAAAGAGCTATCCAAAAGGGTTGATCAAGCAAGCAAATTCAAGAATCAACCGAAAGACAAGACAATACTCCAAGTGTTCAGTTCATAAAATAGACCGGAGATTGACTGAAGCAGCATTCATCTACTTTCGCTAATGCAGAGCAAGAGTGTTTCGAAGGCTATCTGGCTAACTTCAGGCTCCATATGTAGTTTATAAAGCAAACAACAAGCTAACTCCCCAGTGGAGTCACCAATTTGTTGTAGAGGTAAATCCCCTCTGTGGATAGAGGCAATCCCTACTAGCCCAGATCGGGTCTAGCAACAATTGTATCACACTAAGGTGCAAGTTCCTAATTTCAATAGACCAACTTGCGATGAAGGCCTCCCTCAAGTCCAACGATGTTGTTTGTAGAGAAGATGGTGCTCCCATTTCCTTGCTCCAGTAGATCACAATCCTCTCGGTTGCGGCAATCGAACACCTGCACACACAAGGAACAAGACAAACACAAGCGTAAAACCCGATATATGCAATTATGTATTAGTCAGAGAAGACAAAACTCATGATCATAATGAACAATATGAGTGGAACCATAACCAATAGTTTCTTATCATTAATTCATCAAAGGAAAATACAACCTGGCTCTGACGCTGAACCTTCCTTCAGTGGGTCATCAGCGGAATACGTCTCGGTAAAGCTTGTTGGGAATGGGGACAAGCCTCTCTCTTCGATCGTCAATCTCCTTGCTATGGATTTGGCACTATGAGGACTATCAAAGCTCTTGCAGCATTCTTTAGGCTATGAAGGCTCTTGGAGATTAGCTTACAGAGGGAAATGGCAAGCTTATATAGATGGTGGAAGGGGAGTTGGGATCCCTACAATCATGGGATTGGCCCTATCCTCAAGGAAGCTTCCATGAGAGGTGGAAAAATACTTCCTCTACATGGAAATCCAGAGCCAAACGTCCCAACTAAATTTAGAGACCAGTTCAGGAGTTGGTTGGAGTCAATCTTCCGCCATTTATTTTTTAAAAACACCCTTTATTAAGCCTGGCGCGAGTGCGACTCTGAGACAGAGCGCCAATTGGTGTGCCCTCTTTGGAATATTTCCCCCATTGGCGCGGGTATAACACTGGCTAGTCACGCCAAGGATGAAAAGGCTATTTTTAGGGTTTTTCACAAGGAGATGTCTTCAGGGGAATGAAAGTCCATGTCTAGGGGAATTCCATGAAAGTGTTTTCAAATCATGTCACTGTTCACAAGTCATGGAATAAGCCCTCCAATGTGCGGGATGGGGAATTGTAGGGATGGTGAAAAATTGTTGTGTAACACTTGGGAACATGTTTTTCCTATTATTAGAAATTCATTCATTGAGAAACTACCATCAGTTTCCCTATAAATTGAGCACAAATCCTAGTGCTAGTGAAGGAAGAATTTTGGTAAGGAAATGTTGTTGGATTCTCATTTGAGAGAGTGAAAGTACTGATATGTTGCTGGTGTGATGTTGGATGTGATTAGGCTGGGATGAAGCTGGAGCTGGTGACATCAAATCGATCATTGGTTGTAACCTCCCCCTTATACTCTTTAATAAAGATTGATGTTCATTTTCACATATATGTATCTGTTTATGTTTCTATTTCTCATGCAATGGATTCTTGAATGATACATATGTTTCAAATCTAATCGATTTGAGTGATTAAGATAAGTAGGCATTTGTATATTGCAATGTGTTTGTCGTTCTCTGTTTATAATTGTAGGAAATAATCTAGTGATCTGAGTTGGATTGAAGGTGATAACAAAAGTGACAGAAGGAGAAGAAAAAGCGCTTGGATCACGAGTAGGTTCTTCTATCATTCTGTGTGTATATTTATTTTAGAGAAAGTAATAGAAAAATCTTTCATCTGTTGTTCTAAGTTCCTAGCACCACACTTAGGGAATTTGATTTATCTGTAGATCATAATTCTGCATAATAAATTGGCAACTCCGTTGGGGAATTTCCTATCATTCCTAGTGTTTTTTCCTTTGCTAATCCACATCAGTAACATCTACTTTCAGTTATTAGATTTTTTAATGAAATAATTTCATTAGAAGTGTGTTATGTAGCTTGAATTTTCAATCACTGCTATGCCCAATGCACTATTGGTCAAGACACAATGCACTGTAGTGCAATGTCTCCCACTCAGGGGTGGACTGAAACACACTGTCTCCCCTTAGAGATTGCATTTCCTCCTTAGCCAACAAAATTCCATTAAAATTTTTCATTGCTATCATTCTAATCCATTTGTTTGTTGTATTCTCAATTGTTTGATACCTCCTAGAGACCAATGAACTTTCCAAATTCTTCCTCCTTTGAAAAGTAAGTTTGTTCAATGTCTCTTTAAGTGTTTTTGTTTATCATTGGAAAATCAAATTCAAAGTATTTGATTTCTGGATTAGACCCATTTTTTTTTTCTTAAAAGAGAAATTGTTGTTAAATTCCTCATTTCTCAAAGAAGAAAACATCTTGTTTTATTGATTTGATGCATATAGTTTCATTTCTTACATTCATATTAAGGTAACTGAAAAGAAAAACATACAAGTGCATATAGTGAATTATGTGTGTTGCATAGGAAAACGTTAGGAAGAATGCATTTTAGTTTGTGATCTTTGTTGTTTTCTCTCAAAACTGATTGCTCTTTCCCTCAGTAGCTATGATTTTCATTGAAAAGGCTAAATTGAAAAGTTTTCTTATCATTTTAATTTTCATTTTTAGGAATTTCCATCACATCACGCGGTGAACCTCAAAAGGAAAATTTTTAAACAAGATCAACTTAAAATTTATATCAATTTACCTATAAAAACATTAGAACCATAACGATAACATTTAGAAGGTCTAGGCTAGAGATGTGTTTCGACATCGTTAAACATAGCAGCTGTCATTAACTTGTCTGCAATACATTCTAAGTCTGATACCTCACTCCATGTACATAAGTATATCAGAGCTCATCCATGTACCTTCGGGTATATAAGGAGGTGTTCTAGTACGAAAAGTATAAGGGGGGCGCTCTCACTGTGCGGTTTCGCATTAGACATCGCTAATGCGGACTTGGGCCTCCATGTATCTTTGGGTATATTTGGGAGGACAAATTTAGGTTGCTATCCATCCATTGTGAACCAAGTTGGTCGCCTTGTAACTTATGATGCACCAAATGCACCATTTGGGGAGATTTCCTACCCGTACTTCTTGGTTCTCCAGGAGGTATTTTACAGTTCACAATTACTTGGTAAACATTTTTCCTAGAATTACCATTTTATTTTGTTTATTTGTTTTTTTTCATAAAACAAATTAGTCATCATGGAAGAAGAACACCCTTTTCACCCCGTTTGCATAGAATAGCACTGAAACCACATTTACCACCAAAATCCATTTCTGGTTGGCAAAGATGACATCGCTCTACCAAAACTAGTACTATCAATACCTTTGGTGAAGCATCATCCTCACATATACCAGAGTCGGCTCAATTTGTTTCTACAAATCTTGGTTCATCTACTCTTGTTGAGAAGGAGTCCTCACAGCTACCTCTGGTCATGATCCATCCAATTAGTGAGACCATACCTCCCGAACCCAACATTGTTCAACTGGAATTTGATGTAGATCTTGTTACTTTTTTGCTAGAACATCTGAATCCTGAAGTCGAATGGCCGGAAGTTGTTCCTGTTTCGGTCGCCCCACAATCTATTATAGCCATTGAGTCTCCCACATTGCACAATCAACCTCCTAAAATATAATTTGGACCTAATGGAGAAATCATTCCACCTCGTTTAATTTCGATTGAAGAAATACTACAAGACAAAACACCTTTAACTCCAAATCATTTTGGGAGGGATCTTTACCTGTATGAGTCTTTTCCTCAATCACCCTCCTCTGCTTTTTTTGATCCTGCATCTATTTGAGTTCCTGTAGATCCAATAGAGTATACATTTGGTCGAATAACCATGCCTGAGCCAACATCTTCAGTTGGACCATCTATTCTAGTTGCGACAGCACCTGGTCTCGCTACCCCATCAATGTTCACTACTTCACCAGAGTCACATTTATATGGTGGCCCTTCCATCCCACCTGGTTACCAATATTTTACTGCAAGCTCTTTGGTGCATCCTCAAACCCATGGACTTCACCAATGTCATTGTTTAGTATTCTACCTAGTACATCTATAGTGAGAACTGAATGGATTGATCCTTTATATACATCATTAAGGAAATATCAAGCTGGTCCATCTGGTTATATTCCATCCAGTACAATTTCAAGTGGACTCCCTACATTTGGAGAAAAATATTTTCCATATTATTATACTCCTCATGCTAGAGGGAAACCCATGGTCACCCATTTTGACAGCACTCCATAATTATTTGGTCATCCTAATGTCATAATGAATGTTTGTCAGTGGCATCCCACTCTACCCATCCAACCACAAACGGTTGTACAATCGTATAAACCGGTTCAACCTGTTGCACCCACATCAACTCCACTTGTTAATACATCCTTACCCCAATTATAGGCTAAAAATTTTGTACCTTAACTGTCTCAGGCGGGTCCTTCAACCCAATACCCTCAAGTATTGGGCCCTCAGACTCCAACTCCTTCGGTTGGTCTACAAAAACCACCTATATCCAGAATTATTTATTCACAAGCTGGATTACCATATTATGGGATGTCACAGCCACAACCTGGTTTTTCTTATCAACAACAAAATCCAATCTATTCAATTTTGGGTTATAGTCTTAGTGGATAGACCCCTTGGCAACCACAAGCACAAATGCCACAACCTTCATTTCAACAAGTAGTGTACCTAGGTTTTGGTCAACAAAATCCTCAAGCATTTTCTTATCAAAACAACCCTTGTCTAGGTTACCAACAACATATTCCTTATGCTGGTTCTTAAAGGCCTGTTGCCCAAGAAATTCCATCATGCCCTGGCTATGCTCAACCTGACTTAAATCGACAGTTTCCCTTTGTTGCAACTCAAGAGTTACTGGATTTAAACCTGCTCACCAATGATCCAATCAACTATGCTCCTTGGTGGTGTAGTGTCCCTTCTTAGTGAGATAAGCTTTGATCACACTTATAGATGATGATTTTGATATAATGATATAATATTATGTATGAAAGACTTATGTACATGCTTATATGCTATGACCTGGTTTGGGTCACTTGGTTTTTGTGTGCTTATGATAATATCTATGGTTGCGTGCACAAGAATTGATTTTGGTTAAGAGAATATTAGCGATGTTTTCTCTTTTGGTATCCTAGTTTGGACATAGGTGTATGACATGAATGGTGATTCATAATTGAGACACAGATCCATGGATGATCATGGTTAGGTGGAACATATGGTTAATTATGATTTATGGATGATACATGATTTGTATGATTATATGTGCGTAATATCGTACTAAGCATGATGTGGCAGGGGACTTGGTCATTGCCAACAGGGATGCTCAAGTTATAAATGACTGCGGAAGTCATTTCTCCAAAACCAAAATGACTGTGGAAGTCATGCAAAATATTTGGTAAAATTTTAATAAGTTAATTATGAAATTCATTTGATTTATTTGATCAATGAGATTGTGATGTGTGCAGGTCTTGGAAGAAGACCTTACCAACGAACCATCAGATGGGTATGAGCTCACAATCAGTACCTTAAGGTGAAACACGGAGTTTCAAAGCAGAATAGATGAGAAGCCATGGAAATTAGGGTGCGGAGTCCTAAATCCATGAAATATAAAGACGTGGAGTCTTGGATATATGATAAAAGGATTAGGACGCGGAGTCCTAAATCCATGAAATATAAAGACGCGGAGTCTTGAATCTATAATGAAATGTTTGGGGCGCGGAGTCCTGAATATTTAAAAAGATCAAGGTGTGGAATCTTGGATCTTTAAAGTAGATCAGGGCGCGGAGTCCTCAATCTAATAAGGCATGGAGATGCATACAATAGGGGTGTGGAATCCCTATTTTCCGGAAGAAAAATACCACTCATGGGAAACTCGTAGATGAATTTCCTTAAAAATCTAATTCCTAACAATTTTGGAGTGACTTTCTAAAAATAGAAAGTCATGTCTACCATTTCAAGTATGAATTTCCAAAAATAGTAAATCACCTCCAATCAATGGGTAAACAAGTATACTTGAAGGAAAATCACTTAAATTATGATTAATCAATTGTAATAGTTCAATATTGACTTAATCCTCAATATTATTAATATTATTAATATTATTATTATCTTTTATGAGACTATGATATTATTATTAAAAGGAAATTATATCTCCTCAATCACTTCACACCTCTCTCGTTCATGACTCTCATGGCTCTATGTAACTCTCTCTATTCTAAATATTACATTACACTCTCTTTTATGCACTCATCAAGGAATGGCATATTCCTCTTATACTCATTAAATATATGTCATAAAATATTCCTCTTACACTCACTTTAATGCTTATGTTACACTCTCATTAAATAAGGCATGCATACCTCTCCTTAATGGCATAAGTTACACTCCTCTAAAAGGAATACAATGCATGCATATTACTCCTCCTTTATGACAAGAATTTGTTGCTCCTCCTATATATGAGTCTCATGTATTCTCATTTGGGGGGAGAGGGGGTAATGCCAAGAGTGGAAGAGACTTGAGGAATATTGTGAAAGGGAGAGATATGGAGAGTATCCAATTACTTCCAAAAAAAAAAATCTGAATTTCTTACTAATCTACTAAGTATCTATTGAGGTTGAACATGAATGGTATTTAGAGGAAGTGAAAACTATCTTCATGAGTTTTCCTTGCATCTCTCTCTCTATTGCTATATTTTGGTACTGGTTGTGAGCTTTTACAGCTCGGGGGTTCCAGGGGGAGGAGTTCTCCCTGGATATGGTTGGGTGGAAAACCGGATGGTTCAAATGAGTTGGTTAAGGGATCAAAGGTGGATCATATTCTCAACGATTGGAGCTGAATATCTCTTCAGGTGTAATTTCCATTGTCCTAAAATTATAGTATAGCTTTAGCATAAAATAAAAAGTAGACATTTAAATTGTTGTAAGCATCTAATTTTGGTTTAGGCTTATGTTATCTAAAATATTATTGATTAGTTAAAAATGAAGACTAGATCAATCTATATGTATGGATGTTTAGATCTCAATATTGGAGTTATTATTGGTGTAGTTTATGGTACTAATCTTGGTATTGTAGCATTTGAAAAAGGAAAGCCAAATATTGTTGAAGTTAATTGCAATAAATTTATTCCAAAGGACTTGGGTAAGTATTTCATGATTTATGGTTTTGTTTCAAATAATTAATAGATGCTTGTTTTATAAATGGTTTTAGGATAGTTTGCAAAGTGTTTGACAAAATCTGTGAATGAGTAATGTTATCAATTTATTTATGCATGAATAAGTGCTAACTTGTAGCTCACATCAGAAGTAAGAAAATGGACATGTACCCAAAATATACTTGGAGAAATTACAGAATCAACCCTAAAAAGAAAATGAAAAAATAATGGCAACTAAAATATGGTTTGGAAGATCAAATGCTTGAGGTAAGTTGGAGATAAATTTCAATTATGGCTTATGTTTCATATTCTTATAAATAATTCAATGTTGTGTTATTCAAGTTGTTGTAATAGTACTATCAGAATTTTGACAAAAAGCCTTAATGGCTGTAGCATTCAAGTCTGCCATATGTTTGTTAAATTGTAGCAATTGGTGCAAAAAGCTTGTTAATCATGTCAAATGAAATTAGCTTGTGGGTGGTAAAATTTTTCAAGACCTCATATGGTGGATTTAGAAATGTGTGATTTCAATGAACATATCTTAGTAGCATAACTTTGGGTTGTTTTTCCTCATGTAGAAGTGTAGTTGTAAGTTTCCATTCCATATGTTTGACAAAAGTCATAAATGAAACATTTAGGCTATAAATTTGCTGTTTTCAAGAATCGCATTCCTGGGCGTTTTTAATTCGATTCAGCCCAACATTAGGGGGTATCCGTGCCTAATGGCCATGTAACCCCTGAATTTAGTCCAAAAAAATACTTTTCAGAACCCAGATCAGAAATCTGGGCGATTTGGTAGATTGCTGCTGTGAGTTATGTGTGCCTGTTTTTGAGCCTTTGATGAAAGACTAAGATTATTTAGTCCCTGTTTTAAGATGGAAATATTTAAAGTTTCAATTCTTAATTTTATAAGATAAATATGTTGAAGAATATTCTTAAATTCATTGTTGCTAAGTGTTTGACAAAATGCCTCAATGACTTTTAATTGCATGATTGCAAAGTGTTTGTCATAAGGGCTCAATGAGTGTACAGTGCATGTCTGCAAAGTGTTTGTCAAAAATCTTGAATGGCTGTAGCTTTTGTGCCTATAAATTGTTAGTGTAAATTTCTTAGTTACTATTGTTTTTATGTTACTATAAATTATAAATAAAATATTTAATGGGTGTAGCTTCCTATGTCTGCAAGTTTTTGGTATGAATGTGAAAATGAATTTATTAATTTGCTGAAGTGTGAATAAGACAGTTGTTTCTTGTATTATCTAAAGCCTTCAAAAAAAAAAAAAGGGCTTGTTGTTGGAAACAATTCTACAGTGACTAATTCTTTAGGATTTTGTGCAAATGAGTATTAGTGATTATGTGACATCTACTTCTATATCTTACTGATGGTATGTAAGGTGGGACCTTACATATGGTATCAGAGTGAGTTACAATGCTAGGGCCTAATGGGCAAACATGCTTACTTGTAGGTTGATGATGTATGAATGTTGATTTTGCATGCATGTTGAGTTGTTGTATATCTTGACTTGGAAGCATATTGGTTGCATAGAGGATATTATTATCATTATGTCATTTAAAAACTCATGAAATATATATATATTTCTGATATCCCTTTATATTTTTGTTAAGACATATTATCAACAATATGTTAAAATGCTTAAAGACATGCTGGGAAAGAATGTGCTTGAGAAAGTTTGGGTTAAATCCAAGTATGTGAATGACTTGATTTTCAATCGATGAGTGAGATAGGTGGAGTGCATGCATGGTTTCATATATTTTTAATGCATCATTTTCAATGTGATATGGGCTTAGTAGCCATCTTTACTAGCTGAAATCATATCTAGCAAGAAGAATATTGGCTTAATTTGGACTATAGTATGATGACCCTGGTGTGTATGTTTTGGGAATGAGTAACAAGTGTAAGGTTGAGATTCCATTAACTTGATGATTGAGTTCATAATGATAATCTTCTTTTCATACCTACACTAAAAGAAACTTAACTAAAATCTACCTTGAAGGATGTCACTTTTAACTGTGAATGTAGATTCAAGAGTAATGTATGTGTATTAATTAGATGTGTTAAAATATGATTTGGGAATACATTCTTAATGAGTAAGAATGAAATTTCTCTGATTTCTTTGACATGATTTTGTGTATTTTGGGTTGACATTAGGCATTAAATAACTTTAAAATACTCAATTAATAGGTTGAGGTATGGCCTTCCTAATAAACAAGAGGCTTAAATGAATGGTGCATGAAGGGTTGTGGAAACCATTTTAAGGAACACTTGAAAGTTATATTTTCGTTAAGCTAATGTATGGGTGTGGAATCCATACTAGCATATATCTATGATCTAATGTATGGGTGCGGAATCCATACTAGTATATATCTATGAGAAGATGTATGGATGTGGAATCCAACTAGTATATATCTATGAGATAAGTAATGAGGTAAGGTATGGGTGTGGAATCCATACTAAAATATATCTATGAGCTAAGTAATTCTTCTCGTTATAATATTTTGATGGAATTTGATATTCATGATTAAGGAGTGATTATGTGTAATTAAAGTTAAATGGATAGAGATTTGTAACACAAATGTGCTTGAGCTTTAAATCCATTATTTTATTTTTATTACAAATGAAGATACTAAGATTGATATATTGAACACCATTAGGTGGTTTAGAATGTTTGGAAGAATTGATTTTGATATATGGAGTCAAGTGTGAACTAGATATCTATCCTCTAGTATTTTAATCCTTTTGTATGTGTTGAATTTAGGTAGAATTAAAATGACTTTCAAATTCTTGAAATGTAGAAAAATATTACTGTGATAAGTTGATGAAATAACTTTTCTATTGGCTTAAGACAAATTAAGTCTAGGAAAGCCATAATAGTCTCTTTAATGATTTTATCAGTTGAATATTGGTTGCATTCTATTTAACCAAATTAATTAGAGAAATTATGAGGATTGAACTCATGTATTTCTCTAAACTATTGTTAGTTAGGCGATCGCGTCAAAATTCAAATTATTTATAAATTGTGAAGAGAATAACATGTTTAGAAGGTAAATATTTTATGTGGTGAGAACTTGTTTTATTTGAAATTAAAGAAAAAAAAAGCATGTGATTAATGAAAAGCTTAGTTGAGTTCTTGTTTTACAAGAATATGTGCTTGTGATATTTTTTTTTGAGCGAGAAATTGAAGGAGAGTGAGATCACATTTTGATTGATTCGAATTATTGCATGATGATTGTATTGTATGTGGAATGGGGGAGATTTTTTGATTTAGGAATTTTGTGTTGGGATGTATAGTTTTATGAGTATTTATTAGTCCTACAAAATGTTGTAATAATTTGAGAGGGTGATAATTCTCATTAAAGAAAAAGGGTTTAACTTTAGGCTAGAAATTCCCTTGTGATAGTCTAAATCTTATTTAAATTTAACAAGATTCATCACATTTTGAGAAATTTATGGTTTTCATAGTTTGTTGTTGCGTACGTATTAATAGTAAGGGATAAGACATGAAAGCAAATGAATTGATTAATTACTGAATAGAAATCATGAGCGATTTCATAGTTGGAAAACAAATTGACTTAGAGTTATCAAGGTAGATTCAGTAATATAGATACCATATTTGCATAATTGTGAGATTTGTTCTTGATTAAAAGTCATTTTCAAAAAGATATCATTAATCTGCTTTCAGATGAAGATCTTCTAATAGATTCATTCATAATTGATTCTCAAGTTAGAGAAGTGACTAATAATGAAGATTATGGAAACAAAAGGAATGATCTATAATACATAAGTGGGTCAACGAGGATTGTATTTAACCTTAGCTTGCTAGTTTAACCAAAAAAAAAAAAAAATGGTGCCTTGAACCTCAAATTGTATTTTTTCCTAAAGAGTAAACGTTTAGTAAAAACTAAAGATAAATCCTAAATATTTCGATTGCAAGGATGTCTTATGGAATGAAAATAGGAAAATTGGATTGAGAAGACATCAATCAAGTGGGATGTAAGAGTGTGTTTTATATATAACGTCATGTTTTGTTGTGTAAGAGTGGGTTTTATATATAACATCATGTTTTGTTGCATGATTTCACTCACAATTGTATGTGGATTATTTTATGCTTATTTTATGCCAATTTGATTGTGATATGGGATGGACCATCATTTTTGTGTATACAACCAATGTGTGTTCTATTTATAGCTTGGAAAGCTCAACATTCTACAGAACCTTGAAGATGACACATGTAGGATTCATATAGACTATGGCAAAGCAAAACATGTAGAATATCAAATTATTATAGATAAATTAAGTAGATATCATATCAATTACATACAATATTATTTTATAAGGTACTATAAATTGTATGGTTGGTTTTGATATAGAAATCTTTGGTATTTTATATCAGAACATGTCTAATATGGCATGGATATATTTTCTACTTGATTAAGAATGGTATGTTTATTTTTCATGGAGTTGTTTCCAATTTAGAAAACATTAAACTATGGATTGGCATGAAGAAAAATAAAATATCAAATATATATACATAAGGTTAACAACTTATTGATAGGAGAATCTAAAAGAACTAAGTATCTTATGACCATAGGAAAAACTTCGGGCCAAGTTTAGCCCAAGAGGGGTAGTATGTAGTGTCCCTTCTTAGTGAGATAAGCTTTGATCACACTTATAGACGATGATTTTGATATAATGATATAATATTATGTATGAAAGACTTATGTACATGCTTATATGCTATGACCTGGTTTGGGTCAGTTGGTTGTTGTGTGCTTATGATAATATCTATGGTTGTGTGCACAAGAATTGATTTTGGTTAAGAGAATATTAGCGATGTTTTCTCTTTTGGTATCCTATTTTGGACATAGGTGTATGACATGAATGGTGATTCATAATTGAGACACAGATCCATGGATGATCATGGTTAGGTGGAACATATGGTTAATTATGATTTATGGATGATACATTATTTGTATGATTATATGTGCATAATATCGTACTAAGCATGATGTAGCAGGGGACTTGGATATTGCCAACATGGATGCTCAAGTTATAAATGACTGTGGAAGTCATTTCTCCAAAACCAAAATGACTGTGCAAGTCATGCAAAATATTTGGTAAAATTTGAATAAGTTAATTATGAAATTCACTTGATTTATTTGATCAATGAGATTATGATGTGTGCAAGTCTTGGAAGAAGACCTTACCAACAAACCATCAGATGGGTATGAGCTCACAATCAGTACCTTAAGGTGAAGCGCAGAGTTTCAAAGCAAAGTAGATGAGAAGCCATGGAAATTAGGGCGTGGAGTCCTAAATCCATGAAATATAAAGACGTGGAATCTTGGATATATGATAAAATGATTAGGGCGCAGAGTCCTAAATCCATGAAATATAAAGACGTGGAGTCTTGAATCTATAATGAAATGTTTGGGGCGTGGAGTCCTAAATATTTAAAAAGATAAAGGTGTGGAATCTTGGATCTTTAGAGTAGATCAGGGCGCAGAGTCCTCAATCTACTAAGGAACGAAGATGCATACAATAGGGGTGCGGAATCCCTATTATCTCAAATACCACTCATGGGCAGCTCACATATGAATTTCCTTAATAAGATCTCATTCCTAATAATTTTGGAGTGACTTTATAAAAATAGAAATTCATGTCTACCATTTCAAGTATGAATTTCCAAAAATAGTAAATCACTTCCAATCAATGGGTAAACAAGTATACTTGAAGGAAAATCACTTAACTTATGATTAATCAATCATAATAGTTCAATCTTGAATTAATCCTCAATATTATTAATATTATTAATATTATTATTATCTTTTATGAGACTATGATATTATTATTAAAAGAGAATTATATCTCCTAAATCACTTCACACCTCTCTCCTTCATGACTCTCATGGATCTATGTAACTCTCTCTATTTTAATATTACATTACACTCTCTTTTATGCACTCATCAAGGAATGGCATATTCCTCTTACACTCATTAAATATATGTCATAAATTATTCCTCTTACACTCACCTTAATGCATATGTTACACTCTCCTTAAATAAGGCATGCATACCTCTCCTTAATGGCTTAAGTTACACTCCTCTAAAAGGAATACAATGCATGCATATTACTCCTCCTTTATGACAAGAATTTGTTGCTCCTCCTATATATGAGTCTCATGTATTCTCATTGGGGGAGAAAGGGGTAATGCCAAGAGAGGAAGAGACTTGAGGAATATTGTGAGAGGGAGAGATATGGAGAGTATCCAATTACTTCCAAAACAAATCTGAATTTCTTACTAATCTACTAAGTATCTATTGAGGTTGAACATGAGTGGTATTTAGAGGAAGTGAAAACTATCTTCCTTAGTTTTCCTTGCATCTCTCTCTCTACTGTTGTATTTTGGTACTGGTTGTGAGCTTTTACAGCTCGAGGGTTCCAGGGGGAGGAGTTCTCCCTGGATATGGTTGGGTGGAAAACCGGATGGTTCTAATGAGTTGGTTAAGGGATCGAAGGTGGATCATATTCCCAGCGATTGGAGCTGAATATCTCTTCAGGTATAATTTCCATTGTCCTAAAATTATAGTATAGCTTTAGCATAAAATAAAAAGTAGACATTTAAATTGTTGTAAGCATCTAATTTTGGTTTAGGCTTATGTTATCTAAAATATTATTGATTAGTTAAAAATGAAGACCAGATCAATCTATATGTATGGATGTTTAGATCTCAATATTGGAGTTATTATTGGTAGTTTATTGGTGATGTACGAGCTTGTCGATCATGGAAAGAATCGAGTTTCATTTATCACTAGACTCATTAAATTATTAATCAGCGATGCATATTCGCTCAAAGGGTTGAATTATAGATCAAGCATATGTTACCCTCCTCAAGCTTGTTAAAAAATAAAGAGGTACTGGTCGATAAATGATCGGGGAAAATTTGGGAAAGTGAACAAAATTTTTACAATTGTAGGTCACTCTTGAACATGACACTTCACTCCATCATTGTGACTATTTGGGTTGTTTAATATTCTTGATGGTTCATTCATACCTATGGTTCATCATACCTTCACTTCGGTTTTGGGTCAATGCTGCCAACTCATATCACTGTCGCCGATATGTTCAAGATAAGTCATCCAGTGAATACTCATCCTTCTGAAATACTCATAAACCTTCATTTTCATGATAGTCATTGTTACAGGTCAAAAAACCTTCTCATCAGCTTAGAGGAGAAGATAAATATGGAAGGAATACAAAGACCTAAAATAAACCTACTTCTGCCAAGGTAACACCCCACTATAATAGCACAAGAGCATTATAACACACCTAATCAATGAATATGCCGCGTTAGTGGCTAGGGAAACACTCTGTTTACACTAGAGGGTAGCGTTACCCGTGTTTTCAGTTTGGAACGGGAAAAACCTGCGGAGAATGATTTGAATTTCTAGCTTTTTCTCACAAGGGAGTTAGTACAAAAAGGAAACTTCAAAGAACTAATCTCTTATTGGGCCTTGCCAAAAAAAAATGAACTCTCAAGGAAGGAAAAAGCATGGAAGTTGAGGAAACATCTTGGTTTTTTCTATTTAGAACGAGTGGAAAGAGAGAGGCAATAATTGCTCTCTCCATCTCCTATAAAATGGAGATGAAGGCTCTTGGTTCAAGGTCAAAGGATTGTCAAAGTTTTTGAATACTTGTGAAGTAGAGATCATTGTTGTAGTGTGAAGGTCAAAGGTCAAAGAGGTTCATTGAGAATTTGTTGATCAAGATATCACCACTTTGAGAGATAGAGAGATTGGAAGTCTAAGGAGGGCTTGGCACAACTGACGGTTGTAATCCTCGTTTTTATAAATCAATAGAACTATATCTATTTTGTCCATTCTATGCGTTGATATTGTCATTGTTATTCAATCACTTATATAGCATGAGATGAATGGCTTAGATGTGCATAGTTTAAATGTTTATTATATATTGAATTAATTGATAGGAAATGTATGTTATGGTGGAGATTACACGGGTGCTTTGACTGATTGCAGGGTCGATATTTGGAGCTGGTGAAGAAGGATCCCTACTTCATCGTTCAGCACTCTCCAAAATATTTCAAGATCATTAAAGAGGTAATCTTCCATCTTATTCCATCAAGTTGTCTTAAGTTAATATGAATATGTATGTGCCATATTTGTGAACTATACAACTAATCTTACTATCTGCCTCGAGCACAAGAATGCCTTGAGAGGGATATTCAATAACCAACAACCCAAGAATTTTACCCTATAGCAGAATTGGAGACTCCGCCGGGGATTTCCCCCATAGTTTCCGGACTATCTCTTTCCCCCTTTCTTCTTTCCTCTGTTCACAAACCCTTCTAACCAGTATTTATGCCCAGTAGACATTTCAAAAGCTCGCAGAGTTCAATCCTGTTTCTATTTGACCATCTGAAGAACTCTAACCTGGCTAACGCTACCTTTGTTGGTGTTCCAGTGTGTTATAACATGAGCTCTACTTAAATACAGTGCGTTAGCCTCAAGATTAACGTTGTCTTTACTCAGAGAAAATGTGTTACTTAGCCAAAAAAATTTGTTTCACCCCTGTGATTGTGTTTTGGTTGTAGAGTTTTTTGGCCATCAGTATCTCTCCTTGACTAAATCCTTGTGCTTGTTTACTAAGCTAGAATTTCTGTTTGTTTGCTCTTGTTTGAGAAGTTAGTGTCAAAAGAATTTACTTTTTAGAGAAGAATTTTTTTCTTAGTTTTTCTGCATCTAGCTGAATTAATTCTGAAAAAATTCAGTTCATAGACTGGTAAGATGAGGTAGATAGAAGTATGAATCTTTAAATTTGAACTATGCTATTTGAATATTAGTGCATGGATGTTGAAAAGAAACCTCTCCTTGTACAAATACTCTTCATCGAATTGAATATTTAGAGCATATTTTTGCACGGTTTCTTGAGTCAGAGTCTCATTACATTTCATACGTCCACTCCCCCTCTGCAAGACTAATAATCAAGTACACTAAGAACCAAGAAATAATAAAATCAATCACATTAATATTTTTTTGAGCTCACACCAATAGTAGTTCAAGCTAGGATCTTGCGTTAGGCAAAGTGAGAAAATCACCCAAGATCTCAAAACTTGATACTAGAGTCATTAACGAGCGAAATCCTACTACACTCATATTATCGGGACCATTCCTTTACCAGAGCTCAGTGCGATACAAAAATTGGGCGCAAAAGAGGGTAGTCCGCCTTCGACTGCAACTGGTGGGTGTGTTATATATTGGGGTTCCCTTTAGGGATGTCGAAACTAGATCTGGGATCTAGGTATTCTGCCCATATAGCATGTTGTCCTTGACTGTGGCCCCCTTGATGATGTCTATGATTTGAGGTATCTTTAGTGGCCATAATTTTTAGGGACTTACACAAGGTGACTAGGACGGGTTGTCCTGGTACCTGAAATATATGGACCCACTCTGTCTTCGGTATTTAGGAGGGTACTCATCTTCACGAGAGTTCTTACACCTATCATCTGAGGTTCGGGCAAAGCTCTAGAGTGACCATAACTGTACTTTTGGCCAAACCTCTCTGTATAATATTGTGATACTATATTTCATCACCAGCAAATGGTAGTACTGAGACAGGGCACCCTATTTTGGCTGCTTGCTGATTGATTTTAGAGAGTCCTTTTTTATTTTTTATTTTTTAGGTGTGTGGTCACTATCATTGAGACTTTATAATACATCACAAATTATTAAAATTTGTTAAAACTAAACAGGTCACCATGGCATCATCCAACCCACGTCGTCTGTCTCAACGATAGCAAGGTCTACCTCCTCTGACTCTTGAGGAAGAACTGAACCTTGGTGAACCCCTGCCTTCTGCGGAAGAGCAGTCTCCATTGACAAACCCTGATTTTCACATAGCCTCATATCATACAGAATTTTCGGAGGACCCTTTCATGGAAGGGGTCATACCTCGTTACAATCCTCCACTCACTGATCTGTTGGGGCCTGTGATAGTTCAGATTACACCACACACTGACATGTCTTCGGCCACACAAACATCCATTTCTCAACTGGCATCCATAGGGTCGATGCCAATGGCAACCATCCTAGGTTCGCCGCCATCCTCCCCGCCAATTTTCAGTTCTATGCCATTACTTGGTAACCCCATTAGTCAACATATACCTAATCCCAACCCTACGGTCATCAAAACTATAAGTAACTCGCCGATTCCTTCGGGATCTACTCCTACCGTGACCACGTTGTGACCTACGGTTGCTCCTCCCATGAGTGTGACTACTTTGGTTCCTTTTAGCAACCCTTTTAGTTGGAACCCTTTGCTGAGTTCAAACTCCTTGGCCACCATATCGGGGGGTAGTATCACCAACACACAGATAACAGGGAACATTTCACTACCCCTACAATCTTTAGGAAAAACTCGATAACCTATTGTTAACACTATTTCCTTAAGTGGTTTAAATATCTGTGTAGGTTCTATGCTGTTTCTGAACTATGCAAGTAGTAGCATGCCTCTGAGAAGCTCTATTGCATCCATATGGACTAACTCACCCCAACCTCCATCTGGAATGGGAGGGCACTTTTACACTGGGGGCAACCAACCGTTCGCCCCACAATACAATATGCCTTATGGACAATAACCATATATCTCTACCCCTCCACCTATAGGAATTTTTTATCAAAGTCCTACTTATCCTATTGGTAACATGTTAATGGGCGGATCTTATGGTCCACACAGTCAACCAATACTTCCTTGGTTAGATTCGGGAGCAAACCCACAATTGCCATTTTTGGAAGCTCTAGACATTCTCGACATCCATAAACTCACTAATGACCCCATTAATCACAACCCACTCTGGCCTCCAGTACCGCACAAGATTCCTTCTAACATCCCAAAGTTCGATGGAAAACAAGGGGAAGACCCAGCCACACACATCGCCACCTTTCATTTATGGTCTATATCTAATTCCATGGTGGATGCTAGTGTCTAGCTTCGACTATTTCACCAAACCCTTACAGGAAATGCCTCCAAGTGGTATATTGAATTGCCACGCGCCGCCATAAACATTTTTGGTGCTTTAGCGATGGATTTTCTAAAGAATTTCCAATTACCAATCATATTTGAAACCAGAATGGAACTGTTAACCTCGCTGCCCCAAGACACTGCCACCCACATCTCTGATCACATGCATGAATGGAGACGTAGGAGGAGGCTAGTCAAAGCGCCAATCCTGAATCATCTCTTAGCTAATTGGTTTTGTAAGTCTCTCTTACCCCACATCTCTAAAGACATTGGCTTTTCCGGTGCGGTTACAGAAGATCAATGCATTTTTCGTGCCCAACATTTGGATTTAATCTATTCACAATCTGGCACGCTATATGATTTACTCCCCAATGCCCCTTGTAACCCAAATCCTCCAGCTACTCAGAAAATGGGAGCTCACACCAACGGTCTCGTTGGCACAATCTCTGGGGTAGCCACAAAACAGTCTCGGGGGAAAACCTCCCAGCCATCCTCGGCTGCCACCGCCCCTAACCAAATGAATACTCTTCCTACCACTGAGGTAAATTCTATGCAAACTTCACAAAAAACCTAGTGGAAAGAATAAGAACAAGAAAAATGCATCTTCTTCGGAAGAGAAGTCGGACAATCAGAATAATCCTAATCAGAAAAACGCTGCCAAAAATGACAAAGGGAAGGATAAACCCATGAAATTTCCTTGCAAAATCTGTGCGGAGGACCACTTGACATACAAATGTCCTTGGCTGCAGGAATGCACCGATTTTATCGCGAGCAAGGATTCTTGGCAAACACCTACCGTTCTTCATAATCCTTTCCGTAACCAACAGCAGCAACATCAAGACCTGGTTGAAAACCCACCACAACCCCAGCAACGGGGCAATGGTGGTTTACATCCTTCAGGTGAAGGACCATCCGCCATTTATGGCATTGAGAGTGTTGAACTTCAAACACGAGCCAAGCTTTATAGAAATCCTACTATAGATGCTCAAGAACCTAGTACTAGTTCAAATCCACCGCCGACCAATGATTTACATATCGAACAGCCTATTTCTGACCCCGTAATTCATCCCCCCAAAGGGATAATTTGATGCATGACTCATAACACCTCTACACATGCAGCCCAAAACTACAACATTTTAGAAGATTTGGCGCAAGCACCGTCAGCTATGTCTGCTCTCGAAGTATTTCAAACTTGTAAAGCACAAAGGAAAGCCTTGCTTTCGGCCATTGGTGGAATAGACCCCCAGGATTCCATGCTAGCTATCTTTGATATGGAAAAATCTCAGACTCGCCTCTCGCACCAACTTGCATTCCAAGTTCAGGTTGTGTCAAAAGGCAGACCAATCCATCGCACTGTCATTGACGAAGGTGCTTCGATCTGCGTTATGTCACAAGCTTGATGGCTCGCTTTAGGTTCTCCTACCTTAACATCGTCATTGAATTCCCTCAAAGCTTTTGATGGCCACACGTTCCTCCCAAAAGGATACCTTGCTAGCTTTCCCATCACTCTGAGTGGGAAAATGGTAACTGTGGACGTTGAAGTCGTAGATCGCCATCTTGACTATAATCTATTGCTCGGTCACAGTTGGTCTTATGCCATGACCACCATTTTTTCTTTGATCTTCTGACTCGTCCTATTTCCATTGGATGGGAAAATAATCACAGTGGATCAGTTATCTTTCTGCACCCCTGATTATTCCACGTTACCAAGTAGCATTGTACCCCTAATAGGAGGCTTTCCTGACTCTTACGTCAGTATTGGTACCGGTCTTTTGAAGGCATCTTCCCTACTGGGTTTTTTTCCTCTCCCACCGCCAGAGATCCCAAATACAGTTGCAATGATATCCACCACTTTCGATGGCTCTATCGACCCATGGATAATCCCAGCACCTTCATACATTGCTTCCTACGGAGATCAGTTGCCGCTCTCACCAACCGAGTTGGCCTACCAAGATATCCAAATTACATCTGAACCCTCCACTGCTATGGTTTTGACCAAAGGTACAAACCTCCCACCCATCACAATTCTCTCTAAGGATCTCCTCAATGAAGTCTTGCCTACAGAAGAAGATATTCAAGAGATCATGTCTCTAGAAGAACGACCTTGGGGAGAGTTTCACCATTGTGCTTCGATGATCGACTCGAACGTGATAAAAACTGAAATCCCATCCTTTGACCCACCTGATATGGTTCCCTCTGCTTACATGAATGTTCAAACTATTGATTTAGAAGGGAACATGGGTAATATTTCTAAGACAATGCTCATTGATATCTTGGTCAAAATGGGTATCGTGGAAAATATTCATATTGGAGCTGATTGCAATCCTGAGGAAATTTCATGCTTCACATCCCTTTTCAAGGAATTTCGCAATGTGTTTTCTTGGTCTTATGACGAAATTCCCGACATAGATCCATCTATATTCAAGCACGAAATCAAGATTTATGACAATGCAAAACCAATTTGGCAGCGACTCAGACCCGAGCACCCATGCAAAGCAACCACCATCAAAATTGAGGTAGAAAAAATTTTAAACACAGGTTTCATCTATCCCATTCCTTTGACGGAATGGGTTTCCAATCCAGTTCTCGTTGATAAAAAAAAGGGCACCATTCGAGTTTGTGTTGACTATCATGATCTGAATGCCACTTGTCCCAAAGACAATTATCCTACATCATTCATAGATTAGATTCTCGACGATTGTGCCAGATGAAAATATTTTTCCTTCATGGATGGATTCTTGGGCTATAACCAGATTGCAATTAAAAAAGAAGACCAGCATAAAACTGCCTTCATCTGTCCTTGGGGCACATTTGCATATTGTAAACTCCCATTCGGTTTGAAGAATGCTAGAGCAACTTTTGAGTAGGCTATGGACTACGCTTTTCATGACATTCGACATATTGTATAGGATTACTTGGATGACCTTCCGACCCATTCCAAGAAATGACCTGATCACCTCACTCATATGAAAGAAATTTTTGCTAGGTGTAGATTCTACAATATACGTCTGAATCCTCATAAGTGTGTATTTATGGTCGAGTTCAGACGTCTGCTAGGTTTCATTGTCTCCAAGCATGGGATTAGGGTTGATCCCGAAAAGGTTAAGGCAATTTTTGAATTGACGGCACCACAATCCATCCTTCAACTCCAACGTTTGCAAGGGAAGGCAAACGTTTTGCATCGATTCATCGTTAACTATGCCGAGATGACGAAAGGATTTATGTGATTATTGAAGAAAGGAACATGATACTTGTAGGATGACCAAGATCAACGATCATTTGATGCTTTAAAACATGCACTTGTTTCAGCCCCCCTCCTTAGTGCCCCCGACTACTCACGTGACTTTCTCCTATACTTGGAAGCCTCACCATCCTCACTTGGAATGGTTCTGGTTCAAGTTCATAGTGATTACAGTGAACATATGATATACTATTTTTCAAAAGGTCTAATCGGACCTGAACTCTGTTATTCACATGTGGAGAAACTTTGTCTAGCAGTAGTTTTTGCCGTCACCCGACTCCGACACTATATATTGCTGCGACAGACTACGATTATTGCTTTGGAGAACCCCATGCGACACATCCTGTCTCGAAAAATTATTGGAGGAAAATATTCCAAATGGATCATAATTCTCCAACAATTTTATTTGGTCTTCACAGCTGCCAAAGCCAAGAAATCCCTCGTCTTCGCCGAATTATTATCGAACCTTCCCAGAATTGACCCCGGAGAAGTAGCTCGTGATCCATTTCCTGATGAATCTATATAATTGGTCGATTATTCAGACCCATGGTATGGAGACATTTTGGTCTACCTACAAACCTAACACTTTTGCCCAACTCTCACATCCGATGATTGTTGTCGTATCCGCCACTAGGCAAAAAACTACCTCGTGCTAAACGATACATTATATTGCAGTGGTATCAATACTATTCTCTGGAATTGTCTCACTTTTAATGAAGCAGAACGTGTTTTGAATGACTGCCACGTAGGGGCATGCGGTGATCATATTTTAGGCATAGCTACTGCCCAAAAAATCTTGTGTGCAAGTTACTATTGGTCCACTTTGTTTAAAGACTGCATTACAGAGGTCCAGAAGTGCCATCCATGTCAAGTTTGCACAAAGCAAATACGTGCTCATCCTGCCCCCCTTCATCCTGTTATCTCCATTGGTCCTTTCGCTAAATGGGGAATTGACTTCGTCGCCTAAAATCCCACTTCGGAAAATGGACACAACTACATCATGGTTGCGGTCGACTATTTTACGAAATGGGTGGAAGCCATTCCGAATTTTAAGGCCGATGGTGAAACTGCTGCTCTCTTCATGTTCAATCAGGTAATTTTTTGGTTTGGCATACCCTTATCTATTGTCACAGATCAGGGATTCCACTTTCAGAATCATATGATGACCAAATTAACATCCATGTTAGGTTTTTGTCAAGATCAATCTTCGTCTTATTATCCTCAAGCCAATGGTCAAGTCGAGGCCGTAAATGGCATCCTCAAAACCATGATTCGTCGATTGGTTGGAAATCATAAAACCACATGGAATCAAAAGTTGTATTCCACATTATGGGCATGTCGAACATCTGTCAAAACTACCACAGGCTTCATTCCATTTCAACTTGCATTCGGCCTAGAGGCAGTACTTCCAATCGAGTGCAAAATTCCATCACTCAAACTTGTCGTTGAACTCCTGCCTAGCACCACCACCACAGAAGAGAGATTTCTCGCTCAATCATTTGGACGAAACTCGTCGAGATGCTACACTAGCACTCGAATCTCACCAGCACTGAGTCAAAGCTCAATACGAAAAATCTGTCAAACCTCGTTCTTTCCAAGAGGGCGATCTTGTTCTACTCTATGATCAGAAACATGACCTCTTGGGGGCAGGAACACTCCAACCATTATGGCTTGGTCCTTACATCGTCACTACAGTCCTCTCCAAGGGGGCTTACGAACTTCAGGACTGTAATGGAATTCCACTCGCGGAGCCCCACAACGAGCTCTATATAAAGAAGTATTTTGCCTAGTTTCGCACTAGGTGTATGCTTTGTAATTTTATGTATATAAGTCTTGCCTATTGTTTTGATGTCTCTGGATATTTTTTTGTTTTTGAGGTGTTATTTCTCATGTACAATATTTTTCTTTCACACAGATGCTATCATCCTCCTTATCATATGTCGGATATGCGGAAGGTGCTAGTCGTCACACTAGACACATTGCTTCAGCTGCTTGGGTTCTCTACACTCCTAAGTCGGACCTTCTGGGTTCTGGGGGAATCTTCCTAAGTAGCACCACCAATAATGTTTCCAAGTACATGTCAGTGATCCAACTCCTCACGGAGGTGGCGTCTCGTGAAATCTCCAATTTAGTGGTCAGGTTAGATTCCCAACTCGTCATTATGCAGTTAAACAATCAATACCGTGTCCGTCATCTAGTCTTGTTATGTTACTTTCTAAGGGCGCGATTTTTAGAACATCAATTTCAAACAATCACATTTGAGCACGTTCCTAAAGAATTTAATGCATTAGCTGATTCTTTGGCAAACTACGTGTTAGATTGGAATTTGTCACATTTTCTATAAAATATTTACTCATGAGTATATATATTTTTATCCCATTGAAAATACATAAAAAATAAAAAAAAACAAAATCACCAAAAAGTATGTATATATATATATATATGTCGTGTCCAGTACAATAGTTACATCAAAAAATATTCCAAAACTTGGGTGTTTTACAAACATTTGGCTATAATAAGCCACGCTCTAACACTTATACATCTGTTCTGCCAGCTAGGCCTGATGATCATGATAACATACAACTTCTCTAGCTATCCTCCTCAGAGGCACCAAGTATCTCTCTGGCACACCTATGGTATGCCGCTGCAAACGAACTAGAACCTCCCGCATAGGAAGGGGTGGTATACCCATACTTAAACCCTCCAAGTTTCTGGAGAGTTCATGTAAAATATAGACATCATCATCCTCGGCGGCTTCCACATCCTCAGCTGGTGCGCCAGCCCCGGGTAGCTACAGTCCTCGTCGTGCATAGCAAGGGGCCCCAACTGGGTGGACAGGTGCCACATCTGTGTCAAGAAAACAAATATTCATGTCAAAACATAATTTTCACCCTAATTCAACAAAAAAATTACATAAAAATTCAAAAGACAAAAACAAATTACTTCCTAGAGTACACTGATCATTTCCTTCTTACCATCGAGTCCCCACTGGGTGCCAGGGGGAAACGCTAACTCCGGATTACCTGTGAATTTCACCCCTGCATAGGGATAATCCTCGATCATAATAATCTAGGAGTTTAGCCAATCAAAAAATCCATCATCAAAACAATGGCATACGGGACCCTCTCTAGTTCGTGGAAGTAACGCTACCCATCGAGCCCGCCTCGGCTCGCGTGGGCCCAGTGGCACTGTAATGATCCTAGGCCTCATCAATGGTACCCACTCTAGTAGGAAAGAAAATATCAAGGTACCATACCCAAACTCTCTCTGGGTACGGGTCTTGCATGTTGTGAGCTCTGCTTGGACCCGACGGACAACTCCATCACACCAGTCAAACAACTGAGGCTGCATACAATCCAAGGCTAGTAGCATCTGGGCCTTGGTGGCCACATTCTGACTCTTGGCACCTTCCAAGCGAACAATCATCCATAATATAGACCTTAGTGGTCTCAAAGCCACCCATTAAATAGGTACCCAGTTGCTCACAGCCTCTGTGTTGTGTATGCAATGAGCAAGAAAGAGATCAACAGTGGAACGTGGATCCACTCTGGACCCCGTCAAGTTGGGCCTCAGTCCACGACATGACAGGCCAGTCAAAAAGTATACATCATCTTTCTCAATTGATAGCTCATTGCCCCCAATTCGAAAGACATGGTTCCATTTGTCCCATTGCTGAATCAACCATCTGAGGAGGTCCTCTTGACCCCTCATCAGTTCTAAACGTGCTTATTTTAGCAAACCGCATCTACGAAGAGCCATCAAGCTTGTAAAATTAGTAATCATTTCCCTTTCTTCCCGTTCATGTTCTCTCTCTCGCCAGATACTCATGATTAACAACTGAATACATGCAAATACATCATTTTCAACCGATTAGAAATTGTCTGGGCCACTTCAAAATGATTAGAAATGAGTTCCTAAAAAGTGCGTTGTGCCTAACGCTGGCTATAGTACAAAACAGAGTGTGCTAACACGACCTTCCCTCATGGGAAGTGCGCTTAACTTGGCTCCAAAATTGATGGCCCACATTAGCCACTAATATTTTTTAGGGCCTGTCAAATTTCCCATTATGAACAATCAAAACTTCACAAAAATACAATTAAATGATAGCAGGAGATTCTAGCTCTTACCTGGATCTCGCGGGAAGGAAAACCGTTTCTCGGATTGACCGTAATCGTTAGCTAAAGTTTTCACCCTTTTTCACCCCAGAGCTCCTTCACAGCACTCAAAACAGTGAAAATGAAAGTTTTTTGACCTTCTTATAGCCACTTCTGGGGCATGAATCTCTTAGTTGGTCAACAAAAGTCATGAATTCTTGCTGCATATGTGTCGCAACTATTGAGATTTGTTATTGATGTTCTGATGAGTGATCAAGATTCATATGCAGACATACACATGTTTTGACCCTTTTTATCGAGCATTCTTTTTACGGTATTTTTCTCCCTCATTAATCCGAAAAACCTCGAGTTCCCTTCTTCAGACTCGTTAAACTTATACGAACTTGATTTCGAGCGTTCTTTTTATGGTCGTTTTCTTGCTCGTTAATCCGAAAAACCTGGAGTTCTCTTCTTCAGACTCGTTAAAACTTATATGAAGAAGCACTGAGCTTTCTTTTTAGGGACCTTTTTCTAGATCATAAAACTGAAAAACCTCGAGTTGACTTTGTCGGGCTCGCTAAACTACCACAACAGAGAGTAAGGAGCCATTCTTTTCCTCTTTTTCAAAGCTCTTTAAACCGAAAAAGTAACCGAGTTTTATCTGCGTGACTCGTTAAAATTTCACAGAGAGCACCGATTTTTTCTTCGTTGGAATCGTTAAAATTTCACAAAGAGTACTGAGTTTACTCTGTCTCCTCGTACTCATAGAAAAATGAGGTAGATGTCCATCGACACAGATTTCTCACTTTTTCAGCTTCGATGGACTAACTCACGGAAAATGAACTGTTTCGGGCTTACTATTCTCCATTTTTCATGCCTAGTTATCAAGACATGACAAAGGTACCCCAATGGAGTTGTCTTTTATGAAAATTTTCAGAATCTCTAAACATCCAAAATTCACCGATTTTACTCATCTGGACTCGTTAAACCTAATCAGACAGGGCACAGAGTTGTCTTTTATGATATTTTTCAGACTCTCTAAATATGAAAAATTCACCGAGTTTACTCGTCTGCACTCGTTAAACTTAATCAAACAGGGAAAAATTTGGACAAAATAGATACTACCTCTGTTACATTTCAGAAAAGTCCATTTGGCAGCAAAAATCTTGAACATGACACTTCCTAGAAAACTCTTTCGCAGTATGTCGAACCCTACCATCTATGAGTATTAGCCTTCATCTCCCAGTGTCCTAACACTGGTAAAATCCTAACACACTCTTTGGTGTTCATTAAGCCTCAGCTGCCTAGTACCCTGTTACAATGCCTTCCATTGTTCAAGAATATATCGCTATCTGCTGCTCCTCTTATCAACCAAACCGCTCATTATGCCAGAATTTATTTTTCATCAGACATCCCCATTTACTCTTCATTATCTCCATCACAAACAAAATCATTTGGTTTCTATTTCATTTTGATTGATGTAGGATGCCTCAGTGTATACCTTTCAACAGATATCTTCCTATCGACTTCAACATCTTATTTAGGAAGTTGATCCAGAAACCCATCAGTACCCGGATACTTGTAGACATCAGTGGAAGGTAGTCTTGTGTTTGATTAGGAGTCTTCATCATTGGCTCTTGATCGAAATATTCTACGAGTGTTCAACTTCAACTCTTTTTTCACACTCGCTAGATTGCACTGTGCATCTTAGGGACCATCATCATTATCGGTGGCCACCTTCGCATCTGTTAATAGTTCTCATTATTAACTGGTAATCAGATGATTTCTCACATGTTCGATGACAACTCCTTCATTCACATGTTGAAAAATATGCAGTTTAAGTGAATTGGAGGTGAAGACCTTTGGGCAAAGGTTACATCATTAAAGTTGTGTTCCCTTCCCCAAGTTGCGATATTGTTTATGGAGATAGCTTCTTCAGCCTGATCCTGTTATGAAAGACACTTCCACATTTTGCTCATCGGTGGAAAGATTCTTCATATCTCTATTCTAGAGAAATCATGTTGGTTAAGCTACTAAGCATGGGAATGCCCGACTCAAGGCAGATACTATATTTTCTGACATATGTTGTTGTTTTAGGTTTTCCTCAGTCTTTCAATCTCTTTATCTCTACTGCACACATTATAAAGTATTTCAGCCATCTTCTTCGTCTCTGACCTCACACTTTAGGGGGCATCTATTACAGGTCAAAATACCTCCTCATCCGCTCAGAGCAGAAGATAAATATGGAAGGAATACAAAGACCTAAACTAAACCTACTTTTTCCAAGGTAACGCCCCACTATAACAGCACAAGAGTGTTATAACGCACTTGATCAATGAATAGCCCACGTTAGTGGCTAGGGAAATGCTCTGTTTACACTAGAGAGTAGCGTTACCTATGTTTTGAGTTTGGAATTTGAAAAACCTGTGGAGAATGATTTGAATTTCCAGATTTTTCTCACAAGAGAGTGAGTACAAAAAGGAAACTGCAAAGCACTAATCTCTTATTGGGCCTTCTCAAAAACAACTGAACTCTCAAGGAAGGAAAAAGCATGGAAGTTGAGGAAACATATTTTCTTTGCTATTTATAACTGGTGGAAAGAAAGAGGCAATGATTACTCTCTCCATCTCCTATAAAATGGAGATGAAGGCTCTTGGTTCAAGGTCGAAGGATTGTCAAAGTTTTTGAATACTTGTGAAGTAGAGATCATTGTTGTAGTGTGAAGTTAAAAGGTCAAAGAGGTTCATTAAGAACTTGTTGATCAAGACATCACCACTTTGAGAGATAGAGAGATTGTAAGGCTGAGGAGGGCTTGGTACGACCGACAGTTGTAATCCTCCTTTTTATAAATCAATAGAATTGTATCTGTTTTGTCCATTATATGTGTTGATATTGTCATTGTTATTCAATCACTTATATAGCATGAGATGAATGGCTTAGATGTGCATATTTTAAATGTTTATTATATATTGACTTAATTGATAGGAAATGTATGTTATGGTGGAGATTACATAGGTGCTTTGACTGATTGCAGGGTCAAGATTTGGAGCTGGTGAAGAAGGATCCCTGCTTCACTGTTCAGTGCTCTCCAAAAGATTTCAAGATCATTAAAGAGGTAATCTTCCATCTTATTCCATCAAGTTGTCTTAAGTTAATATGAGTATGTATGTGTCATGTTTGTGAACTATACAGCTAATCATACTGTCTGCCTCGGGCACCGGAAAGCCCTAAGAGGGATATTCAATAACCAACAGCCTTCATTTTACCCTATAGAAATCATCCCTGAACATTGCTATATCAAGTCGCATTTTGTCTCTGAAATTAGTAACTCTCATTTCACAATAAAGTGGCTTCCTTTCGACATCAGCTCATCATCTAGGAATTTTACTAAGAAACATCATCTTCGAGTACCATGAAGCTTGTTACAGCATCGACAAGATCCTCACTTCCAAATCTTTGACTGAAAGATTTTTTTTGGCGCTCAACATCAAATCATATATTCACGCCTTACGAAATGTACTGCAATACCTTGAGATCCATTGACATCAATGGTGGTTCTCTCATGTTTGTTAACAACTCGCATCATTGGCTAGTAATAAAATGATGTCTTACCATGTTTGACTACAAATCATATATTCACATGGCTAGACTTGTACCCAAATTATCGAGTGAACGAGATAAGAAGACCTCAGATCTAGTTTCATCCATCCGAGATACGATTTCAGGATTGTTGTGCACATCATCTCTATGGTGACCTTACATACAGATCATCATCCGAACATGGGCCTATATCTGTATGCATGTTTGTATTGCGCAACATTCCACTGTAGATGAATTTTTGCACTATGTACATGTTATTAGATAGTTTATGTGTTGAGAATGGGAATTCCTCCCTCAAAAATTTGTGATCAAGAAGAAATATCATGATGTAATGTATTGTAATATTGATGCAGGTTTCCACTCTGCTTCAGTTATAGCTCATCACATTGTAAAGCATCTCATTCAAAAATATTGTTACTATTATTTTGACTTCATGCTTTAGGGGGCAGCTGTTATACGTCAATTTTGGCATCACCCCCCATGACTAGGTCAAACTAGACATCATCCCCAGGACCAATGAAATAGGGTCTATCATCCCCTTACATTTCAGTTTCTAAATTCCCTAAGAGAAGAACAAATCATTCATGGCTTATATTGTGAGATTTCCAAGGTTTGAAGTATATGTTATATCACCTATTGACTCACCAATGGAGCCTCTAAAGGGACTAACTATGTTGCATATGCAAGATCCTCCATTAATGGGTGCACTGGAATGCACTTCCCGACATTCAAGAGTGCATTGGATACCTGGGAGCGATTTCTCATTGTTCTGGGAATCTCCACATGGCCAATGCCTTCTAGAAGAGTCCATATGTGTCAAACTTCAAATCTAAGTGTCCATCTAACACTTTTGAACTTGGAAACATGTATTTCCTATTGTTAGAAATTCATTCATTGAGAAACTACCATCAGTTTCCCTATAAATTGAGCACAGATCCTAGTGCTAGGGAAGGAATAATTTTGGTAAAGAAATGTTGTTGGATTATCATTTGAGAGTGTGAAAGTACTGATATGATGCTGGTGTGATGTTGGATGTGATGAGGCTGGGATGACATTGGAGCTGGTGACACCAAATCGATCATTAGTTGTAACCTCCCCCTTATACTCTTTAATAAAGATTGATGTTCATTTTCACATATATGTATCTGTTTATGTTTCTATTTCTCATGCAATGAATTCTTGAATGATACATATGTTTCAAATATAATCGATTTGAGTGATTAAGATAAGTAGGCATTTGTATATTGCAATCTGTTTGTTGTTCTTTGTTTATAATTGCAGGAAATAATCTAGTGATCTGAGTTGGATTGAAGGCGATAAAAAAAGTGAGAGAAGGATAAGAAAAAGTGCTTGGATCAGGAGTAGGCTCTTCTATCATTTTGTGTGTATATTTATTTTAGAGAAAGTGATAGAAAAATCTTTCATCTGTTGTTCTAAGTTCCTAGCACCACACTTAGGGAATTTGATTTATCCATAGATCATAATTCTACATAACAAAGACCATGAAAAAATACAATGCTATTTCCCTCACTGAGAAACCTCTACACTCTACTGACTATCTCACTCTGATCTAGGAAAATTAGTCAAATAATTAACTAATTCTCAACCTCTATTTGACCAGCCTTGCCTACGCATTCCTAGAGGAATTATGTCCCTATTAATAAAGAAATTACCAAGAATTGATTGTGCAATTCCTTCAAGTCATCCTGATTACCTAATGCATGACCTGTACAATTATATAATTATACAAGTGATAGTTATATTCCATTTAGCATTTCTTAGAACTAATATGCAACAACCATTTATAGAGAATTATCAGTTAAATAATTGATCACTACTTGTGAATTCAATTAGGATGAATTCATTGGACCTATCACTATCTCATCTCTCACTTAGAACCAGTTAAACTAATTTTAAATCAAATAGTTGAGTAAACTAATTACAACTCACAAATTTGTAACAAGATCACCTAAAATCATGGGAGAACTCTACATGCCTCCTCTCCGACCCTCAACTCGAATTTCCTAAGCTAACTAAGTCTTCTTGACTCAGTTAACTAATACAAGTTGTCATGATATGAAATTACAATTTCTTTTCCAATTTAATTAAGGGTAAATTAAATCAGAAGCCCCCCTTTGTGTGCCATTTCTTGGTGCCATTTCAACACTCCCTCTTAACAAGAAAGGGATTATCTGCTACCCCGATACTATCTCTTTGAAACTTGAATTTTCTTCTTTCTAGTGCCTTCATCAATATTTTTTCATCCTGCTCCTTCATGGGAATGTACTCTAATGACATAATCTGCCTCTACACATAATATCCCAGATGGTGATACCATATATCAAAATGCTTGGACCTGTAGTGAAAAATGGATTAACCGAGAGTTTGATGAAACTTTGTTTATCACAATGTATCACCGTCAGATCCATCTATCGACCAAACAAACCAACAAGTATCTTCCTCATCTAGATCGCATCACATGCTATCTTAATGGCCACCATATCTATTGAACTAAGTGGCACTAGGTGTATGCTTTGTAATTTTATGTATATAAGTCTTGCCTATTGTTTTGATGTCTCTGGATATTTTTTGGTTTTTGAGGTTTTCTTTCTCATGTACAATATTTTTCTTTCACACAAATGCCATCATCCTCCTTATCATACGTCGAATATGCGGATGGTGCTAGTCATCACACTAGACACATTGCTTCAGCTGCTTGGGTTCTCTACACTCCTGAGTCGAGCCTTCTGGGTTCTGGGGGAATCTTCCTTAGTAGCACCACCAATAATGTTTCCGAGAACATGTCAGTGATCCAACTCCTCACGGAGGCGGCGTCTCGTGAAATCTCCAATTTAGTGGTCAGGTTAGATTCCCAACTCGTCATTATGTAGTTAAACAATCAACACTGTGTCCGTCATCCAGTCTTGTTACGTTACTTTCTAAGGGCGCAATTTTTAGAACATCAATTTCAAACAATCACATTTGAGCACGTTCCTAAAGAATTTAATGCATTAGCCGATTCTTTGGCAAACTATGTGTTAGATTGGAATTTGTCACATTTTCTATAAAATATTTACTCATGAGTATATATATTTTTATCCCATTGAAAATACATAAAAAATCAAAAAACACAAAATCACCAAAAAGTATGTATATATATATATATATGTCGTGTCCAGTACAATAGTTAGATCAAAAAATCTTCCAAAACTTGGGTGTTTTAAAAAAAATTGGCTATAATAAGCCACACTCTAACACTTATACATCTGTTCTACCAGCTAGGCCTGATGATCATGATAGCATACAACTTCTCTAGCTATCCTCCTCAGAGGCACCAAGTATCTCTCTGGCACACCTACGGTATGCCGCTGCAAACGAACTAGAACCTCCCACATAGGAAGGGGTGGTATACCCATACTTAAACCCTCCAAGTTTCTGGAGAGTTCATGTAAAATCTAGACACCATCATCCTCGGCGGCTTCCGCATCCTCAGCTGGTGCGCCAGCCCCGGGTAGCTACAGTCCTCGTCGTGCATAGAAAGGGGCCCCAACTGGGTGGGCAGGTTCCACATCTGTGTCAAGCAAACAAATATTCATGTCAAAACATAATTTTCACCCTAATTCAACAAAAAAATTACATAAAAATTCAAAAGACAAAAACAAATTACTTCCTAGAGTACACTAATCATTTCCTTCTTACCATCGAGTCCCCACTGGGTGCCAGGGGGAAACGCTAACTCCGTATTACCTGTGAATTTCACCCCTGCATAGGGATAATCCTCGATCATAATAATCTAGGAGTTTAGCCAATCAAAAAATCCATCATCAAAACAATGGCAGACGGGACCCTCTCTAGTTCGTGGAAGCAACGCTACCCATCGAGTCTGCCTCGGCTCGCGTGGGCCCAGTGGCACTGTAATGATCCTAGGCCTCATCAATGGTACCCACTCTAGTAGGAAAGAAAATATCAAGGTACCATACCCAAACTCTCTTTGGGTACGGGTCTTGCATGTTGTGAGCTCTGCTTGGACCCGACGGACAACTCCATCACACCAGTCAAACACCTGACGCTGCATACAATCCAAGGCTAGCAGCATCTGGGCCTTGGTGGCCACATGTTGACTCTTGGCACCTGCCAAGCAAACAATCATCCATAATATAGACCTTAGTGGTCTCAAAGCCACCCATGAAATAGGTACCCGGTTGCTCACAGCCTTTGTGTTGTGTATGCAATGAGCAAGAAAGAGATCAACAGTGGAACGCAGATCCACTCTGGACCCCGTCAAGTTGGGCCTCAGTCCACGACATGACAGGCCAGACAAAAAGTATACATCATCTTTCTCAATTGAGAGCTCATTGCCCCCAATTCGAAAGACATGGTGCCATTTGTCCCATTGCTGAATCAACCATCTGAGGAGGTCCTCTTGACCCCTCATCAATTCTAAATGTGCTTATTTTAGCAAACCGCATCTACGGAGAGCCATCAAGCTTGTAGAATTAGTAATCATTTCCCTTTCTTTCCGTCCATGTTCTCTCTCTCGCCAGATACTCATGATTAATAGCTGAATACCTGCAAATACATCATTTTCAACTGATTAGAAATTGTCTGGGCCACTTCAAAATGATTAGAAATGAGTTCCTAAAAAGTGCGTTGCACGTAACGCTGGCTATAGTACAAAACAGAGTGTGCTAACGCGACCTTCCCTCATGGGAAGTGCGCTTAACGTGGCTCTAAAATTGATGGCCCACATTAGCCGCTAATATTTTTTAGGGCCTATCAAATTTCCCATTATGAACAAGCAAAACTTCACAAAAATACAATTAAATGATAGCAGGAGATTCTAGCTCTTACCTGGATCTCGCGGGAAGGAAAACCGCTGCCCGGATTGACCGTAATCGTTAGCTGAAGTTTTCACCCTTTTTCACCCCAGAGCTCCTTCACAGCACTCCAAACAGTGAAAATGAAAGTTTTTTGACCTTCTTATAGCCACTTCTGGGGCATGAATCTCTTAGTTGGTCAACAAAAGTCATGAATTCTTGCTGCATATGTGTCGCAACTATTGAGATTTGTTACTGATGTTCTGATGAGTGATCAAGATTCATATGCAGACATACACATGTTTTGACCCTTTTTATCGAGCATTCTTTTTACGGTATTTTTCTCCCTCATTAATCCGAAAAACCTCGAGTTCCCTTCTTCAGACTCGTTAAACTTATACGAAGTCGATTTCGAGCGTTCTTTTTATGGTCGTTTTGTTGCTCGTTAATCTGAAAAACCTGGAGTTCTCTTCTTCAGACTCGTTAAAATTGATATGAAGAAGCACTGAGCTTTCTTTTTAGGGACCTTTTTCTAGATCATAAAACTGAAAAACCTTGAGTTGACTTTGTCGGGCTCGCTAAACTACCACAACAGAGAGTAAGGAGCCATTCTTTTCCTCTTTTTCAAAGCTCTTTAAACCGAAAAAGTAACCGAGTTTTCTCCGCGTGACTCGTTAAAATTTCACAGAGAGCACTGATTTTTTCTTCGTTGGACTCGTTAAAATTTCACAAAGAGTACTGAGTTTACTCTGTCTCCTTGTACTCATAGAAAAATGAGGTAGATGTCCATCGAACATAGATTTCTCACTTTTTCGGCTTCGATGGACTAACTCACGGAAAATGAACTGTTTCGGGCTTACTATTCTCCATTTGTCATGCCTAGTTATCAAGACATGACAAAGGTACCCCAATGGAGTTGTCTTTTACGAAAATTTTCAGACTCTCTAAACATCAGAAATTCACCGATTTTAATCGTCTGGACTAGTTAAACCTAATCAGACGGGGCACAGAGTTGTCTTTTATGATATTTTTCAGACTCTCTAAATATGAAAAATTCACTGAGTTTACTCGTCTGGACTCGTTAAACTTAATCAAATGGGGAAAAATTTGGACAAAATAGATACTACCTCTGTTACATTTCAGAAAAGTCGACTTGGCAGCAAAAATCTTGAACATGACATTTCCTAGAAAACTCTTTCGCAGTATGTCGAACTCTACCATCTATGAGTATTAGCCTTCATCTCCCAGTGTCCTAACACTGGTAAAATCCTAACACACTCTTTGGTGTTCATTAAGCCTCAGCTGCCTAGTACCCTGTTATAGTGCCTTCCATTGTTCAAGAAGATCTCGCTATCTACTGCTCCTCTTATCAACCAAACCGCTCATTATGCCAGAATTTATTTTTCGTCAGACATCCCCATTTACTCTTCATTATCTCCATCACAAACAAAATCATTTGGTTTCTATTTCGTGTTGATTGATGTAGGACGCCTCAGTGCCTACCTTTCAACATATATCTTTCTATCGACTTCAACATCTTATTTAGGAAGTTGATCCAGAAACCCATCAGTACCCGGATACTTGTAGACATCAGTGGCAGGTAGTCTTGTGTTTGATTAGGAGTCTTCATAATTGGCTCCTGATCGAAATATTCTACGAGTGTTCAACTTCAACTCTTTTTTCACACTCACTAGATTTCACTGTGCATCTTAGGGACCATCATCATTATCGGTGGCCACCTTCACATCTGTTAACAGTTCTCATTATTGACTGGTAATCAGATGATTTCTCACATGTTCGATGACAACTCCTTCATTCACATGTTGAGAAATATGCAGTTTAAGTGAATTGGAGGTGAAGACCTTTGGGCAAAGGTTACATCATTAAAGTTGTGTTCCCTTCCCCAAGTTGCGATATTGTTTATGGAGATAGCTTCTTCAGCCTGATCCTGTTATGAAAGACACTTCCACATTGTGCTCATCGGTGGAAAGATTCTTCATATCTCTATTCTAGAGAAATCATGTTGGTTAAGCTACTGAGCATGGGAATGCCTGACTCAAGGCAGATACTATATTTTCTGACATATGTTGTTGTTTTAGGTTTTCCTCAGTCTTTCAATCTCTTTATCTCTACTGCACACACTATAAAGTATTTCAGCCATCTTCTTCGTCTCTGACCTCACACTTTAGGGGGCATCTATTACAGGTCAAAATACCTCCTCATCCGCTCAGAGCAGAAGATAAATATGGAAGGAATACAAAGACCTAAACTAAACCTACTTTTCCCAAGGTAACGCCCCACTATAACAGCACAAGAGTGTTATAACGCACTTGATCAATGAATATCCCACGTTAGTGGATAGGTCAACGCTCTGTTTACACTAGAGAGTAGCGTTACCTGTGTTTTGAGTTTGGAATGGGAAAAACATGTGGAGAATGATTTGAATTTCCAGATTTTTCTCACAAGAGAGTCAGTACAAAAAGGAAACTGCAAAGCACTAATCTCTTATTGGGCCTTCTCAAAAACAACTGAACTCTCAAGGAAGGAAAAAGCATGGAAGTTGAGGAAACATATATTTTTTTCTATTTATAACTGGTGGAAAGAAAGAGGCAATGATTACTCTCTCCATCTCCTATAAAATGGAGATGAAGGCTCTTGGTTCAAGGTCGAAGGATTGTCAAAGTTTTTGAATACTTGTGAAGTAGATATCATTGTTGTAGTGTGAAGTTCAAATGTCAAAGAGGTTCATTAAGAACTTGTTGATCAATACATCACCACTTTGAGAGATAGAGAGATTGTAAAGCTGAGGAGGGCTTGGTACAACCGACAGTTGTAATCCTCCTTTTTATAAATCAATAGAATTGTATCTGTTTTGTCCATTCTATGTGTTGATATTGTCATTGTTATTCAATCACTTATATAGCATGAGATGAATGGCTTAGATGTGCATATTTTAAATGTTTATTATATATTGACTTAATTGATAGGAAATGTATGTTATGGTGGAGATTACATAGGTGCTTTGACTGATTGCAGGGTCAAGATTTGGAGCTGGTGAAGAAGGATCCCTGCTTCGCCGTTCAGTGCTCTCCAAAAGATTTCAAGATCATTAAAGAGGTAATCTTCCATCTTATTCCATCAAGTTGTCTTAAGTTAATATGAATATGTATGTGTCATGTTTGTGAACTATACAGCTAATCATACTGTCTACCTCAGGCATCGGAAATCCCTAAGAGGGATATTCAATAACCAACAGCCTGCATTTTACCCTATAGCAATCATCCCTGAACATTGCTATATCAAGTCACATTTTGTCTCTGAAATTAGTAACTCTCATTTCACAATAAAGTGGCTTCCTTTCGACATCAGCTCATCATCTAGGAAGTTTACTAAGAAACATCATCTTCCAGTACCATGAAGCTTGTTACAGCATCAACAAGATCCTCACTTCCAGATCTTTGACTGAAAGATTTTTTTTGGCGCTCAACATCAAATCATATATTCACACCTTACGAAATGTACTGAAATACCTTTAGATCCATTGACATCAATGGTGGTTCTCTCATGTTTTTTAACAACTCACATCATTGGCTAGTAATAAAATGATGTCTTACCATGTTTGACTACAAATCATATATTCACATGGCTAGACTTGTACCCAAATTATCAAGTGAACGAGATAAGAAGACCTTAGATCTAGTTTCATCCATCCGAGATACGATTTTAGGATTGTTGTGCACATCATCTCTATGGTGACCTTACATACAGATCGTCATCCAAACATGGGCCTATATCTGTATGCATGTTTGTATTGCGCAACATTCCAATGTAGACGAATTTTTGCACTATGTACATGTTATTAGATAGTTTATGTGTTGAGAATGGGAATTCCTCCCTCAAAAATTTGTGATCAAGGAGAAATATCATGATGTAATGTATTGTAATATTGATGCAGGTTTCCACTCCACTTTAGTTCCAGCTCATCACATTGTAAAGCATCTCATTCAAAAATATTGTTACTATTATTTTGACTTCATGCTTTAGGGGGCAGCTGTTATACGTCAATTTTGGCATCACCCCCCATGACTAGCTCAAACTAGACATCATCCCCAGGACCAATGAAATAGGGTCTATCATCCCCTTACATTTCAGTTTCTAAATTCCCTAAGAGAAGAACAAATCATTCATGGCTTATATTGTGAGATTTCCAAGGTTTGAAGTATATGTTATATCACTTATTGACTCGCCAATGGAGCCTCTAAAGGGACTAACTATGTTGCATATGCAAGATCCTCCATTAATGGGTGCACTGGAATGCACTTCCCGACATTCAAGAGTGCATTGGACACCTGGGAGCGATTTCTCATTGTTCTGGGAATCTCCACATGGCCAATGCCTTCTAGAAGAGTCCATATGTGTCAAACTTCAAATCTATGTGTCCATCTAACACTTTTGAACTTGGAAACATGTCTTTCCTATTGTTAGAAATTCATTCATTGAGAAACTACCATCAGTTTCCCTATAAATTGAGCACAGATCCTAGTGCTAGGGAAGGAATAATTTTGGTAAAGAAATGTTGTTGGATTATCATTTGAGAGAGTGAAAGTAGTGATATGGTGCTGGTGTGATGTTGGATGTGATAAGGCTGGGATGACATTGGAGCTGGTGACATCAAATCGATCATTAGTTGTAACCTCCCCCTTATACTCTTTAATAAAGATTGATGCTCATTTTCACATATATGTATCTGTTTATGTTTCTATTTCTCATGCAATGTATTCTTGAATGATACATATGTTTCAAATATAATCGATTTGAGTGATTAAGATAAGTAGGCATTTGTATATTGCAATCTGTTTGTTTTTCTTTGTTTATAATTGTAGGAAATAATCTAGTGATCTGAGTTGGATTGAAGGCGATAACAAAAGTGAGAGAAGGATAAGAAAAAGCGCTTGGATCACGAGTAGGTTCTTCTATCATTGTGTGTGTATATTTATTTTAGAGAAAGTGATAGAAAAATATTTCATCTGTTGTTCTAAGTTCCTAGCACCACACTTAGGGAATTTGATTTATCCGTAGATCATAATTCTACATAACAAAGACCATGAAAAAATAAAATGTTATTTCCCTCACTGAGAAACCTCTACACTCTACTGACTATCTCACTCTGATCTAGGAAAATTAGTCAAATAATTAACTAATTATCAACCTCTATTTGACCAGCCTTGCTTACGCATTCCTAGAGGAATTATGTCCCTATTAATAAAGAAATTACCAAGAATTGATTGCGCAATTCCTTCAAGTAATCCTGATTACCTAATGCATGACCTGTACAATTATATAATTATACAAGTGATAGTTATATTCCATTTAGCATTTCTTAGAACTAATATGCAACAACCATTTATAGAGAATTATCAGTTAAATAATTGATCACTACTTGTGAATTCAATTAGGATGAATTCATTGGACCTATCACTATCTCATCTCTCACTTAGAACCAGTTAAACTAATTTTAACTCAAATAGTTGAGTAAACTAATTACAACTCACAAATTTGTAACAAGACCGCCTAAAATCATGGGAGAACTCTACATGCCTCTTCTCTGACCCTCAACTCGAATTTACTAAGCTAACTAAGTCTTCTTGACTCAGTTAACTAATATAAGTTGTCATGATATGAAATTACAATTTCTTTTCCAATTTAATTAAGGGTAAATTAAATCAGAAGCCCCCCTTTGTGTGCCATTTCTTGGTGCCATTTCAACACTCCCTCTTAACAAGAAAGGGATTATCTGCTACCATGATACTTTCTCTTTGAAACTTGAATTTTCTTCTTTCTAGTGCCTTCATCAATATTTTTTCATCCTGCTCCTTCATGGGAATGTACTCTAATGACATAATCTGCCTCTACACATAATATCCCAGATGGTGATACCAGATATCAATATGCTTGGACCTGTAGTGAAAAAATGGATTAACCGAGAGTTTGATGAAACTTTGTTTATCACAATGTATCACCGTCAGATCCATCTATCGACCAAACAAACCAACAATTATCTTCCTCATCTAGGTGGCATCGCATGCTATCTTAATGGCCACCATATCTATTAAACTAAGTGGCACTGATCTATTTTACTACCTCTGTTGAACTAAGTGCAACTGATATCTATTTTCTACTGTACTATTAAAATTCTTCTGATCCTATGTTGAAGATGCCCCTGATGTGATATTTGTGTCGAATGCTCTCAGTGCCCAATCTGCATCGGTGAAGCCTTGAAGCTTCAATCCCTTTTTCTATCTGTACCATAGCCCATACTCTGTAGTTCCTCTGAGGTATCTCAACACATGATTTCCTACCTTCCAAAAGAGCTTGGTAGGCTTAACCATATCTTGACTAAGTTGGTTCACTACGTACCATATGTCTGGTCATGTGTTCACCAAATACATGAGTGAACCCACAAGCTGTCTGTAAATAGTAGCATCCACTACTTCACCTAAAGTAGTATCCTCCTTCCTCCAATTTCCTACTAGAGGAGTCTCCATGGGTTTGTTGCCTTCCATGTGGAACTTTCTGAGGATATCGTTGGCATACTTTTCCTAAGATACAAATAAATCCCCATCTCTTTGCCATATTTCCAATCCAAGGAAATAGTGCAAGAGACCCATGTCCTTCATCTCAAATTCTCTTGCAAGATCCTCTTTGCAAGACTTGATGAGCTGCTCATCACCTTTCAATATCAGATCATTGACATAAATTACAATAATAAAAATCTTACCTTCTACCATAATATGATAAGGTTCGCATCCGATTCACTCATGGTGAAGCCAAACCTGGTGAAGTAAATCTCGATCCTAGTGTACCAAGCATGAGGTGCTTGCTTCAACCCATACAATTCTCTCCTGAGTCTGCACACATGTGAATCCTTTCCTAAGGTCTCAAAACCTTTGAAATTCTCAATGTACACCTCTTCCTCAATAGCTCCATTGAGAAAGGTTGTATTTACATCCATATGATGTATCTTCCATCCCATCTGCGTTGAGAGTGCAAGGATGGATATGATATATGAGTATCTTGCAAATAGTGTAAAAGTATCATCATAGTCAATCCCCTCCACCTGAGAGAACCCTCTGGCCATAAATCTATCCTTGTGCTTCTTCATACTCCTATCGGTTGCCTGCTTCACCTTGTAGACCCACCTAGATCCTAAAACTGAATTCCCCACTAGTCTTGGGACAACTTGCCATGCAATGTTTTTGATAATGGAGTCATACTACTCAACCATGGAATCAACCCACAATGGCTGCTACACTTCTTCCTCAAAAGAGGATGGTTCTATCTTAGTACCTTCGCTCATAAGAGCCATGTATCTAGCGAACCGCTCTGGGGACCTTCTCTACCTGCACTGTGATGTGGGTGCTCCCACATTCTCTCTTGCATCTAGAAACAATCTCTCAACCTCTATAGTGTGCTTCCTTCCATCTCTGGTGGATGGATCTTCATGAGTGGTTTTATACCACTCTATGTTCCTCTTCTTATGGCTGCTCCACATCCCGAGGTTCATCTTTTAGAGCCAATATCTCCTCAAATGAATGCAACTGAAGCTCCCTCTTAAGGGACAATCACATGGCTTTCTCTTCATCAAATTTCACATCTCTTATGACCACTATCATCCTAGATGCTGGAAAGTACACTCTTTAGTTGTGAGGTGTATCAGTGTACCCCAAAATATCCCCAACTCTGACATTGGCTTTAGCTTCTTCATGAATTTTTTTTTTACATGGCAATAAATATATGAACCAAATTTTTTAAAATGTGATACAACTCATTTATTACATGAAAAATATTCCTTTTGTGTAATCATCGCACGTATCCAATGAGGACTTATGTTTTTCACAAATATTGTTGTATTGCATACTTCCACCCACAAAAGCAATAATAGGCCTTGATCATGCAACATAGCTCATGCTGCTCTGACAATAGTTCTTTACTTTCTTTCTGCAACCCCATTCTACTCTAGGTTATGAGGTGCTATTAATTCTCTTTGGATTCCTTCTAAGGCATAAAATCTATTGAATTTTTTAGAGATTTATTCTCCACCATTGTCGCTCCTCAGAGCATTCACCTTCTTCCCTGTATATTTCTAGACTAGTTCCTTGAACTCAAAAAACTTGGAGAATGTATGATCTTTCTTTTGCATAGATAAAATCCAACACTTTCTTGAAAAACCACAAAAAAATCACATAATACCTGTGTTTTTTAGTGGAAGTTGTAGATAACGGTCCACACAAATTTGAGAGAAGTCTCTCAAGGATATACTTGGCTCGACATTCCTTATCATGAAAGGTGGCTTTGGTATACTTCCCCACGGTACATCCTTTGCATTTATCTCTCTGTGCAAGTGTACCCTTGAGAAGTCTTGTAGAAATACGTTGCATGATCTTCAAAGTACCATGGTGTAGATGGAAAAATCTCCTATGCCATAACTCACCAATGTCTCGGCTCTCCACCTTCTCTACTTGCATGCTCAATGAAGCACATTTTTCTATATCTAGTTTGTAGAGGCTCTTTACCTGAACCGCAATATTTTTCACCTATCCCATGGCTTTGTGATGAAGGAAAACCTTTCCTTCACTAAATGTCACATCATATCCATGGTCTTCCAATGTATCAACATAAACCAAATTCTTCTTTAAACCAGGAAGATACATGACATCTTTTAATGTGAGTGGATTACTCCCTTTGAAAGTAACTATACCTACACAGGTAGTGCTATACCTCCCGTCATCACCCATCTTGATGTGCATCTGGAGATCCTTCTCCTCTAATCTATTGAGTAATTCTTTGTTTATAGTCATATGGAATGAAGCTCCACTATCCAAGTACCACACATAACCAATCACTGATGACACCATGCATGCGATGAGAGTGAAATACAACTTGAGCTACGAAGTAAGTGCTTCACCTTATGCTCCTCCCAAGGCCTTATTTTTTGTCTTCTTTTGTGGACAATTTGTGGCATAATGTCCATGCTCGTGATAGTTGAAACATTTTTACCTTTGAAAAGTATTAGTTATTTCCTTCCTTACCAGACTCCGATTTGGAATGGGACACCTTTTCTTTCCTTTTCTTCGCCTTTCTAACCAAGGCACATTTTTCCTCATCATTAGTCCTTGACGAGGATCCATCTCTGGTGCTCCATCGAATCTCTTCTTGCACTAAGTAAGACCATAATCATTCTTAATCTAGTAGCTTCTCCCTCCCATTCACAGAGTCCTGGTAGCTATGCCATCTCTTGGGAAGTCGTAGAAGTGATAGGCTCACCAAATCATGTTGAGAAAATGTTATCCCAACACTTCCAAGCTCATCTTGACATTGTGTGTGTTATCACCAAACTGAGACTAATTGGGCTATTCAACAGTCAATTTTATGTAACTATTTCAAACCACTTGGGATTGGACGTTAGCCCTTCCAACCAGAGAGGGCCCTCTCAAGAAAATATAAGATATTCAACAAACAAGCTTATAATGAAGACGTCTAACTCTTATATGTCTTTTAGATGATTTATGTAGGTGGAAGATGAGTGAGGACTACCATTGGGCATGGAGTCAACATGAAAATTTAATTACAAATAAGCATCATTCATGGAAACTGAAGCACATAAGATTTTACAAAATAAATCTGACAGCAAACATAATACATAAAGGAAGTTGGAGCATAATATTTTATGAATTCCAAGTAATCATGTATATGCAAGATGAAACAACTTTAAAAAGATAAAATGACACAAACACATAAAATCTCAATCCGAATTTCAGGTTTGAACAAAACAACTCTGCAACTGTGTATTAACTTAATGAAAACAAATTACATAGTAGCTCTGGTCATTTCATCCATAAACCCTCTCTAATACTAGAAAGCCACCATTTATAGAGTGAAATCCCTTTTACATAGTTTTGCCACTTGGGCTAGACTCTCGAACCTAATCTAGAGATCTAATCCAAAAATGATTCCTTTACATTGAGAAAAAATAGTGACATTTAGTTTGAAAGAGTTGGTAGTAAAAAAGGACTCTATCACTATTAACTGCGTCAAAAAGAACTTTTAATAACTCGTGTTAGTGATGGATATCGAACAAAAAAACCTTGTTTAGGTGGAAAATAACCATGTTCAGGTGGCAGACTGTCATACTAGATTTCAGGTCCTGATATACTAAATTTGATGATGAGTTGTCCATTGGTGAGGTGGAAAAAGTGATGTGCTGTCAGCCATGTCAACCTTATGAAATGTATTACTAAGTTGTCTACATCAACAGATGTCCCAATGGCACTTCACAATCTCTTTGATGAATCATCTCTTTCCTAAAATGAATTAAATGCCTTAAAAATACCAAAACTTTAGAACTCTAGAAAAACATAGTATTTAGGCAAGTTCGTAGTGTAGTTTTTGTAGCATTTTCATACCACCACCTTCTGCAATTTTTTTGACTTTTTTGCCTGTGAGACGATCTTCATTGGGTATAATAACATAAACACATGGCTTCATTTACCCATGACATGATATTTTTTGGGAATTTTTTCTTCAAAAAAATTCTACAGCGAGTTCGTAGTGAAAACTTGACTTCAAGCCTGGAGCTTACTACGAACTTGCCTAATTTCACCAAATTTTGCAATTTTTCTCCTTAACTCCAAAACATGCTTGCAACCCTGTAAATGACTTGATATGATATCCTAAGATAAAATGTGGCCAAAAAAGGCGTGTCTTACCATCTTTCAAGGAGTATCAGGGTCATCTTCCATCACAATCATCTTTGAACCTTTTTTCTTCAACTTTGCTTGCACCATCTCCATTTGTATTTCCAATTCTCTAACTTGAATTTGTAACTTCCTTATTTCTGATTGAAATCACCTGTTACTCATAAAGAGATGTTTCATCATTCTTTGCAGAGGAAATTTCCTCTTCAACATCTTCCTTGACCCCTCTGCAACCTCATCATAAAAATCTATCTGTTTGCTCACTTCTTTTTTAAAGTCTGTGAGCTCCTGCCTCTCTTGTTTGAAGTCTGATAATTCTAGTTTAGTTTCCAAAATCTCTTCTCTTGCTTCCATAAGCTATTATTTTAAAAGATCCAGTTCATATTTTTATTGAAATTTTTTCTTGCCCTTCCTTGTCTTTCTCACCTCTACCTCTATTGGAGATAACTCTATTATTTATTCCCTTGCTGGTTGTTTCTCTTTTTCTGGTTCCTTATGTAGCTTCTCAGATTTTTATCCCTTTGATAAATGTGACCTAGTGAGTGGATTCCTAGGTTTAAAAAAAAAACCTGAGTCTTCTTTGGAAAATTCTAGCTTCTTAGCTTTAAGACTCTTCTTCTTGGCTTTTGCTCCTTTAACTTCTATAGGCTTCACAACAGGAGATTCCTCAGTGTCAATTGCCTACAAGATATCTTCTAACTTTTATTTCCCCTTTTTCTAACTTCTAGTGATCCTTCTATGAGTTCTTATATGAGTTTTGACTTTACTATTGGTAGGGGTTTGTTGAGGCACAACTGTCTCATTCAATTGATCAATTTATACCTCCATAGGATCCACCATGGGCTACACCTCTGTTTGCACTTTCACCTCATGTTCCACCTGTGTTTTAGCCCTAGAGTATTTTATTTTTCTTTGGATTATTTTTCTTTGATCTAGGTGTCTTTCTAGGAGTGAGCACATCCACCTCATACCCACTCAAGAACAAAAAAATGGAAAAATCCCTGTTTAACTTAACTCCTTCATAACTAGAAATTTTATCAAACCATGGTGAAAAATAGAAGTGTCACCACTTTCAGGTTTAGCTTGAACCTTATAAGACATTTTTCCTAAACTCCTAAACATAAAAAAAAATGGTAAATCCAAATTTTGTTTACCTGTGAAATGAAGCAACAATCTCAAGTGGTATTGCTAGATCATGTGAAATATACCTTCACAAGTAAAGTATTTTTGAATCACCATCAACAATTTTTAAATTTTTTCCTTGAGGCCATTCCTAGAAATGCCTGAGCTCATGTCTATTCCTATGTGTCTCATCATAATTTTGAAGCTTAAAATTTTTTGCTTTAAATGAATCCTCTCCAGACCTTGGAATCTCGATTTCCTATTCAATTGTGTTAAGAGACATAATAAAATTGAGGATGCCCACCTTTGAACCTGTACCAATGAAGTTTACAGAAAAATATTTAGACACATGTGCATGATACCCTTGTAGTTTCTGATAGAACTGCATGCAACCTGCATTTTAAAAATATTGGGAGAAGTTGGGGTCTTATTATGTGCCACCCCTGTTTGGCTTTTTATGTGAAGCCATACTTTCAAATAGAGCGTTGGTCAACTTCTTCTTTAACACCTGTAGAATTGTTTTGAGACAGCAAGCACCTCTCTTGACATAGATAAAACCTAGCCTAAGACAACTATTGGAGAAGAATCAAGACTCTAGACTACTGGAAAAAGTGTCCAAACAACTTACAAGGATGAAGGTAAGGTGCTGCTTTTCAAATTAGGGATCGAACTAAATAAGGAAAGAGGAAATGAGTGGGAAAAATGAAATGATGTGAGGAATAATGATTACCACACATGCACATGACATATGATGACACATAACTAAATAGTATCATGATGACCAAGTGTGCACTGAACATTGAAATTATGACAAGACACAACTTATCCCACAGTGAGTAGAAAAAAAAATCCATAGCATTTCTAGTACTCAGGAGGTAAAATTCGATACGGAACTGTTAGACACTTCCATAGCGAAATCAGACTATTTTACACTGACTATGCTACAGAATCCAGAAAAAGTTTCCAAGTGTCACGAAATGACCTTTATTACCCTGCAATCATATTTTTTTTTTTTTTAAATTTAGCTTGATAAGACCTTTATTGCATGACCAATGACTATTTATACCCCTTAAAATATGTATAGTTGTTTTGAGACTTAATGAATTTCATGACCTTATTTCATTCAAAATGACCCAAATTAACTTACCCAAAACCAACCTAGAAAAACATAGACAAACCTAGTTGTTATCAAGGATAACATATTGAACTTTGTCAAGTATTTTTAGATCATGTCACCCTTCTCCATCTTGATATTTCTAAGCTTGTGTTTTAGTGCCAACTTCCTATGGTCACTTCTATTGTAAAAAATATTTTTTAAGGCCTTCCACATAGAATATGGAGTTTCCTTTCCATAGATACTCGAGACAATATGATCTCAAACTCCCTCTAACAATATCCTTCTTGCCTTTGCTACATTTTTATTCCATGCGTAAATAAGTTGAGCATCTATTGATGCGGGCTGGAGAATATCACTGTCAATTAATACCTTCAGTCTTTTATCCTCTAGCACTACCTCCATCGTGTCCTTCCATGCTATGTAATTCAAATTTCCCTCAAGGGAATATTCGAGTATCAAGCCATTGAAAGACATCTTGATTTGTTGCTAGTCCCGAAGAATAAATATGAAAATTTAATGTGCATGTTCAAAACAAAATACGGTTCTTCTATTCTATTTTGATTCTTGTTTCTCTAATACCATGTAGAAATTATACAAAGGGATTCAATATGATCGTGTAATGTACTAAAACAAAATACTGAATCCTTCTACAAATTTTCAGAAACCAAATTCGATTGCACAGTCACATATAAAGTAAGAGAAAGAAATTATCAATCACACAACACAACATGTATTTGGGAAAGAAACTACTAAAAACCCCACTTTTTGTCTATTGCATAAATTCAAGACCATGAAACAATAAAATTCTATTTCCCTCACTAAGAAAACTATAGACTCTGTTGATTGTCTCACTATGATCTAGGAAAAATCAGTCAAATACTTAACCAATTCTCAACCTCTGCCTGGCCAGCCTTGCTTACACATTCTTGGAGGAATTATGTCCCTATTAATAAGGAAATTCCCAATAATTGATTGCGAAATTACTTCAAGTCATCTTGATGATCTCATGCATGCCTTGTACAATTTTCTAATTATATAAATGATATTTATCTTCCCTTTAACCTCAATATAAATTGGGAATTTATTAGAGATAACATGCAACAAATATTTATAGAGAATTATCAATTAAATGATTGATCACTACTTGTGAAATTCACTGGACCTATCACTAGCTCATATCTCAGTTAGAATTAGTTAAACTGATTTTGACTCAATTAATTTAGTCAACTAATTACAACTCACAAATAACTATAATTGGACCCCCTAAAATCATGGGAAAACTCTACATGCCTCCTCTATGACCCTATACTTGAATTTCATAAGCTAACTAAGTCTTCCTGACTCAATTAACTGATACAAGTTGTCATGAGATGAAATTACAATTTATCTTCCAATTTAATTAAGGGAACATTAAATCAAAAGCCCCCTTTGGGTGCCATTTATTGGTGCCATTTCAACACTTAGGAAACTGTTTTAGGTCCCATATTGCTAGTTTGAGTGGTAACAAGACCAAAACAAAAATCAGACTAGAAACTAGTCAATAGATCTTCTCCTTCAAAAATTTCAATTTTCAGATTCAGTGAAGCAAGTTTATATTACATGCGGGAAAATGTATTTCAACGGATTGAGATTGGAGTATGCCCTGGAGGGAACCTGGAATTTCATAGCTTAGAAGGACATGATGGAAGTTTTACTCAATGATAATGGAGTGTTGTAGCACACCAAAACTGACATTCCAAAGTCAACAATATCAGATGCACTACAGTTAGCCCAATGGAAGAAGGATATCACAAAATATAGGTTGATCATCATGGAGGGTGTGAGGGACCACAGAGTCTCAAATTTAATTTGAAATGAGACTACATTTGATATGTGGAAGACCCTCACTAAGCTATTGAAAAATGGAAGTGATGCCAGGAAATTGGCATTGATGGATAACCTTAGAAACATCCACATGCAGAAAAATGAAACCATTCCACATTACCTCTCTAGATTCATTGTGTGTTGAGATGAGCTTGGCGGAGTTGGAGAAAATATTCCATATTTTTTGGGTATGTGTTATATTATTTCCACGATTATTTGCACACGTGGGGGGTGATAGCTCCCCTTGTACGTTTCTCTAGGCACAACAGGGGGGTCATAGAGGGGGCGGTAGTCCCCCTATTTGGGGTTTGGGGCAGCACCCTGAGAAAAAAAAAATTGGACCCTATTTTTTGGTGGGTGGACCCACCCATGGTTTTGTGCATGGGTTTGCACATGGTTTTGCAGCATGATGGTTTTGGCCCCTGGTATTTTGTAGATCCGGTCAAGTGAACTATGGTTATGTTCTAATCCAGGGTTAATGGATTGGGGCTTATGAATGCTTCATCATGTATATATATGTGTTCTAACACTAAAAGGAATATAAAAAAAAATCAATATGGTAGTCTCGATTTGGGATCTAGGGGAAAATATGTGTGTATATATTTTTTATGTTTTATTCTCTCTCTATTGTTTATTTTTTATTTTTAAGATTTGTTTGCAGATAATTTTTGTACAGGGTTAAAACCTACATTTGGTATCAGAGTTGTTTCGGCTTCAAGGAGACACCTTTGCTACTGAGGGGTTTTTTTCTTAGGCCTGTGGTAGACACTAGTTAGTGGGAGATCTGCAGGACCGATTATTGCGGTGAAAGAAGATGGTGAGCAATGGAAAGATATAGATGGAGAAATTTAATGGTTAGAGTTTTGAGTTGTGGAAGCTAAAGATGGAGGATATTCTGGTGGATAAATATCAGTGGATCGCGATAGATCCAGGTACTAAACCAATGACAATGTCAGATGAAGATGGGAAGAATTTGGATCGGAAGGCAAAGAAAAAAATACGATTGTGTGTCTCAGATTCAGTATTGTTGAATGTATGTGGGGAAGCTACGGTGAAGAATTTGTGGGACAAGCTAGGGACTTTGTACCAATCTAAGTATCTGGTGAATAAATTGTTCCTGTGTAAAAAGTTGTATAACCTGAAGATAAAGGATGGAGACTCGGTGACAGAGCATTTGAACACCTTCAATACTGTGGTAATTCAATTGTTATCTATTGATATTAAAATCTCAGATGAAGATCAGTGCATCATTTTTGTGTTCTCTACCAGATTCGTGGGAAAATCTGGTTATTGCAATATGTAGCAATACAACTACCTTGAATTTTGATGACATTGTCTCAGCCTTGCCATCAGAGGAAATGAGACGGAGAAATATGAAGGGCCAGAATGGAGATGCCTTATCTATACAAGGAAGGTCCCAGAAAAAAAATAAGAATAAGGTTTCGAGTAGGAGATCTAAATTGACAGGGAAATCTAATTCTCCAGGAAATTTTGTAAACTAGGTGTGCTGGAAATGTAGAAAGGAAGGGCACTACAAAAAGGACTGCAGATCTAAAGCTCCTTAGAAAGGAAAGGGATCTGATGTTGCTTCTTCTGCGGAGGAAAAAACCACCTCATATGAAGGTGGGGATGTGTATTTGGCTTCTTCTTCAAATACACATGTAGATCGTGAGGCATGGTTGATTGACTCAGGTGCATCCTTTCACTTCACTCCCCATAGGGAGTGATTCTGTGATTATGATAAGTATGATGGTGGTGATGTCTTCTTAGGGGATGATAGGTGTTATGCTCCTATACCAATAGGTGTCATATATCATGATTGACTTGATGGGCTATGTAATATGTTCATACCTTTCCTTGTTGCAAAGGTTTTCCATATTGTCAAAAAATCAAAAAATTAAAAAAATATAAATAGGGTATACCGAAAAAGAAAAATCAAAGGGTGAAAAGAATAAAATGGCCAAAAATTGAAAGAAAATGAACCCCACCAAAAGAAAGGCCAAGGAAAGTGTGCAAGTCTAAATGCCACTACTTTTTTCTCTTATGTAATAACCAAATTGTGTGCAACTTGTATCTTATGCCACAATTGGTGAACAGTCAAAAAGCTTAAGCTTGTCTAGTTCATGTTTGAATTCTATGTTTTAGAGATATAGAATAAAATCTGACCAAATTGTTTAATATTGGCAGATAAGTAGATAGGTAGAGTAAATAAAAGGAGCTCAACAGCTTAATCTGAGCCCTTGGATGTAATAAGGTTAGACTCAGATAGATTTCTACATGTAAAAGAAAAGAAAGTGTGATAAGGGTTTTCCAGTCTAAGTGCACCCTAATAAAGAAGAAAAAAATGGTAGGTTAAATTAGGTAGCATAGGTAGATGATGTTGCAGAATTACATGTGATGGATAATGACTCTAAATGTGTTAATATTTACTTTCATCACAAGTGCAAGGCAGACATTACATTGAAGGAATTTCAAGCAAAACAAGGTCAAGTGATTAACTTCCCTTCTCATTTTTCCCTAAAAAATTTCACTAATTTTCCCTAAGTACTAAGTCATTTGAAAATTAGAGGGGCTCAGAGCATTTCTCTGACTTCTGGAGGGACCGGACCCTCAGCCCAATAATTTAAAAAGCCTAAGTACTTAAAGCCATCCATAAGTCATTCATTTACTTCCATAAGTCTTTTCCTAAGTAAAATCCTTTTTTACTTAGGAAAATTACACAATATCCCACAAAAAACCCTTTTTTCATTCAAGCCTAATTTAAATACACAATCCTAATGTTTTATACTTAGCGCTTTTTCATTCATTATCACATACTAACTTTTAACTTGTATTATTTATTTCCCTATAAAAATCTACCCATTCCCGTATTACTTTAACTATGCAAAATCCCCAGATTTTACATATCCCGCCCCTTGGTTAAAATATAACCATAATATAACATTAAATTTAATAAGGATTAATTAACCCCCACGGTTAATTAATAACTTTCTCGACCAATCACGTTGCTCCCAATATAATTAAATAACCTTTGATTGTATTGGGCCCACCCTCATTAAACGCCCGTCACGTCGCCTCCCCGATAATTGTTTGATTAAGCACCCCACATCTAAAGGCCATCGTGCATTTCGCATGGCCCTCCACGACTGAACGATAGTGTGCAATAGTGGAGCGGTTTTGTGAACAGTGCCCCGCCACACATCGCGAAATCTATGGAATCACTGGCTCCCGGCTAAATACTGCCCATCCCCAAAAGTGGTGCGATATCATACCGTTTACCGCCCTCCACATATGACAAAACGTCGTTTCCTATGCACGTCATTCGCCCAAATGAAAAAAATCCTCGCCAACCTTGACCTTGTTAATAAAACAAAAAAATATCATTTTCAGCATTCTATACTGCGACCAGAGCTCCCATGAAAAGAATGTCGAAGTCAACTCTCGATGATTTCTAACCACCACCTTACTAAGAAATTTGCAGTCGAACCAGTCCAGAACTATTAAACCATTGCTTGCACCTGTTTTCGCATCATTCACAGGTATTTATCCAATTTCCGCCAAAACCCTGCAAGTCTTGGTTTTACACTCTAATTCCACAGAAAAAAGACTAAAATATAGTATAATTCAGTCTTTGTTTTACTACATTAGTTCCCAGACTTGTAAATTTTCCCATTTTCGACTGAAAACCCAAATTCATTTCTGAATCCACAAGAACCAGAAATGGAAACCCCAGTGGCTTTGACTGTTGCACCCTTGAATGCTCCCCACAAAGATTTAGATTATCTACCTCTAGCGGTAGGGACTTCCAAATAAAAGACCTCACCTTTAGCGAAAATCCCCTGAAAATCTTTTGCCAATGCAGAGATAATTACCTAAATGGCTCTGATATTTTTGGACTGTGGGAATCTAATCTTCCTATGTATTTTATACCCTCAGTTCATGTCTTTCCTGAAATAATTTATCACTGCCATGCCAATTATGACCCTAATCAACGAGCAGTTATGTCCCCAAGTCAAACCATTCTTTTTCCAATAACTTCTCAATCCATCAATGAAATGTTACAATTTCATCCCGGTGAAGCCCTGACTCCCCTTTCCATGGGAGATTTACTTGAAAAATCCACAAAATTATACCAAGAAGAACTGAATCGCCTTTGTCAAACTTTCATGCTACAAGAACATCAACCCAAAGGACCCCTCCTTATGGACATACCGTTTTCATAGAGATAGGAAAAATTATAGTGGATATGATATCTTTAATAATGGGATTCAACACTAGTGAATACGTTGATGAAATAACCCTAGTGTTTTTATCAATTTTTACTCTTAGACAGCCCCCTGCTGTCAAATATGATTTTGCCTCTTACATTGCTGACAAGATTCATGACCATTTCATGAGACTAGAAGATGAAAGAGTTTTTAAATACTCCACTTTTATATACCATCTTATGCTATATTATCAGTTAAATAATTTCCCCTTCCCTGTCATGAAACTTGACACCAGAGGAAATCCAAGGTTTGTAATTTTTTGGTCTGCAATCTTCCATAGTTCCTTTGAGTCCCCTTACTCATATAATGAATTCATTAACCTATTTGTTCACCTAGAAACCACCTTATTAATAGGAGTTTCCCCTCCTAGGATTAATAGTGATATGAAGAAAATACTCCATCTCTCTAAACAATACAGGATAGGTGATTGGTACCTATACAAAAACCATACAGAAATCAGGATATATGGATGTGAGCTCTGCCCTTTCAAGCTACCAAAGTATGTTCCAATGAGGCTCTTTGCCTTGGAATATTTTAGGAAAATGATAAATTCAGAATTGGTCCATTTTTTTAACGCCAAGAAGAAAGCTTAGGTTAGAATCAAGAGTCAGTTAGGCCCTTTTGTCTATAACAGTAGAGATGCATGGAAAGAAGCAGAAAGAATTCTGGAAGATTATCTTAAGTTGCAAAAGAGTTTTCGGTGGGTACCATATGACCCTAACAACTTTATATGTGATAGAATAATGAAGAACAAATTGTCACCATACATTCACCATAGGATTCCAGAGATTGAACAATTTAAAAACATTGATGAATGGATGGAAGGGACCCTAGTAGAAAAGGATAGTGAATAGGTCAATGTTGAGAATGTTATGAGAGATCTGGAGAAAATACTTGACCTGAATTCTTTTGGGTAGGTACAAAGATCAAAGATTGGTCCCTCCTCTGCTGGAACCTCTCAGCAACACTCACAGGAAACTAGCACACCAGCAACAGCAATAGCAACATCCAAAGGTAAGGAAAAAGAGACCAGTACACAGGCCACAGAGCAATTCACAATGTCGGAGCGGCCTGAAACTTCCAAGCGACAGGCCCAAATGCAGACTTCTCCCACTCATTTCAATATGGCAGAAAATCCAATCTTGCAAACTCCCCTGAATGAGGAAAGAAGTAAAAAGAGAGACAGGGAAACAACTACCCCTACCAGTAGACCTTCAGAATAGCCGGTACCAAAAGGAAAAGATTAAATCCCCTCTCAGAAGAAGAAATTGTAGAAGAGATCATTGTTAGTCAGAGGAAAGAAGGAGTAGACAGCCAGCAAACATTCCCAGTCAGTGGGACATCTACCAGCTCACAGAAAAAGGAGCTAGAAAGAAAACAAAGTGCAGAGGTATCATCCTTCAGACCACCAGTGAAGGATGCTTGGAATATCAAGAAGACATTTATAGACATAAAAGCCAGAAATGATCCATTGAGACTTCAAGTTTATAATCAATATTTGAAAATGACCCCCACAAACCAACAGAGATTGATGTTAGCCTATGACATCAAGGAAGGTAAAATGGTAATGAGTCATTTCAAGCCTAAAGTGAAGCAACCTCAAACAGCATCAGACTACCATAGAACCAATTTTGAGGTTATGGTAAAGGATATTCATCCTTTGGATCAAATTGAATTACATAAACAAACTAGAGAAATGATTTATTCAACCTTGAATGGTAAGGGAATGATGGCCCAAAGGTTGCAAAATTCCTTGGATAATACATCTGCCCAACTGCATCTGGAAAAAGCTTCCTCCCAGGCCAAAGATAACAGAATAAAGTCTTTAGAAGAAATAATTATTGGATTGGGTCATGATCCCAAATATGTTAAGGTTACAGAAGCCTTAATTAAAAAGAAAGACGATGATATTGATGCCTTAAGGAAACAACTAAAGCTTCCACCTTCAAGGCATCCACAGACTACTGAGGTCACAAAGAAAAAATCTGAAGAAGAGTTGATGGATATTCTCTTAAAACTTAATTAACGACTGAATGAGACTGAACAAGAACTTGAAAAATCATTGAAGGAAAAGCAAGGAGAGTCGACCTATCAACCTCCCAACATGATACTAGTAGTCTCAACAACGGTCCCTTCTACACTTGGGACAACATTAGCACCAAACATCCCAACAGCTACAGCAGAAGTGGTCACAGGTACAACAACAACATGGCATTCAGCAGGATTAGCACAGGGAAACACTTCCAATTTTAGCACTAAGGAACTAATAAAATCAATGGAGGAATTGAAAAACAAGTTATAGAACTCCAAAAAGCAAAGGAACAATTTACTACCTTGGAACAAAAGTATGATCTCTCAAAAATAAATGTTGCAGAAAAAACAAGAGAGATCAACAGGTTAGAAAAATTGGTGAAAGCATTAGAAAAGGATCTCACATTGGAGAAACCTTTGAATGAAATCAAGTAAATTCTTTGGGACAACATTATTCAATCAATAAATGATGTCTGGCCATCAATCCAAATAATGTATGAGAAAATTGATTAGTTAAACTGGCTCTAGAATAAGTTCAAAAGGCAAGGGCAGAATTAGGAAAAATGCTTGAAGAAGCCAACAAGCTCATACATTTTTTAAATACCAAGAACAAATATCAGCTTGAAGAGCTGGGCATTCAAGATAGAACAGGGACAATCTTGGAAGTAAAAAATGTTTTTACGAAAATAACTCTGATGCGAAACTTAGAAAGAAGGTGCCATGATATGCAGGAAGAAATCAATGCTTTTATGAAAAGATTTGATATTTTGCAGAGTAGAGGGTTTCCAAGTCCTTTAGTTACTCATGATAAACTAATGAGTCATCAAAACTATGTTGAGAAATTGAATAAGTATGTAGACAACCAAGAAAGTCCATCGACAAGTTCATCAGCAGCAAAATCGTTTCCTACAGGCAAAATTATTTATGATAGTCCGGAAAATTTGTTTTATCTCGAACATGAGGTAAAGCACTTATTTCCAATTCAGCCTACCTTTTTCAAATACACAGAAACTGATGAGACCCTAAGAAAGCTTCAAAGAACCACAATACCAGAAGCACAATGGTGGGAAGATATGTTGGACCTTTTGTAAAAATACCCTTGGATGAATATTGGTTATTCACTACAGTAAGTAATGGTAAAAAGGATAAACAGAGATCAAACAGGTCAAAGTGTATCAGTACAGATAAAGAGTATCAGTAAGAACATGGAAGCCGACATAGAGTTACCAAAGAAGACATCAGCAAGCCAAATTATAGGGCCTGCCTCCAGCACACTCACAAAAATAGGAACAACACAACATCGGTTTACCTTTTATCCTATCTATGAGACTATCTGTCTCTATTTTCTTGTAACTTATTCATGGGTCATCCTAAAATATATCTCACTCTGCTAAGAGATATTTTTTATAATTTTTTGTATAAATACTCCCTCAATTAGAGTATTGAGGGGGTGGATTCTTAGAATTTGTTGTAATACTTATTATTTTTGGAATAAAGTGTTGTTGGACAAATTTTGCATGGCTAGCTGGATAAAGAATTGATGCAAAGGACTTTTCACAAGATTCTTAAGTCAGACACCGGATCAATAAGTCTTCTATACCTTATGTTTTAGAGTTTTCTTGTTTATTATACCATCTATGTTTCATATATGAATGACAACGAAAAAGAATTATTCAAAAAGTGCTTAAGTGCAATCTGTTTTCAATCGTTGTTATTCTTAATGTTTTCCTCTGAACTAGCATGAACAGTGAATTCTTAATTGGTCATGTTTCCTAGTTTATTCATTCTGATTATTTGGTAAAGAATTCTTAATTGCCCTTTAATAATAATCATTCAAATTCCCTCTTTCGAATAGGTTGAAGGATTATTAACTGCCCTTCACCCATTTTGAGTCCATTCCATTTATTTTAAGCCTTTAATTGTTCCCTATTTGACTATCTTTCCCTGTGAAACCATCTCTTGTTAAGAAACCAAATCCAGTTAAGCCATCTTCTTTGACTCCATTAGCCCAATGACCTAAACTACTCAGTCCTAACATTCTGCTATTTAATTCCACCCCCAAACACAATAAAAATTCCTAAACTTTCATAACTAGCCTAATATATTTCAAAACAAAGCTAAATCTTAAAGAGAGAGCCCTCTCTGGGTACATATTGGCTAGATTCTGTACCTAAAAGTTTGTTTGTGGTTACCTCAGAACCCTTTCCTCTTCCCAACAACTTCAAGGAAAATCTGAGTGATAACATAGTGGAGACTCCACTGGGGAATCGAACAATTTTCTTGTTACTATTGTTTACTTTATAAACTACAAATGGAGAGTTAGCCAGGTAGCCTTTGAAATGCTCTTGCTTTGCAATTGCATAAGTAAATAAATGTTGCTTCAGTCTATCTCCGGTCTAGTTTATGAACTGAACATTCGGTTTCAAACACTTGATCAGTTCCTCTAGTCAAATAAATATTTAAGAAAATCTAAATCCAATATCTAAAACCTCTTAAAGAAATTGTTGAAGTTGTATAGTTAAATCCATTTAGAGAAAAACCAAAAAAAAAAAAAATCACCTAAAAACCTGGCTTCAGAAGGACTCATTACACCAGGGCTAATCCTGATCCAAATCCATTGCCTGTGTTTGAAAATCCTAATCTAATCCCCAGAATTCTTAGGAGACAAGAGAGCTAAGAGAGTTCTGCTAGTTCTTGGCCTCTCTATAGATCAATATCCTGTCCTGTGAAGTGGATTTACCTTGAGTACGAACCTTTTGATGAGAAATTTTAAACCTTTTTATTTGTAACTTTTTCTGAATCTGAGTTGGCCCACTCGGTTCAGGACCCAGTATTTATTGAAGATTTACAACTTGAATTTGTTACTTCACATCTTGAAAAACATTTGCGGAACTCCGTACAATCTGAGCTTTCCTCTGAAGCAACACTAAATCTTTCTGTGATCACTTCAGCCTCTCCAATTTCATCAACATTTCCTCAAACATCTCAACCTCAAACCACCCCTTCTACCCCTCCATCCACCACTCCTAGATCAACCTCGGCTATTATTTCATCACTACCTACTGCAATGGTGAACAGATATGCTCCCTTGGTATTACTAGCCAATCCAGGGGCTATGCCCCAAGACTAACAAAGTAAAATCACTCCATTTGATCGTTTTGGTACCTACACTACACAACAACATACTAAAAAAATGACCGATTATTTTGAGATATATGAAGTAGATGCAGATGATGTAAGAATGAGAATATTTGTTCAAAGTCTTAATGGATAAGTTAGAACCTGGTTTAGAGCCCTTATTGCAAATAATATTAATGACCCAGAAGCTCTTTATAGAACATTTTTAAACAAATGGGAAAAGAATAAACACCCTCTCCAAATCTTATCAGAATATGAAAAACTGAAGAGAGGAACACAAGAAACTGTGCAAGATTACTGCACTAGGTTCAATAATGTTTACAATGCTATCCCCCAAAACCTTAGACCTCCTCCAGATTTAGCATTAATCAAATTCCTTGATGGATTTGATTCTGATATGGTGTACCAGCTTAGGGAAAGATCTCCTCGGACTTTAGAAGATATGAAAAGTATAGCTGTCAGTGTTGAAGCCAACCTGATATCCAAACGAACTAAAGCCAGAAGTGAAATAAGGATACCATTAAAAGAAGAACCCTCGGCCTTTGAACAGAAACTATAGGAGATAGAGTAGAAACAATTGAAACGAAATCTCCCTGGGATGGTCAAACGAGCAATACTGGGAGAAATCCAAATTTCAAAAAGAACCAAAACCAAAACACTGGAAAGACTGGTCCTGACCAAAACATTAGGCTCTCATTTCAGGAAAATTATGCTAAAGCCTCAAATTCTGATGAACCAACAGAAGATACTCAAATAAAAAACTTAAAGGGATTCAATAATGAACAAAAAGTTTTCTTGACCCAAGAGGATTAAGAAGCTCACATTCTCAAACAATTTCAAACTCAGTCAGGTGAATCATTTGACTTCAAGGAGGGATATGATACAACCATTTATGAAGTCTGAAAGAAATATAATTTGAGGAGCATAAGAATTGATGTCCCTGAAACCAATAAACAGAAAGCTACAAAACAGCCCCTCAAAGGTAAAACCAATACTACCCCTGTACATGTTCTTTCTAGATCAGATCCTAATCCTGCTAATCCAATTATTGAAGATGTATTCTATAATCAACCTAATAACAAAAAAAGTTTCCAATACTCTTCCTCCCAAAGGAAATGTAGAGGAACCCCTAGAAGTTGATTCGGAAACAACCTCAGCCCACAACCCCACTCCTAAAAAGGAGAAAAATACAGAAAATACAGAAGATAAAGAGAATCCAACTCTCTAAAATACAAGAACACAGACTGAGAAACCTTTGAATCTAGAGGCTAAAGTAGGCAAATTAAAAATAGTTGTCCCATTGTCTGAATTAGCTAAACATGATGTCTATCGAAGTCAAATCAATAGATCACTCAAGATCACTGGAAATGAAGACTCAATAAACATTTTTTATGACCAACCTAAATTACTCTTTGGCCCTAAAGTAAATGGAAAACCAGTAAATGGAGGAACTCCTCCATTTTATGTAAGTTTAAACATACATGATAAAATACTTCATAATGCCATGTTGGATTCTGGGGCATCTCACAACCTAATGCCCAAATATATAATGGAGAAATTAAACCTAGATATCACCAGGCCATACAAAGACCTCTTTTCTTTTGATTCAAGTCAGGTGAGATGTTTAGGACTAATCAAAGACTTGTGTGTTTCATTGGTTCAATACCCTGCAAAAACAATCTTGATGGACATAGTAGTAGCAGATATTCCTCCAAAGTATGACATGTTATTTTCCAAATCTTGGGGTGCAAAGCTTCAAGGATCTCTTCAATTGGACATGTCATACGCTACTATTTTAGTGTTCGGCCAACCTAAGAAACTATACAGAGAAACCTTAATGAAATATGTAGTTAGTAGTCAGGAGAAACCTGAAAATTTCCCCATCTAGTCAGTACACTCTGATATGGATTCATTTATTATTTATAATGCTGAAATTGATCCTCCCACTGAATTAGAAGTTTTAGCAGTAGAACCAAAAGAAATTACAATAAAAAATCTAGTGTTCAAATCTAGGAAATCTCTGAGAACAATGAAATATCAAATACCCAAGAGAAACTAGAAGAAAGTAAAATATCAGATCTCACTGTTAAAAATGTTCCTGAAACTCCTGATACCAATTATGAACATGAAATTATTTGGCACTTAGAATTTGATGGTTCAGTTAACAAATTAGGAGCCGGAGTAGGATTTTGGGTGCACAACCTTGAAAATTATCATGCTGAAGGCCATGCCTACAGATTAAACTTTAAGTGCACCAATAATATGGAAAAATATGAAGCTCTTTTGTTAGGTCTTAAACTTGTCAAAAGATTAGGGGCAATTAGAGTATCTATCATAGGAGATTCTAATTTAATCATTCAAAATATCAAAGGACACTATCTAACAAGCGATCCCAGACTGAGAGAATATAGAGGAACAATTGTAGAGATACTCAATACTTTTCTACAAGATCAGCTTGCTAAAATCCCAAGAAAACAAAACTTGCACGCCCATAGTCTGGCAATGTTTTCCAACACCTGTAAATTACCATTCGAACCTAATAATCAGTTCACAGCTGAGATTAGACACAGACCAGCCATACCTAACAATTTTAAGAACTGGCAAGTGTTTTCAAGTGATGAGAAAATTAACAATTTCTTGACTTTAGATAGAGAATTTTCTAACAGTAACATAGATGTAGATACAATCATTGAATTTGATAAAAAAAATGAGCCAGAAACAGTCATTTCAGAAGAAAGTGCAATTCAAATGCTTCATCCAACAAAGTTCACCAAAAAATAAATGCAGGACCTTAAACAAATGGATGTTGATGAGATTATAGAAGGAGAATATGAGGTCATTAATTTAAAAGACAATCATTTTCTTAAAGGATTAACTCCTCTGGAAGATCTCTTTGATTCTAATGATATTCCAAAGAAACTTAAGATGGAACCATTAAAAGCAGATATTGAGGAATATAACTTAGGGACTGAACAAAATCCAAAAATGATAAAGATATCTAAATCATTGCCCCCTGACCAAAAACTAAAATATGTTGAATTAGTGAGAGAATTCTAGGATGTATTTGCCTGGAGCCATGAATACTTGAAATCATATGACACCTCTATAATTCAGCATACAATACCTCTGAAAGAAAATTAGAAACCATTCAAACAAAAACTCAGAAGAATTAACCCTATACTGCTGCCCTTAATTGAAAAAGAAATCAAATGTATGTATGAAGCAAGGATAATTGTTCCCATTAGGTTTTCAGAGTGGGTGTCTAACTTAGTACCTACTAGGAAGAAAACTGGAGAAATCAGATTATGTGTTGATTTAAGAAATGTAAATATGGTTTCTTTGAAGGATAATTACCCTTTACCCAAGATGGATCAAATTTTACAAAGGGGAGTAGGTACTTCTAGGATTTCACTTCTAGATGGGTTCTCAGGATATAACCAGATTCTGGTTCATCCTGATGACCAGGAAAAAACGGCTTTCACAATACCATGGGGCACATTCAAGTATGTCAAAATGCCATTTGGACTTAAAAATGCAGGAGCAACCTTCCAAATAGCAATGGAAATAGAATTCGCAAAAGAAATTCATGATTTTCTTGTTATATATCTGGATGACTTAACTGTTTTTTCTAAATCAGATCAGCAGTATTTGGATCATCTCAGACAAGTATTCCTAAAATGTAGAAAATATGGTATCTCTTTGAATCCAAAGAAGTACTTGTTTGGTCTAGAGGAAGGTAAACTCTTGGGCCATATCATATCCAAAGATGGTATTAGAATTGATCCTACTAGAATAAAATCTATACTGCAAATAGAACCCCCTAGAAATGTCAAAGAACTTCAAGCTTTCCTAGGAAAAATAATTTTTTTGAGAAGATTCATATCTAGATTAGCTGAACTAATTATATTGCTTAATAATATGTTAAAAAAGGATTCAAGCATTAAATGGACAGTAGAAGCCAAACAAGTATTTGAAGAAATTAAAATGGCTTTGACCAGAACACCAGTCCTTACAAGTCCACAGTTTGATAGAGACTTCATAATATTTTCGTTTGCATCAGAACACACTATAGCAGTTGTTTTATTACAAAAGGATGATCAAGGTTGTGAAAAACCCATAGCATTTTTTAGTAAAGCACTAAGGGATGCATCATTAAAATACAACATCATGGAAAAACAAGATTTTGCACTTGTAAAAGCCATTAAATAATTCAGAGTCTATATATTATACTCCCATGTGATAGCCTATGTACCAAATGCCATTGTCAAAGACATCTTAACCCAGGATGGAATTGAGGGCAAAAGAGGTAAATGGATTGCTACCATTTTAGAGTATGATATTGAAATAAAACATACAAAGCTTATTAAAGGACAGGGATTGGCCAAGCTCATGACAGAAACGAATTGTCAAGCCCTGGACATTAATGAACTAGATAACGAATAGGAGATGGCGACTCCACAAATCAGTCAGGCCTTCTTAGATTCACCTTGGTATGCTGATATAATTTATGTACTATTTAATTTGCAAGCTCCTCCAGAGTTATCCAGAACAAAGAAAAGGTTTTTAAAGATGAAATCTTCAAAGTTTTGTACTTTAGATAATGTTATCTTCTGGAAAAATCATGAAGGTATTCTATTGAATTGTTTATTAAAAGAAGAAGCTAACAAGGCTCTCCAAGAATTTCATGCAGGAGACTGTAGTGGACACCTTTACTGGAAATCAAATGCAGATAAGATCCTAAGGGCTGGATTTTATTGGCCAACCTTGTTCACTGATGTAAAGAAATTTGTCACTGCTTGCCATAAATGTCAAATTTTTGAAGGCAAGAGAAAACTATTAACTTTACCCTTGAAACCAATTTCCACTGAAAAACCCTTCCAACAATGGGGACTGGACTTCATTGGAGAAATCCATCCTCCCTCTTCTGGCCAACACAAATGGATCCTCACTGCCACAGACTATTTCACCAAATGGATAGAAGCAATTCCTTCCAGACAAGCCAATGACACTGTGATCATAGGATTCTTAGAAACCAACATATTATCTAGATTTGGCTGTCCTGATAAAATAATAACTAAAAATGTTGTTGCCTTCAAATCCAAGAAGATGATAAGTTTCTGTAACAAATACCATATCACCTTAGGCCATTCCAAAACCTATTACCCACAAGGTAATGGACTGGCTAAGTCCTCCAACAAGAGTCTCATTAATATTATTAAAAAATTATTGGAGGAAAATAAGAAAAATTGGCACAAGAAAATTACAAATTCATTATGGGCAGATAGACTCACCACCAAAAAATCTATTGGGACCAGTCCTTATGAGTTAGTCTATGGAATGGAGGCTATATTTACTTCATCTTTAGGAGTTCCTGTAATGAAATTACTTCAAGAAGATCAGGTTGAACCTAATGATATTCAAAGGAGGATAAACCAGATCATCAATCTGCAGCAGACCAGAGAGGAAGTATATCAAAGATCCCAAGTGTTGTAGGAGAAGATTAAGAAAATATTTGATAAAAGAACCAAGGTAGAATATTTCTACCTTGGGGACAAAGTGTTAAGATGGGATTCCAAAAGAGAGGATAAGGGAAAACATGGGAAGTTTGACTTCCTGTGGAAAGGACCTTATATTATCTATGCCTTACAAGGAAACAATACATATTATTTGAAATACTTGGATGGTACAGAAATGGAATATGGGCCAGTTAATGGTCGAATGTTGAAACATTACTTTGATCCTACTTATTAATGTATCTTGCTTTTTAACATGTACATACTATATGCTTATGTAGATACTATATCCTTTGTAATGTCACAATTTTGATTGGATATTAACTTGCTGGAGTTGAAGCCCGAAGAGAAGGCCCTAAGATTTAGAAGTGTCACTGTCATACATACAATAAAGAAACAAGCAGAAGAAGATTCTATAGTTCAGCCAAAATCATTTTGAGGCCAACTGACCGGCTGTTCTTAACTTTTCACCAGGAAAAGCCATCCCCAAGTGGAGCCAGTGTTATGCTCCTATACCAATAGGTGTCATATATCATGATTGACTTGATGGGTATGTAATATTTTCATACCTTTCCTTGTTGCAAAGGTTTTCCATATTGTCAAAAAATCAAAAAATTTAAAAAATATAAAGAGGGTATACCCAAAAAGAAAAATCAAAGGGTGAAAAGAATAAAATGACCAAAAAGTGAAAGAAAATGAACCCCACCAAAAGAAAGGCTAAGGAAAGTGTGCAAGTCTAAATGCCACTACTTTTTTCTCTTATGTAATAAACAAATTGTGTGCAACTCGTATCTTATGCCACAATTGGTGAACAGTCAAACAGCTTAAACTTGGCTAGTTCATGTTTGAATTCTATGTTTTAGAGATAGAGAATAAAATCTGACCAAACTGTTTAATCTTGGTAGATAAGTAGATAGGTAGAGTAAATAAAAGGAGCTCAATAGCTTAATATGAGCCCTTGGATGTAATAAGGTTAGACTCAGATAGATTTCTACATGTAAAAGAAAAGAAAGTGTGATAAGGGTTTTCCAGTCTAAGTGCACCCTAATAAAGAAGAAAAAAATTCCAAGTTAAAGTAGGTAGGGTAGGTAGATGATGTTGCAGAATTACATGTGATGGATAATGAATCTAAATGTGTTAATATTTACTTTCATCACAAGTGCAAGGCAAACATTACACTGAAGGAATTTCAAGCAAAACAAGGTCAAATGATTAACTTCCCTTCTCAGTTTTCCCTAAAAAAATTCACTAATTTCCCCTAAGTACTAAGGCATTTGAAAATTAGAGGGGCTCAGAGCATTTCTCTGACTTCTGGAGGGACCAGACCCTTGGCCCAATAATTTAAAAAGCCTAAGTACTTAAAGCCATCCATAAGTCATTCGTTTACTTCCATAAGTCTTTTCCTAAGTAAAATCCTATTTTACTTAGGAAAATTACACAATATCCCACAAAAAACCCTTTTTCCATTCGAGCCTAAGTTAAATACAAAATCCTAATGTTTTATACTTAGCGCTTTTTCATTCATTATCACATATTAACTTTTAACTTATATTATTTATTTCCCTATAAAAATCTACCCGTTCTTGTATTACTATAACTATGCAAAATCCCCAGATTTTACATATCCCACCTCTTGGTTAAAATATAACCATAATATAACATTAAATTTAATAATGATTAATTAACCCCGACGGTTAATTAATTACTTTCTCAACCAATCATTTTGCTCTTGATATAATTAAATAACCTTTGATTGTATTGGGCCCGCCCTCATTAAACGCCCGTCACCTCGCCTCCCCGATAACCGTTTGATTAAGCACCCCACATCCAAAGGCCGTCGTGAATTTCGCATGGCCCTCCACGACCGAACGATAACGTGAGATAGTGGATCAGTTTTATGAATATTTCCCCGCCACGCATTGCGAAATCTATGGAATAGCTATCTCCTGGATAAATACCTCCCGTCCCCAAAAGAGGTGCGATATCATACCATTTACCACCCTCCGCATACAACAAAACGTCCTTTCCCGCGCATGTCATCTGCCCAAATGAAAAAAATCCCTGCCAACCTCGACTTTGTTAATAAAACAAACAAATATCATTTTCATCATTCTATACTGCGACCAGATTTCCCATGCAAAGAACATCAAAGTCAACTCTCGACGATTTCTAACCACCACCTTGCTAAGAAATTTGCAGCTGAACCAGTCCAGAACTTGTCAACCATCGCATGCACCTGTTTTTGCACCATTCATAGGTATTTATCCAATTTCTGCCAAAACCTTGCAAGTCTTGGTTTTGCACTCTAATTCCACAGAAAAAAGACTAAAATATAGTATAATTCAGTCTTTGTTTTACTACATAAGTTCCCAAACTTGTAAATTTTCCCATTTTCCACTAAAAAACCCAAATTCATTTCTGAATCCACAAGAACCAGAAATGGAAACCCCTGTGGCTTTGACTGTTGCACCCTTGAATGCTACCCACAAATATTTATAAGGGACTTCCAGATAAAAGACCTCACCTTTAGCGAAAATGCCCTGAAAATATTTTGCCAATGCAGAGATAATTACCTGAATGGATCTGATATTTTTGGACTGTGGGAATCCAATCATCCTATGTATTTTCTACCCTCATCTCATGTCTTTCATAAAATAATTTATCACTTCTGTGCCAATTATGACCCTAATCAACGAGCGGTTATGTCCCCAAGTCAAACCATTCTTTTTCCAATAACTACTCAATCCTTCAATGAAATGTTACAATTTCATCCCAGTCAAGCCCTAACTCCCCTTTCCATGGGAGATTTACTTGAAAAATCCACAAAATTATCCCAAGAAGAACTGAATCTCCTTTGTGAAACTTTCATGCTACAAGAACATCAACCCAAAGGCCCCCCTCCTTATGGACATACCTTTTTCACGGAGATGGGCAGAATTATAGTGGATATGATATCTTTAATAATGGGATTCAACACTAGTGAGTACGTTGATGAAATAGCCCTAGTGTTGCTATCAATTTTTACTCTTTGAAATCCCCCTACTGTCAAATATGATTTTTCCTATTACATTTCTGACAAGGTTCATGACCAGTTCATGAGACTAGAAGATGAAAGAGTTTTTAAATACTCCACTTTTATATACCATCTTATGCTCTATTATCAGTCAAAGAATTTCCCCTTCCCTGTCATGAAGCTTGACACCAGAGGAAATCCACGGTCTGTAATTTTCTGGTCTGCAGTCTTCCATAGTTCCTTTGAGTCCCCTTACTCATATAATGAATTCATTGACCTATTTTTTCACCCATCAACCACCTTATTAACAAGAGTTTCCCCTCCTAGGATAAATATTGATATGAAGAAAATCCTCCAGCTCTCCAAACAATACAGTATAGTGTTAGAAGTGTTTTCATTGATGGAAAAGGACAGCAGCAGTGGCAAAGTAGAATAGAGTGACAAGGTATGCAGGAGTATGAGGAGAACAGAGTGAGAAAGAGGAAAAAATGGGTTACAGTGACAGGATGTGTAATTGTGTAGACAGGTAGCATGAGGAGTAAATTTATACTACTACAGAAGACTATACATATAGAGCATGAAAGGAGAGGTGGTTACATTTGGCAAAGCAGCAGACTGCACATACAAGAAATAAAGTAAGGGTTTCTAGGAATTCGAAATACACACCTAGAATGCGTGAACCATGAGTGGAAGAAGTGAACCTTTGTCTAGGTAATAAACCCATGTTGGCGGGACAATGGAGATAGCCGTGAAGAAATGCTAATTTTCCTCATTTCAATGGTGTTGGCAGGACAATGGAGATAGCTGTGAAGATATGTTAATTGTTCTCATTTCAGTGGAACGAAGCGAAGAATCGATAAGCAAGCATGAAAGCGGAGTTTAATTATATTAATACATTGAAAAGTGAATGAACCCATGGAAAAGAGGCGGAGGCGGAACCCTGAACGAAGGTGGAACCATAAAGTAATGGAACCTCGAGCGTAACTGAATGGAACCACGAGGTATTACAGTAATGGTGGTTTCTGGAGAGAAAACCATGGGTTTCACGTTAATTTAAAATGGTAAGCTGAATTTGAGTTTTGAATGCGATATAGCTTCTTGACTGCCACGTGTCCATAAGTGGTTTACGAAAACCATTTATTTTGTGCGATGTTGGGGAATTAACCCTCGTGCAATAAATCAACGCGAAACTCGCTTACGTCCGTTGGATCAAAAAGGTTAATGCGATAAGATATCAGTCGTCAGATGTGAATGAGAGGATAACCAGTGGGGCCCAGTTCATTTTACAGGACCTGAGGTTTAAACACCATGCAATAAATAAATGCGATATTTATTTGTGTCCGTAGGATCACAACAGTCGGTGCGACGACTCCTTAACCATCAATTGAAGAGGTGAGTTATGTTTTCTATGGGACCCATACGAAGTTAATAATTGCGGTATTGATATAAAACTCAAGAGCTTGATATATGAATTTTAGCATTAAAAGGTGAATACGGTGATAAAAGTGCAGTGGGGCCAAATATGAATATAATTTGCTGACTTTTAATCTATTATATGGTTTTGATATTCAATGGTGAGCGCAGTGATAATTTGCTTATTATGAAGATTTATGTGTGGATTATATAGCTGGTGCAAGTTAATACATTATGATATGTCGAGGCTTAAAGTCATGGTTGAAGTTTGATTAAAGGAGTAATACATGTCAAAGTGTGTGTATATATATATATATATATATATATATATATATATATATATATATATGATAAAGTCGAACCTCACACATGAGTTATATTGTAGATGCGAAAGATAAACCTTGAACATAGAATATTTTTGGGTTATGAAGCGGAGTATTGGAGTCATATATGAATGTGTATTTAAAACAAGGTTGACGTGTGGGACCCAAATCTTTTAAAGGTTAGCGTTTTTTGTTCATTAATATAAAACCCAAGGTTTATTACTGATATATTTGTTTTTGCTAAAAAGGTTCTATAATAATGCCGCGAGTCATTTTTTATGTTCGATTAAAATACAGCTGTATAGGCAGCAGTTATGCAACTGCAATGAACAGGGAAAATGAATATAGTGAAATGAAAAAGTGAGGCGGTGTGGTTGTTGAAAAAAAGAGAGAGGAAAACAGAGAGAGATCAGAGTTGTTGAAATGATTTGAAATTTATACTGTAATTAAATGAAAGCTTTTAACTATTTACATTGTTTGTGATGTAATTGGCAAGTCTCCGGAGAAAGATAAAATCCCACTTTTTAAAGTTGAAATGGATACATTTCTCTAAGTAAATTGACAAAAGAGAAAAAAATGCAGAATTGAAGAAAAAGAAATAATCAAGAAAATGTGAAGATTGGAGTACAGTAAAAAAAATAGAAAAGAAATGATATCCAAGGTAGATCAGCAATTGTTTCTTCTATGCCAAAGAGGGAGTTGAAGCTTCCTTGCAAGTTGTAGCTTGCAGAATTTGAGGTTGGAGCCTCTTGTAGGTTGGTGCTTACAGAAAATCAGTGGTGAGAGGGAGTTGGAGCTTGCCTTTACATCACAACAATAATAAGATGTGGTTTTCTCCCTTTATGGGCTTCCATGTATATCTGTTGTCTCTGTGTGTGATGTTATGTGTTGATATGGTTATTCAGTCTGCTTAATATTTACTGCTCTGTCATAATTCTTCTGTTACATTATCTTAACTTTTCTTCACAGTTTGTTTCCATATAAAATTGATCATGAAAGATAAATTGTAAATAAGTTTAATTTGAATTTTTTTTTAATATTCTTGAAGGTGACAAACTGATTGACCCCCCCCCCTCTCATTTTGTCTAATATTTCAACAATTGGTATCAGAGTCGGTTCCTTTTTGTAGCAGTTTAACAACTAAAAGGAGATCCTAGGTTCTTGAGATGGCTAGTCAAGAAGGATCCTCAACGAACAAAGCCCCTTTTTTCACTGGTGAAAATTATGCCTTCTGGAAAATTAGAATGAGAACATACATAATTTCCTTAGGGATAGAGGTTTTGGTTGCTATGGAAATTGGATATGACTCTAAGGAAAATGTGTCAGAGTAAGAAGCCAAACAAGATTTTGTGGCTAATGCAAAGGCAATGAATGCAATCTTGAATGGACTGTGTGAGGCAGAATTCATCAAATTAATGCATAGTAAAACTGCCAAAGAAATGTGGGAAACACTAGAAAATATTCATGAGGGAGGCAAAAATATGAAGATAGCTAAACTTCAAGTCTATAGAGCCCAGTTTGAAAACTTAAAGATGAATGATGATGAAGATGTTGCTAGTTTTTTTTTTAGGGTTGTAGAAATTGTCAATAATATGAAAGCACTAGGTGAAACCATACCAGAATGTGTAATTGTTAAAAATATCCTAAGATATTTTCCATCTAGTTTTAATCCCAAGGTCTCTGCCATAGAAGAAACAGAAGATTGGGAAACCTTGAACATGAACCAGCTTCTTGGAAAACTAACTGCTTATGAGATGAGACTGCCACAGAGGAAGTCAAATGTAAGGGAGGCAGCTTTTAAGGCAGAGAAGAAGAAAGAAGAAAAATAAGATATATGCTCTTGTTTTGATGAAGAAGAGGCTAAATTTATCAGGAAGTTGGATAAAGGCTCAGGTAAGTATAAAGGTAAACTTCCATTTAAATGCTTCAATTTTGGAAGAGTTGGACACTATGCTTCTAAGTGTCCTTATAAGAAAACAAAGAATCAGGCTCAGGAATCAGAAAATACTGTATCTAAGAACTAGTAGAAAGGGAAGAGAATCAATAGGAAATCCTTCTATGCTCAGCAAGACAGTAGTGCATCAGAAGACTCAGCTGAATTCTCAAGTGAAGAAGGAACGTCGGAATTTGTTTTGATGGCTATAGAAGAGCTGGAAGAATGTCTTCTAGAAGATGAGGAAGAAGGAGAAGTGGACCTTGAAGGGGAGCTAAGAAGTTCCTTGGAGGAAATTGACAGAATAAAATTGAAGTGCAGAATATAGAAAGACATCCTTCTCAAATGTGTAAGAGAGGAAAAACATTTAGAAGCCCTCATTCAGTTGAAAGTAGAGCTTGAAGAAGCCAAGAAGGTAGAGGATATTCTACTTAAGCAGATCAAGGATAAAACTCAGGAACAAGAGAAGTTGGAAGAAGAAGTAGTTTTCTTAAGGAAGAAATTAGAAAATGCCCAGAAGAAAATAGATACTTCTCAAATAACAAGCTCTGGTAATTTAAATGAGATTCTTGATGCTCAAATATCTCCTCTGATAAAAATTGGCATAGGCTATGTAGGAGAATCAAGCAAAGGAAAAGAAAAAGAAAAAAAAAGTATTATTTTTGTAAAAGAAGATGAGAATATCCAAGCAGTTTAGAAGTTCTCAAAGGAAGAAGAATCTTGCAATAAAGCAGATAAAAATCAGGAGGAAGCTCAAATGACAAAGGATGAAGTAAATAAATTGTCAACTGGAAAAGGCTCGTATACTCCTGAATATGTAAAATTTGGAAGTCATCAAAGAAGATTTTTTCCTCCTATGAAAAGTGCCACTTGTTATGCCTGTCACAAATTGGGACACATTGCTACATATTGTTCCACAAGAAAAATAAATACAAACCAGCAAAGGATGCAAACAGTAAAAGGTTTTACTCAAGTAGAAGGATGGAGAATACAACCTTTTATCAGGTATGCAAATTGTTTTTATGGATACTGTTTTTATTGTAATGAATTTGGCCATAAAATCATAGAATGTAGAAAATATGGACAAAGACTGATGTTCAAGACCTCAAGGAGGTTTATAAATCATGGAGGGTTTAATCCTACTTATAATTTCACTAAAGATATATATAAATGTTGTGTATGCAATAAAAGTGGACATATGTCTTCCAAATGTCCTCTAAGAGAATATGGTTCATCATCTCAAAAAGGACCAAACAAGAGGATGCTTGCAGTGGAAAAAGAAAGTAAATAAATGTGACTTGGCCCTAATAGCTCAAGATCTAAAAAGCCAATGGTATTTGGACAATGGTTTCTCAAAGCATATGTCAGGAGATAGAATCAAGTTTATAACCTTTGATGAAAAGAAATTTGGAAATGTTACTTTTGGCAATGATAAAGCAGGAAAGATCAAAGGAAGAGTCTTAGTTAGTCTGGACAGTGGCAGAGGAAAAGCCCCGAATGTACTATTTGTGGATGGGCTGAAAGCAAATCTGTTGAGTGTTAGTCAAATGTGTGATAAAGGCTGTGAAGTTATTTTTAGAGCTCAATATTTTGAAGTAAGATCAAGCACCACTGGAAAAACCCTGATCAAAGGAGTTCGAACAAAAATCAATCTTTATGTAGTAAAAGAAGAGAATGAAGCATGTCATCTTAGCAAATTTGAGGAGTCTTGGTTATGGCATAGGAGATTGGGACACCTAAACTTTGATCATATCATGATTCTAAGCAAAAAGAATGTAGTGAGAGATATGCCAGCCATAAAGAAGACTTCAAATACAATATGTAAATCCTGTCAGCTAGGTAAGCAGACCCGTACATCCTTCAAAACCAAGGAGAAGTTATCTACAAGCAGACCTCTTCAACTTGTTCACATGGATCTGTGTGGGCCTTCGAGAACTAAAACACCGAGTGGAGAATCCTATTTCATGCTAATAATAGATGATTTTTCCAAAATGACATGGGTTGCATTTCTCAAGCAAAAATCGGAAGCACTTGAGAAATTCAAAATATTCAAGGCTTTCGCAGAAAATCAAACGGGATGCAAGCTAAAGTGCATCAGATCAGATAGAGGAGGTGAATTTACAGATTATGATTTTTTAGATCTGTGCAATAAGCATGGGATAAATCAGCATTTCACAATTGCAGGAACACCTCAGCAAAATGGAGTGGAAGAGAGACAAAACAGGCCTATACAACAGATTGCCAGAGCCATGATGCAAGAAAGTAACATTCCTCAAACCTTTTGGGCAGAAGCAGTACCCACAGCTGTGCATATCCTAAACAAAGCTCATTTAAGACCGAACAGTGACAAGACTCCTTATGAATTATGGCATGGTAAACCAACATCAATCAAGCATTTTAGAGTTTTTGGAAGTAAGTGTTTTATAAATAAAAATGATGAAAATCTGGGATATCAACGCCTTAGAAATGAGCCACTTCGAGGGGGAAACCTCCAATACATTACATAAATGAACAATTCTTGGATGATACAATTTACAAAACCTCCTTTCTATATATAGGAGTCCATAGGGCCATAATGTAATCGTAGTGGGCCATAATGTAATCCTAGCCGACCTAACAATAATAATTTAAGGGCACAATAATAACAAAATGGGTGTTACACGGGTTCAATAATAACAATAAGGGGGTTACAATAACAATAATAAGGGACTATACTAGTGATATAGGGACCTAACATGCCCCTCTCCTTCAAAAAAGTGTTGTTCTCAACACTTGAGTAGCTCCGGGTGCTTCTGTATAAAATTCTCATCCTCCCATGTAGAATCTTCAGTGGGTAAGTTCTTCCACTTGATGAGATACTCTGAAATTGATCGATTCCGTAGTTGTCGAGTTCTTGTTTCCTTGACCGCTTCAGGTTCCAATATGATTTTTCCTTCCTCATCAAGTTCTGGCAATATTGTTTGAACTGGAAGATTTTCACCTATAACTTTCTTTAAGCATGAAACATGGAAAACTAGATGTACTCGCGAAGAAGCAGGAAGCTCCAATTTGTATGCCATAGTACCAATCTTTTGCAACACCTTGTAAGGACCATAGTACTTTGGCGATAATTTATTATCCTTCTTTGCTTGCTTGAGGGACATTTGTTTGTATGGTTGTAGCCGTAAAAATACCCGATCTCCTACATCAAAACTTCTCTCGCTACGATGTTGATCTGCCTGTTGTTTCATTCGATTTTGTGCCAAATTCAGGTTATCCTTTAAGAGTTGGAGAACTTCTTGCTGATGCTCGATGTGATCTTCCACTGTTTGAACCTTCGAATTTTCCCTTAAAGATGATGTGATGGATGGTGGATGATATCCATAAAGTGCCATAAATGGGGTCATTTTTGCTGCAGTATGGAAGGAAGTGTTATACCACCATTCGGCAAGAGGTAACCACTTGACCCATTGTGTTTGTTTATCAGATACAAAACAACGAAGATATCCTTCCAAACATTTATTTACTATCTCAGTTTGACCATCAGATTGAGGATGATAAGATGAGGTATGAGCTAATTGAGTACCCAAACAAGAAAATAACTTCGTCCAAAAATTTCCAGTAAAAATGGGATCTCTGTCACTCACAATAACCCTTGGGCTTCCATGTAGCTTTTGAATTCTGTCCATAAATGTAGTAGCAAGTGTACTTGCTTTAAATGGATGAGATAATGCACAAAAGTGTGCATACTTGGTAAGTCTATCAACTACCACCATGATGACACTCTTTCCTTCGGACTTAGGTAAACCTGTGATAAAATCCATTGAAATCTCCTCCCAACGTTGACCTGGAATGGATAAAGGTTGTAGAAGTCCTGGGGACTTAATTGTTTCCACTTTATTCTGCTGGCAAACCAAACATTCCGCCACAAACTTTCGAATATCAGATTTAAGGCCATCCCAAAAAAATTCTTTCTTCACCCTGTGGTAAGTTTTTAAAAATCCTGAGTGTCCTCCTAAAGGAGAAGTGTGCAATTCGAGAAGAATCTTTTGTTTTAGTTGGGAATTCTTACAAAGATATAAGCGATCTTTGTACCATAAGGAATCATTTTTCCAACTAAATGTATCGGATGTACTAGGATCTTGCTGCAACTTTTGAATGAGTGTCCATACATCTTTGTCCTTCTTCCATTCATCTCTTGCTTCAGTTATCCAATCTGGTTGGATAATAGAAATGGCACAAAGCAATGCTTCCACCTCTTCATTCTTTCTTGAGAGTGCATCCGCAACAACATTAAGCTTTCCTTTTTTGTAGATTATTTCAAAGTTATAACCCAACATCTTTGTGACCCATTTTTGCTACTATTCTGATGATAGTCTTTGTTCCAAAAAGTGTTTAAGACTATCATGATCAGTTTTTACCTTGAAGTGTCTTCCCATTAGGTAAGTTCGCCATTTCTTTAGTGAATGCAGTATTGCTAACATTTCCTTCTCATAAATAGGTTTTTGTAAATACTTTCCTTTGATTGGACGACTTTAAAAAGCAATGGGTCTTCCTTCCTGCATTAAAACTGCACCAATTCCATTTCCTGAGGCATCACATTCCACAATAAAGGTTTTTGTGAAGTCTGGCGTAGCTAAGACTGGTGCTAGGCACATTACCTCCTTAAGACGTTCAAAGGCCTTAGTTGCTTCAGGAGTCCATGAAAATGCATCTTTCTTCAATAATGTTGTTAGAGGTGCTGCTATTCTCCCATAATTCTTAACAAACTTGCGATAATACCCTGTTAACTTGAGAAATCCTCGCAACTGCTTTATGGTTGTGGGGACTTTCCATTCCTTAATGGCTTTAATTTTGTTAGGGTCTACCTTAACACCCTCGTGAGACACAATATGACCCAGATATTCCACCTCTTGTACTCCAAAGAAACATTTGGATGTTTTTGCATATAATTGTTTCTCCTGCAATAGTTTGAGCACCCTGTCAACATGTTGAACATGATCCTTCCAAGACCTGTTGTAGATTAGTATATCATCAAAAAATACTAGAAAAATTTTTCTAAGGAAGGGTTTGAAAATGGAATTCATCAACCCTTGAAATGTAGAAGGTGCATTGGTAAGGCCAAAAGGCATGACCAAAAATTCATAATGACCCTCATGAGTTCGAAATGTTGTTTTTGGAATATATTCGGTCTTCATTCTAATTTGATGATATCCTGAACGAAGATCCAACTTGGTAAAATAAATTGCTCCATGTAATTCATCCAATAATTCATCAATCACAGGAATGGGAAATTTATCTTTAATGGTGAGCTTATTGAGCTCCCTATAATTTGGACACATTCGCCATGATCCATCCTTCTTGTGTACCAATACTACAGGAGCAGAGAAAGAACTTTGACTAGGTTGAATTATACCCGCCTCTAACATTTCTGCAATCATACGTTCAATTTCGCTCTTTTGGAAGTAAGGATATCTATGAGGCCTGATGTTTGGAGGAACACTTCCTGGAATCAAATGAATAGCATGATCATGATCACGAATAGGTGGGAGTCCTTTGGGAGTTTCAAACACCTTGGAATGATTGTCCAAGACTTGTTGGAGATCTGCAGAAATAGATGATTTTGATTTCGGAACTTCTAGTGAGCATAATTGTGCAATTACGCCTCGTTGTTCTTTCTTTAGAAGCTTTGTCATGACATTAGAGCTTATTATCCTTCCCGGCTTCCCTTCAATACCCCGTAATTCGACTTCCTTTCCTTATGAAAAAAATTTCAAGAAAAGTTCTTGAAAATTAAAAGCTACCGTCCCTAAAGATTGTAACCATTGTACTCCTAGTACAACATCAGCACCTCCCATAGGAATGGAAAGAATTGGAATAGTCAATACATATTCCCCCATGGTTAGCTTAATATTATGGCATTTTCCAGAGAAATTTATAGTTCCTCCATTTGCAACCATCACTTAACATTCTGGTGCTGGGTATAGGAAACAATTTAATTCCTTAGCTACCTTACAATGAATAAAATTATGGGTGCTACCTGAATCAATCAACACTATTACCTTTTTCTTCTTGATTTGTCCTTGTATCTTGAAAGTTTGAGGAGTGGTAATTCCTGCCAGTGCATTACACAATATGGTTGGATTCATTTCTTCCTCTTCTAGGGTTGGTTCCTGGTGTATATCATCTTCTTGTTCATTTTCTTCTTCCTCTTCAAAATCTATGTAAAATAATTTCTTCTCAGCACACTTATGACCTTTAGTGTATTTGCTATCACAACTGTAGCAAAGCCCTTTTGCTCTTTTTTCTTCCAATTGTTTTGGTGTCAACCTTGTAGGTTGTGGAAATCTAGGTGTAGCAACACTTCCTTCTTTATAGAATTGAGTGGTAGGCTTCCTTGTCGCCATAATTTTACATTCAACTTTTCTTGCCAACGTGAATGCCTTCTCCAATGAATCAGGTTCCAAAACACGAACTTCATGTTGGATGTTATCCTTTAGAGTACCTAAGAAGAGATCAATCCTGTGTTCCTCTGGAATATTAGTTACCCTTATATTCAATTTTTTGGAAGTCCTCAATGTGCTGCCCCACTAAACCCTTTTGTTTGAGATTTATCAATTGGCTAAAGAAGGTGTTGCTCTTTGTATCCTCATAATGTGCTATCATTTCCTCCGTAAAAATTAACCAAGTGACAATTTTTTTACGGGAGCAAAGCCATCGATACCATACAAATGAATTTTGTTCTAAATGTAAAGTTGCAATGCGTACCTTTTGTGTGTTTTGCACATTATGGAGATCAAAATATTGCTCCATCTGTAGTATCCATGTTACAGGATCCTTTCCATCAAACTTCCTCATATCCATTTTTGGAATATGGTGGTTCTTCCCTCCAACGGTAGAGTTTATGAAATCACGATTAACATTTATTTTGTTCTCATCATGAGTTTCCTCTACTATCTTTTCACCATTAGGAAACATTTCTTGTATCAAATTTCCCAAACCTTCGATGTCTACTTTTAGATCTTTCTTCATGTTTTCCATGTTGTCTTTCATTTTTTCATCGATCTTAGCTTCCATGTCATCCATCTTAGCTTCCATGCCCACTTCCATGCCATCCATCTTAGCTTCCAAACCATTCATCTTAGCTTCCACGCCTTTCTTCAAACCATCCATATTAGTTTCCATGCCCTTCTTCAAAACTTCCATTTCATTTTTTGTTGTTCTTTGCGAGAGCGAAATTTGTTGCACTTTCTCTTGTAATTTTGATATGTCATGTTGCCATTCTTCGTCTTCATGAGTCATAGTAGAGCCTTCTAAATGCTTAATGGGTGTTGAATTCTTTTTAGGGGCCATTTTATACTCCAATATTGATATCTATTCTACAATAGGCCCTTGCAATCAATTCAACTTGATTCTTCAAACAAGACTTATGCAATTCGGAAAAAAAATACACACCTTTTACTTGCTTTGAGGAGCTCGATATTGAAATTGTATTATCTCTATGATTGCAGATCTTCAATATCTGAAATTTAGCACTGAAGTAGCCCTCTTAATTCTCTTTTGAATGCCACAAGTCTGACCTGATTTGGATTCTCCAAGACAAAGTTGTTTCCAATCTCCCACAATGACCTAATTATGGACTAGTTCAGTAGAGCGAATTTGTACGACTTGCCACGTGCCATTGTTTCGTCCTTTGTCTCTGAAATTGATAGCCAAGAAACTACAGTCTGTGTGATTGTGACCACTTTTTACAGCACTCCAATCCTATTCCCAGAGAGAGATTTATTGAACTTTTCCCACGATCACCTCTTTGAGATGCAATTCAGGAGCCTGAAAAAGCACTACCTTCCACAGATCATATCTCCAAAAATGTTGCGAACCAAGCTCTGAATTTTTTTTACAAATTTCCTCAGGATTTCAGCTTTGCACCATATGAATTTCAGATTTTGAACCTTCGTAGAAAAAAAATTATAGTGCAAATTCCACGATGACTTGTTTAGGAGCCTGAAAAATGACCTAACTTCCACAGATCATATCTCCGAAAATATTGCGAACCAAGCTCTGAAATTTTTAGACAAGCTTCCTCAGGATTTCAGCTTCACACCATAAAAATTTCAGCTTCGGAAACTTCGTAGAAAAAAATTTATAGCGAAAATTCCACGATGACCTGTTTGGAGCAGCGAAACCCTAGAATCCAAAGCTCTGATACCAAATGTTGTGTAACCAGCTCCAAAAAGAGAAGAAAAGAGATATCAACGCCTTAGAAATGAGCCACTTCGAGGGGAAACCTCCAATACATTACATAAATGAACAATTCTTGGATGATACAATTTACAAAACCTCCTTTCTATATATAGGAGTCCATGGGGCCATAATGTAATCCTAGTGGGCCACAATGTAATCCTAGCCCACCTAACAATAATAATTTAAGGGCACAATAATAAAAAAATGGGGGTTACAAGGGTTCAATAATAACAATAAGGGGGTTACACTAACAATAATAAGGGACTATACTAGTGATATAGGTACCTAACAGATCTGTGTGGGCCTTTGAGAACTAAAACACCGAGTGGAGAATCCTATTTCATGCTAATAATAGATGATTTTTCCAAAATGACATGGGTTGCATTTCTCAAGAAAAAATCAGAAGCACTTGATAAATTCAAAATATTCAAGGCTTTGGCAAAAAATCAAATGGGATGCAAGCTAAAGTGCATCAGATCAGATAGAGGAGGTGAATTTACAGATTATGATTTTGCAGATCTGTGCAATAAGCATGGGATAAATCAGCAGTTCACAATTGCAGGAACACCTCAGCAAAATGGAGTGGAAGAGAGATAAAACAGGTCTATACAACAGATTGCCAGAGCCATGATGCAAGAAAGTAACATTCCTCAAACCTTTTGGGCAGAAGCAGTACCCACAACTGTGTATATCCTAAACAAAGCTCATTTAAGACCAAACAGTGACAAGACTCCTTATGAATTATGGCTTGGTAAACCAGTATCAATCAAGCATTTTAGAGTTTTTGGAAGTAAGTGTTTTATAAATAATAATGATGAAAATCTGGGAAAGTTTGATGAAAGAGAAGATGAAGGGATATTCTTAGGATATGCATCTAAGAGTAAAGGTTACATATGCTACAACAAAATACTTCACAAAATTGTAGAAAGTATTGATGTAAGATTTGATGAAGAACTATCAGACAAGATAAGAAGTACATATTGCAACAATCCTCCAGAAGTTCATGAAGAAGAGAATCAAGATGATGATGAAATAAACAAGCCAACAGAAGATACAGACCTGAGATCAAAAATCTCCTCAAGATACACTCAGAAGAACCATCCAGGAGATCAAATCATTGGGGACAAGAGTGTAGGTGTACAGACAAGAAGACAACTAACTAAACAGACTGAAGAGGTATATCTAGGAATGTTGTCACAAATAGAGCCAAAGAAGTTTGAAGAAGCCAGCAAAGAAAAACATTGGGTGAATGCCATGAATGAATAATTGGACCAAATTGAGAAGAACAACACTTGGGAACTGGTTCCAAGACCCAGTTAGAAAAATGTCATTGGCTCAAAATGGGTATTCAAAAATAAGATGAATGAACAAGGATAGGTAATCAAAAATAAAGCTATACTTGTGTGCAAGGGATATTCACAAGTTGAAGGACTTGATTATGATGAAAAATTTGCTCCTGTAGCTAGAATGGAAGCTATGAGACTATTTTTAGCTTTTGCTTGCTATCATGACTTCAAAGTATACCAAATGGATGCGAAGTAAATTAGTCTACATGGAGAAACCAGAAGGGTTCTCCTTAACAGATAAGATAGACTATGTTTGCAGATTAAAGAAAGCATTATATGGGCTGAAACAAGCTCCTCAAGCATGGTATTCAAGGCTGGACAAATACTTGCAAAAACAAGGGTTCAAGCAAGGAAGAGTAGATAGAAAATTGTACATAAAATCAAATGAGGATGAACTTTTGATTGTAGTAGTGTATGTAGATGATATCATGTTCGGAAGCAACAAATATGAGTTAACAAAATGATTTGTTGAAGAGATGAAATCAGAGTTTGAAATGTCTATGATTGGAGAGCTTACTTTCTACCTAGGACTACAAATTCAACAAAAGAGCACAGGCACATTTATCTCACAAGAAAAATACCTAAAAGAGATGCTAAAAAGATTCAAAATGGAAGACTACAAACCTGTGTCTACTCCCATGACTACTAGATGCAAGCTCTGTGCAGATGATGGAACAACTGATGTAGATCAAAAACTTTACAGATCCATGGTTGGAAGTCTGTTATACCTAACAGCTTCTAGACCAGACATTGTGCTGGTTGTAGGACTTGTAGCAAGATATCAAGTAGCACCAAAACAAAATCACTTACTAGCAATTAAAAGAATATTCAGATATCTACAAGGAACTGCACATTATGGGCTATGGTATCCAAAAGGTAAAAATTCATTTTGACAGCATATACAGATGCATATTGGGCCATCTATGTTGATGACAGGAAAAGCACGAGTGGAGGTGCATTCTATTTAGGAGAGAGTCTGGTGGCATGGCTAAGCAAGAAACAAACCTCTATTTCTCTATCTACAACAGAAGTGGAATACATAGCAACAGTAGCATGTTGCACACAAGTCATGTGGATGAAACAAACTCTCCAAGACATGAAGGTAAGCATTGATGAACCTATCTCTATCAAATGTGATAATACAAGTGCCATAATCATATCAAAAAATCCTGTGCTTCATTCAAAAACTAAACATATTGCAATCAAGTATCATTTTCTCACAGAATAAGTAGCTCAAAAAGTAGTAAAGTTGGAATATGTGCCAACGAAAGAATAGACAACAGATATATTTACAAAAACTCTTGCTAGAGAACCTTTTGAATGTCTAAGAGATAGACTAGGGGTAGTGTCTATAGATGTTATTCTCTGATATAAAGAGAAAGCATCATTTCAGGGGGAGAATAGAAGAGAAAACATCATTTCAGGGGGAGATCCACCAAGAGCATGCAATAGTTCCTCAAGATCAGAATACCAGCCCTTCACCATTGATGTCAAAGGGGGAGGAAAGCTGCAGGTAGAGAAGCTATGGCAGAGAATAGAGAATAACATGTTATTTCCATCAATGCCAAAGGGGAAGACTATTAGAAGTGTTGTCATTGATGGAAAAGGATAGCAGCAGTGGCAAAGGACAGCAGCAGTGGCAAAGAAGAATAGAG